>JBAGKO010000008.1:3298749-3317295 GCA_037177275.1 Acacia concinna
AGTAAGAAACTTTACGTCAAATAGGTTTTGTATAGGAAATTTATTATTGTCAGGTCTCAAGATAGTTAATATAGCTCTTGGAGTTGTTATTTAACAACCCCAAGAGCTATATTAACTACCCCAGGTTATTAATTGTGACTTGACAGTAATAAATTTATTAACTTGGGACCTGAAAAGAGTATATTTTTTTCACGGGGACCTATTTAACGTATATTTCCTTATTTGAGACCTAAGTGCAATTTTTCCTATGATTTTGAAGAAGCTACTACTATTTAAATTCTCATATATTAAGGTATCACTCTTTTTTTACTCTGGATTAGCTTGGAATAATTACTTTTGCGTTTACACGGCAGCACTATTTTTACATGTTTATTTTGTAAAGCGCAAAATTAATTTTCTACCGCAATAAGCCCACGAATAATACTCAATCAGGTTAAAATATAAAGACTTAATGAAAAGGGGGGGAAAATCCTTATTTAAGACAAGTAATTAATGTGGGGAGGTTCCCGTGTGATTAGTCAGACGGTATTCTGAAGCAAACATTTATAGACCGTTGATTATGGTTGGATTGTGGGTCCTGGTCATTAAAACAGTGATCATTCAAAGTGTTCCACGTGTACGTTTCAGATATGTAAGGACATGTAAGGAAGATAGCTTTCTCTTTTGGTGGGTCCGTAATTGTGTGGTCCGTGGAGTACAATATACTTTACTTTTTATCCACACGAGGCAACACGACCTTCGACTGTTCCTCCATCTGTTCGGCACTATTAAACCTATAGTACCGCTTCGAATTTGGATAGGATTTGGATTTAGTAGTGTAAGTTTATTAATTTGGGGAAAAAAATTAAATATCATTAAAAAAAATTAAATACACTAAACAAATTACTCAGTTATAACATATATAACATGATTTTTCTGAGGTACTGTATTATATTACAGGCCAATTATTTTAAAAAAAGTAATAAATATAAATACACTATACTAATTTATTTAATTTTTTTAAATAATCAACTAATTCTTACATTAAAGTTTAAAATAGTATATTTTTAAATATTTATATTTTCCTTTTGAAAAATCATCCGACTTGTACTACGACTCACTCCTTTCTACCTTGATTATATATGGAAAAGTTGTACGAAGATTTTAGTTTATTCCCTAATATGGATTGGAATTCTCTCCATTGTAAGGACCCTCTCTTGCAATAGAGTCTATTCATAATTTTTTAATTGTCATTTAAAAAAAAATAGAAGGCACAAAGACTCTCCATTTCCCCTAATAAAAGCCCTTACCTATTCCAGGTTAGGTTGTATCTAGAATTTTGAAAAATACTTTTGGGTGAAAGAATCAACTCAGTGCAAATAATAAAATATTTAGGGTGTTAGACATTTTTTAATCCGTTGAATTTTTTATGTCATACAAAAATATGTTTAAGGGTGCAAATGCAGATTTAACAATGGATTATTTTCTCTATGAGCGCCCAATACAATTATCTGCCAACAAGTATAAAAGCAGAGATAAACATTTTTAAGGTGACATATATATGCAACATGGTTAACATTAATTAACATTTGTTATTTTTTTACATGCCACCCATCTTTTCACTATCTAGTGCTCTTTTAGAATAATTTATTTAGGGGTAATAAAATATTATTTGTAGAGTACGAAGTAAGTATTTAAGAGAGGTCTTTCTCATATTTTATGCATAAGATTTTATTTATACCAAATAAGTTATAACAAACAAGCCTCTATTATATTTATATACTTTTAGAAGAGTGATAGTGCGGATTTAGTAATAAACTATTTCACTATAAGCACTAGACAAAATTATCTTTTTGTTGCGTCTAAAAGTAAACATAAACAATTTGTCTGATAAATACACATATTTGTTTGTAAATTCCTTTATTTGCCTTGTGAATGACCAAAATTTTTTAACTCTTTGGATTCTTTTTAATAATTTTATTTGTCTTGTAATTGCATTTATTTGTTTTGTGAATGACTGAAATGTTTGGTTAACTCCTTGATTTTCTTTAAATCCTGTTATTCATCCGTAAATGTCATTACTTGTCTTATAAATATCTATATTTTTGCTAGAAATGCTCTTATGAAAAAATAAAATAAGGGCAATGACTCCTTTTTACTGACAAAATTTGATTCTAAAGGAGAAGAGGGGAATGTGAGACCGAAGGTACAAAAAGATAACTGTAGAGGATGAGATTAGAGAGGATGGGAGATTAAAAAAATGCACATATTTTTTTAAAATATTAAAATAATGAAAAGTGAGAAAACTAGTAAAACTCATAAGTAATAAAAGTTTGCTAGGATTAACAACGTCACATATATTCTACTTTCAAAATGCTTATGTTTACTTTTACATAAAAGATAATTGTGTCGGGTGTTCATAATGAAATAGTTTTTTATTAAATCTGTATCTTCATCCTATTTTTTACGATATACTTATTTAATATTTTATTAATATAATATTTAAATATTCAAACTTCATTGGTCCAATGAAACTGAAGGAATATTTTAAGAAATGAATCACAAATTTTGTAAATTTAAATTGAAAAATAATTAATGTAATTTTTTATTAACACCTTCAAATTAAATAAATGACGATATTTTTAGAACATAAGTGAGCAATTTAAAAGAAAAATTAAATCGATTCCTAAATTTGGTCGATTTGTTTATATTTATAGGTCCAAATCTCCAATTATGTCGTATCTTTTTTGGTCGATCCAATTATATCCTTTCATGTTTGATTTTTACTATTATTAATAATGGTGAATTTTGACAATTTACCAATGTGACGTTTTACTATTAAAAAAAATCCACATTGCAAAGTCGGATCCAAAAAGTTGATTCTAATGTACTCTATATAAGCAAAGTTGTTTAAGTTTTGTCCATATTATATTTCAATTTTAGTAACTTTACTTAAAATATAATAACTTTCTAATTTTAGCCGATTTAATATTTATTACATCATATGAAAAGTTAAAAACAAAGTTTATACAATAATAAATAACGGTAAAATTGTATATTCATAGGAAAAAAATTAATGATATAAATATAACTTATAACAGATTTTTTTACTGTTTTATAAATAGGACCACAGTAATTAGTATTGTTTTTCTATAATTTTAGCATATCAAAATGGGCTAAAAAAGGGCGGTTTTTGTTGATTGATTTTTACCTTTTACACGCACACATGGTAAGCAAGGCTATTCTTAGGAAGAGGCGTGATTGGGAAACCCGTTTCTAGCCCCTAAGTCCCCCATAGGATTTTCTCAAAATTTATATTTATAAGTATATATATTCATGATGGGACGGGACTGGGAAGTATCATTTGTGATCACATACTTAACCAAATTTGTTGGGATCCTAAATATTTTCTTCTCAAAAAATTTTGAGATAGGATTTTTTAGTCTTAATTTACTCGAGATTGGAAAACCTTAAACACGTCGGATGGTAATACCACATATTTATATATTTCTTGCACGTGACATATTTAATAATAATTTTAGAATAAATTTATTAAAACATCATAGATGCTTTTTTTTAATGAAATATCAAATTAAAATTATTCAAAAAAGTTACATCTACAAAAAGATTTGTTATTACACCCATTTATATACTATGGAATAAACCAACATGTAAGTAAAGGCAGACACACATTGGATAGGAGGGGATAAAAGTAATAGCAATGTAAGGACACCCTTGATTGAACAGAAACTTTGTCATAATACCCACCATAGCAAGCATTAACATAATCCAGTTGTATTAAAAGGCTAAAGGCAACTCCAATGACAATGGATGCACAAAGTAGAATAAGACCAGAAAAAAAAACAAGTTAACTCTTAAGGGCCAACAAGTCACACTATAAAGAAGCAACATACATGAATGCAGCTTCACGACGTCTTCACCTTGACAATAGGTGACTGAGAAGGAACTGGGATCCTGGTTGTGCGGTTTAGAAACAAACCTCATATGCATGTAGCCTGAACAAAGCACAAAGCCAGCGGAACCAATAAAACATGGGTTCATACCATCGAACCAAATGGGGCGAAGGTTTAGGCACTCAACAACAACAAGGAAGAAAGATTGGGTAAGAGAATTATATTTAGAGGTGAAGTAAAGGTCACTAGTTATGATCCTAAGATGCACTCTTCCTTTCATATGCCATTGTTAAAGAAAGCGTGCGAAATTCATATCATCAAAAGGGAAAAACCTTCGATGTTCGATTGGATAAAGTAACAAGCTAATGAAGGTGAGGCTATGAAATGAAGAAGGAGAAGAGCAGGAGAGAGTAATTACAAGACTGTAAACACTTATGTGAAGATGATAGTGACAACGAGATGGGTGGGTTCAGATGAGGTGGCTAAATGGGGTAACTCTAACTACTATGAAAACAGATGTGGGATCAACAAAATGAAGATAACACAACAAAACAGAGAAATGAACCATAAGTGAGTCATCAGACAGTAAAGAATGAAAGGAGAGGCAATTGTAAGAGTTGGTCTTTAAAGAGACAAGACTGTGCCGTTTGTAAGGATGACAGTTAACAAAGGGAATGGCATTGCGCTTAAGGGAATTACACCTTTCATCAGGAGAGTGAAATCTAGGCTTGCAATTGCGAGTGAGATGGGAGAGTTCAGGAGAATCCAGATGGGTCCTTTTTTTTAACTCATATGTTGTGAAGAAATGAATGGAGAATTAGGCTTCAAGTGGGATGGATTGGGGACATGCTTTGGAGACCATAGATAGAGCCTACACATAGATCGAATGACATACGATTTAATCATATAGGAGATGTAGATCGACTTACAACTCATGACACGTGTGAAGAAATGACAAAACATGAAGCTCGGAGAGATAGGAACAAAACACGTGGAGTCAGAGTGAAAAAAGGAACCACATTGCCGGCAAATGCCACTGACATGTTCCAGCATAAATGATAAATGAAACATTCGACCAAATGAAGATTTGAAGGAAGGAAGTGGAAGCAATGACCAATGAAGGTCAGTGCGAACTCTAAAACGCAGCCCAAAACTAGCATATCTACCATAACTATCAAATTAAAGAAGGATATCGAATATACCTATGAGCAAATAAACCACAAATTCTGAATAACGTTCCACTGGTAAACTAGTGACAAAAATCCAGATATCAGCGTTGGAGATGAGTGAGGAACTTATAGCAGTATTTGGAACCTAATATGCTACCACACAAAAGATACCTTAAAGCAACCAAGCTCCCTGAAGCAAAATAAAAGGCCAATCTTAAGGATTTGAGGAGAACAATAAGAAATGGTCATGATGTTGCTAAGTAATAGAGACAGATCCTTTAAGTTGCCAATGGAGGGTGATGAGTGCTTGAAGCTTATAGGGTTAGAGATAGCAAGAGGAGACTAATCCGAGAAACAAATAGCGAAAACGACAAAAGGAAGAACTCCAACTGCTAGATAAGTACATGAGAATAGAGTTGATAAAACCCAGGGAACAAGGACATAAGAGAGAAATAAGTAGGAGCTGCACTAATGAAAGAAGGAGGTGAAGAGGGAAGACAGTGGATGAAGGTAGAAGGGCATGAAGCGAATGAAGATTAGTGGAGAAGATGGCCAAACATTGTCAACAAAACAGTCAGTGAGATTGATTGGACAATTAGGGTTTAGAGCTTACAGAGAGACCATTCACTCTCCCCTCTACCTGTCTCCATATCACACCTCATTATAGGTGAATTCTTGATATAATATCTTAGAAAATGGAATATAAAACTTTATAGGTTTTATAAAATGAAGGGAAAATGTCAGAAAAACTCATTTAAAATAGGAAACAAATAAGGGAGTTCAATATCACAAATCTCAAGTCAAACTTGTGAGAGGAATATAGGATTTGCAAATGATAAATTCCCCCCACAACATTTGGGGAGCTCAAGTTGTTAATGTGTACGTTGATGTTGTTAATTGCAATTTTAAGTTATTAATCTATATACAAAAGTGGTCAATGATACTTGACATATGGCTTCAGAATATTACCTACGATGTAGTTGGTATTTGGGAACTCAATTTGTTAATATGTATACTACATTTTTTAATTGTGTTGTTCACCTATGGCATAAATCTTAGCCATCCATACGAATTTGAAGCTATATAAAGAAAGAGTTTACCACAAAGTTCAATTGTAATCTAACTCTACTATAGTGATATATACTCTAATGGTAGATGGAGGAAATTATCACTCATTCCAGCATGAGATTGACTCAGCCATATTCCTCATTTTTTCAATTAGGATGTTCAGATCATTCATGTACATAGAGAAACAATGACTTGTGCTATTATTTGGCCAACATGGCACATGACAGGAACATAAAGTTTATGTTACTATACTCTCCGCCAGCTCTATATTTAAATATAATATTAGTTAATCTAGGCTAACATTAGATTCATTTCGTTATAGTGTGCCACACTAACACTGTTATGTATCTACAAGTGTAACACTTGCGTTCAATATAATAAAAAAAGTTTTTAATTGTGATAGGTAATTAATTTATGTATAGCATCTTATGAATCACAATTAATGACTTCAGTACATATATTGACAACTTAAATTTTTAAATTACTCATGAATGCTAACAGGGACAAATTCATTGTTTGGAAACATTTGCAAATCCCAGATCCCTACATGTCTTACTCGATATTTGTGATATTGGATTCTTTGGTTTGTCTTTTTTCCCATTTTATCTGATTTTTTTTTGGATTTCCCCCAAATTAAATAAAGTATATGATATTTTCTTACTGAAAAAATAGTAATATAGGTTTAAGTCATTCTAGGATTAGGACATGAAAAATGTTGTTTTTTTTTTTTTTGCCATGGAAAGATGTTGAATTTGCACATAATGCGATGACTCGGAGGGAAATGCCAGTAATTCATAACAGGATTATTCACATCATCACCAATAATTTCGAATAATTAAAGCATGTGAGGGGGCGCTCATTATCATGTTCTAATTTCGGTTTATATATCTGAGGACGCACGCATTCACAGTACAATTTCATTGTTTAAAAAAAAAATCTTTTTAACAATCTTCCTTTTTTCCCCCGATCTTCCTTACTTGACACATATTAATATTATATTGTAAGCAATATCTAGTACTTTTTTTTAAGAAAATTTTTTAAAAAATAAGAGAAATAGAGAAAAGACAATTAAGAGTAACTAAATTGAAAAATTTTAAATCATTTTTTTTCATATATTTTTGCATAATTATAATAATGCCACTGAATTTTTAACAATACGAGTATTGTAATTCACAATATGAGTATTTAAATTAATAACACCACAAATATTTAGGTATTACATATTTATGCTGCGAGTTGTTTATATTGATGTTGTTAATTGAGATATTCTTTTTGTGAATTATGATTACTCGTATTATTTAAAATCTAGTAACATTTTCGTAATTATGTAAAAAATTACAAAACGATTGAATTAAGATTTCTCGATTTCATTGCTTTGAATTGTTTTTTATCTATTTCTTTTGTTTTTTTTATAATTTTTCCCTTTTCTTTTTTAATCAAATAAGCAATATTGAGTATGACACTTTGACATTTGATGGAAAGGTTTGTAAATTAACGAGTGTAAACAAACGTGTGAAAATTGATATAAATTAGTAGGACCGTGAGCTTGAATCGACTTTATTTTTATTAATGAATAATCATTAAAAGTATATAATTAAATAATTAGAATATAAAAATGACAATAATTCAGTTTCAATATATTTAAAATTTAAATAATTAATATTAAATCTACCAATATTTATGGTTACCAACTTACGATTATGCGCAACACATGAATTTTTATAAAGCTTATATATGAAGTCACTAGTTGATAATATATATATATATATATATATATATATGAAGTCACTAAACCTTATCAAAATTTAAAATCTAACACGAGTTTAAGAAAGTGCTACAAGCCCATAATCTCACTAAGTAAACTCTCACTCTAATTCTCAATTAAGTTTAATTTGTAAGTTTAAAAATAAATTAACTATATATTTTCTAAATTACAAACATAAGAATAATAAATTTGGCCAGACAACTTACCAGCTTAACAACTATGTTTGAAAGCTTAACAAAATAATATTGGGACCTCAAAACTTAAATTTATATATTATTTTTATGAACGTAGGTCTTGCCACGAGGGTGTTAAGATATGTATTCCGATAACAAAATTATACAATTACACTAATCACGATGTTTAATATGAATATGATACCTATTTTGTATAACTCAGTTGCACTATCGACTAAATTTTATATTAAGCCTGAAAGCTAATAGTGATAAAGATACACACACACATATATAGTACCACATATAAAGACAAAGAGGGAGGCACCTATGATTGTCACAAAATAATTGAGGTTGGGTTTTATTTTTTTATTATTGCTTCCACCAAAAGATTAACACTATATTCTATTCTTTCCGACTCATTTGCGTATCACTTTACAACTTAGGAAGGTACGCGCCTTGTTTTTTTATTGTTTATTATTGCAGATCGAAATAATTCCTGTTATTATTTTCGTTGTTTGATATATTTTTATATTTTTTAAAAAGCAAGATTTGTTGGTTATTGTTACCTAAGTCTCATGTAATGACAAAAAACTCAGGCAAAAAATGTAATAACAAAAAGCGGCATTTTAGCCCAATAAAGTAGCTCCTTACAATTTCATCATATTATTGACAAAAATATCTTATCCTTTTTTCTTTGTTTCTTTTAAATAACTATATATAGTGTACTCTTTTCTTTTTTGTGTTGTATACGGAGGATGTAATAGTATAGTATTCGTATTGATTATGTTTGAATAGGTTGACGTATTTAGCGTTCTTTATTTTTTTTTCCTGCGACATATTTAGTGCTCAATAGGCTTACTTTGATTGTTCAAATAAAAAGGGATTACTTTGAAATAGGAGAATATTTATGCCTGTGAAAAATAAAATATATTGATTAATTAAAAGGTTAAAATATACATTGGCTGAAAAAAAATTATTTTTAGTTCAATGTGGCCGTGAAAGTTTTACAAGGTAATTTATAAGGTTACAGTGTTGCCTCAACGTGTTAAATAATTCATACTGACCATTAAAAATTTGGTGCAGACTATAAACATTTTTAATGGTAAATGGCAATGTTATGCAATTTTAATACTTTTATAGTAACTTTAAAACAAAAAAAAAATTTCGTCAACATTGCTTATGAATAAAAAATTTTAAAACAAATTTGAGAATTAACCCTAATTAAATTTGCACAACCCCACAATTCAGTTACACATGGGTTGGCGGTTTGTTTTTAATAAAATTCCATCCAGTCCCAATGACATGACACTTTCAACTAAATAACAGATCAACTCATTAAATCTGTTATAAATTAATAAACTCTTTTTAGCTGTATTCTAAATAATGAGGCTTTAAAAAAAGATAAATACAAAGAATCACACATAAGCATTAATTGTCGGGGTAAAATTGATAAATAAATATTAATATCTATCTAAATGACTTATTCATTAAAGAGAAATAATTCTTCTTGAAGGTGTTTTATAGAAGAAACTAGGGAGGATGAGTTATGCTGCAATTATAAACAATATTATAATTATAATTTAATTTTCGATCTATCCAAATATTTTTAGAGGCTGTTTGGTATAATGATTTGAAGAGGAGGGGAGGGAGGAAATTAAAGAAATGAGGTTATAAAATTTTAATGGAGAGAATGTGTAAAATAAAATTAATTATAAATTTTCGACTAAACATCTCCATTTTTTTTTTAGCTCCAACGCATCAAATCCCTAGTCACAAACAGTCCCTTACCATTTTTTGGGCATGACTTACCAATTACCATCAATCAAATGTACGATAATCTTATAATTTTATCTATCAAATTTTGTAATAACATTAAGATTGATAAACTCACTAATTTAAACAAACTCATTACAGTGATATAAAATTGAACGATAGACTTAAATAGTAAATTTGTAAGAGTTTGTTTTTATTAATAAATACCTATTATAATAGTGTATGATCAAATGATTGCTATATACAAATTTATAACAATTTGAATTAAATATGTTTTAAATCTAAATAATTAAAATTAAACCCATCAATATTAATAATTTATCATACTTAACAAAGAATATTTTAATAAAATTTACAAATAAAGCCACTGATTATAATCAAATTGAAAAAGTTAGCACATGTTTGAAAACAAGATATAATAAGATTTTATAAGTTAAAAATGTAATAACATTAAACTAGACATGTAAAATCACGAATTCCATATAAATTTACAACTATAAAGAGTTAAGAGTAACTCATCACAATTACTTAAACTGTTAACTCACGAGTTAACAACTATGGTAAATTCTTTTAATGGATTAACATGGAGTTATTAATATTATAATGTTAAAAAGAAAGGGGACATCAGTGAGAAAGAAAAAGGAGGAAAGAGAAATAAGCAGTAAAGACGACGAGAAGAAAAGAACATATAGAGAAAGTAAAGTTATTTACAGGTTTCTCCTATCACCTTTATTTGTTCCCCACGAGTCAGAACTTCGACCCAGGCCATTATCGAATTCATTCCATTGGTTCTTGGATTCACAGTACACAACAGAAAGAAAGAGAACCAAAGGACGACTCGCGCACACAACATATCTTCTACGTCAACGTCCCTCAACTTCTCAACCGAAATCCCAGTTTCTTCTTCCCCTTGTATATCCCATTGCGTCAAGTTTTCGCCCAGTTACTTCCTTCCTTATTATTTCTGTGACGCTCACCTAACTTTGTTTCACTCACAAGATTTGCTCCCTCAAAGTGGGTTTGCTGCAGAAATCCCTCAATCTGGGTTCTCATGGGTAATTCATTTGGATGCTCCGCCTCCGGCGAGAGGTTGGTGTCGGCGGCTAGGGATGGCGATTTGGTTGAGGCCAAGATGCTTCTAGACTTTAACCCTTGTCTTGCCAAGTATTCTACTTTCGGTGGTCTCAATTCGCCTCTCCATTTCGCCGCCGCCAAGGGCCATAACGAGGTTTTGTCTCCTAGATGTCTCTTGTTTTGAGTTTTTAATTTGACCAATTCAGTATCTGTTTGATTCTCATAGTATTTTGCTTTTGTGTCATTTAGATTGTGGCATTGTTGCTTGAAAATGGTGCTGATGTGAACTCGAGAAATTATTGCGGGCAGGTGCGATTCTCATCTATTCCATTCTCTCTCTTTTTATGGCCGATTGATCATCATGGGTTTATGTTTGAATTTTTCGGGTATTTGATTTGATTTGACCTACTTACACGTTGTGATTACAAATGGCGGGCAAGATTCCTTAGTGAATTTTTATGAAGTTTGAGCCTTTGAGGTTTTGTTTTATATATGAAATTGGAGATCAGATTTCACTTTTTGGTCACATCTATTAAAAATTTAGGGAGTGATTTCATCCCATGTTATGAAGGGCTGTCTGTATTGTCTAGAGTAAGTGAAAATCGATGGATCTGGGTTCTGGAATCAATTTAATTCACGCCAACATGATAAGACGACGCTTAATAAGATTTAGTTGAGATGCTACAGGTGGTTCTTTCTGAATGTTTTTACTTGCTTATGCTGTACTAACTTGAGATCATGATTCACTTTGATGCCTGATTCGAAGACGGCCCTGATGCAAGCTTGTAGATACGGACATTGGGAAGTTGTACAGACCCTTATGCTTTTCCGATGCAATGTGAGTCCTGTTAAATTTTCTTTGTTTATCTCTGGCCATCATCAATTATATTTTCGTAAACTGTATTTCCCCATAATTTTACATCTACTGTCCTGTGAAGATTATAGGCTGAAGATTTTCTTAGAAAAGTTTGACTAGTTTGTAGGACTGGTATACTTGGTCTGCCTGCATGTTAATTTTCTCTATTATAGTTAAGCTCGATTATAAGAATAACCAGATTGTAGTCAATTTGCTAACAGGTTATGAGAGCTGATTATCTTAGTGGGAGGACAGCTCTTCACTTCGCAGCTGTCAATGGACATGTAAGATGTATCAGACTTGTTGTGGCTGACTTTGTTCCAAGCACTCTTAATGAAGTTAGAGACACTGGCTCAGATGCTGAAAGAGCCAATGGCTCAAATGTGAAGCACAGACATGATCAGAGGTATCCCTTTTTCTTCTTGTGATAAGTCACGTGCGTAGCTACCACCTGCATAATTAAGTCTAAGACAGTGTTGATTGCAAAGGCCATGCATAATTTTGCTGCAGAAATATATGAAAATGATAATTTTCTTTTGGGTAATAATGTTTTGGTTCCTAATTACACTGATCATATGTAGTATATAATGTTTTTTATTTCTACCTTTTGTATTCTTTCTGTTTATTCACCTTGTTCCAGTGCAGTGCCGTTGCGCTGTCCAAGTTTGTAAATAAGACCGCTGATGGTGGTATCACTGCAGTTCATATGGCCGCTTTAAATGGGTATTTTGATTGTGTGCAACTTCTTCTTGACCTTAATGCAAATCTGTCTGCTGTGACATTTCATTATGGAACGTCAATGGATTTAATAGGTATATGTCTTCTTTAATTTGATAAATATTAAATCTGGCAAAAAAAAATGATAAATATTAAAAAGGTTGTTTTCCCCTCAAAAGAATAACAAAATTGATCTTTTTTGAAGGAGCTGGAAGTACTCCATTGCATTATGCTGCTTGTGGGGGTAATTTAAAATGCTGTCAGGTAAGAATTTTTTTCGGTTTTTACGTTACATACGTGCTATTTCTGGTTCTTTCCATTCAATATAACATTGATGTCCTTCACCTTCAGATCCTCCTAGCAAGAGGTGCAAGTCGGATGGCTTTAAATTGCAATGGGTATGATATTATATTTTTGTATATAACCATATAATTTTCATCTTATGTAACAAAACCAATCTAAATTGGGATATTTTCCCACAGGTGGCTTCCTCTTGATGTTGCTAGGATGTGGGGGCGCCATTGGCTTGAGCCATTGCTGGCACCCAGTTCTGATGCCACAATACCCACATTCCCTCCTTCAAACTACTTGTGCTTGCCTCTCATGAGTGTGCTTAACATAGCCAGGTATCATGCAGTCAACTACATTTGTTGAGATTGAAATGAAAAACGGATGTATGAATCTTTTTGAAAAATATTAGGGACTGTTGAGCAGGTAAGGCAAAAGAGACAGGAAGAGAACTTGGGAGGCTATAGATTAAGAATGTGAAACATTTGGTGTCAGTTTGATGGGTTTAAGAATTACAAACTGTCAAATAAGAATTGGCGAAATTTTTCAGTGGCAGCCACAAGGAACTCTGGGCGCATAAAATTTTGTTGTTTTGCTGTCCATGGGCCAACTTCAATTTAGTTCATGCATAATCTCTGAAATGTATAAAAGTTGTAATATAACTCAAACAGAGTATCGTCCTCAGGATTTTTGTCATGAACCCTGATCATAGCCCATCTTTCTGAGCCTCTATACTTGGTGAAATTTCCGCAACTCTGCAACTAGTTGCTGATAATCTTGTTATAAAGTGCTTGGATGATCTCCGTGTCATGATAGGCTTAGAGGGAAGCAAAAATGAGAATAATTCTCTGTAGTTCACTCCTGTTAGCAGGACTAAGAATGCTGTGAAATAACTGCAGGGAGTGCGGGTTGCAGTCATCTTCGCCCTCCCCTCAGGAGACTGATTTTTGTGCTATCTGCCTGGAGAGGCCATGTTCAGTTGCTGCAGAAGGTACTCAATTTTTCATATCCTGTAGATACTGCTCTATCTGCTTTAGTTTAGGTACCCTTAGCATTGACTAGTTATAATATAAAGACTATTTGTTATTCTTGGCCTCGGTAATTTTCATTGTTTGCATTTAATAGTGTATGTTGTTAAGTGGAAGTTTATGATTCGTTTTATTAACATTGCACATACATCACTTTACATGAAAAGGTCTTTGGAGATGAAGTGTGGACAAAACGTAGGCTTACTATACTCTATTGAAACTCAATTTTAATTAACTGAATTGACACAGCAAGAGTTGAACTTTTGACTAGTTGGAAAGTTGAGTTTTCAATCTTGTGTCTAGGACCCTTGAATGATTAAGCCTTTGGGCTGAAATGATTCTTGGCATAATAGGAAAATGAACCCACAAAGTAAGGAAATCAAGCAAGATGTATATATTGAAAAACTCCACACTGTTTCGTTTTTGGAGAAAAGGGAAGGAAGGGGGGTTGGGAATCTTATCCCACCCCATTGATCAGTATGTGGTGTTGAGTTGTAACCTTCGTTCCTTACCGAATATCCTGATCTTGATACATAGACTTGACAAGCTCATTAATGAGTTACCCAGTCACTTCTTTAGGCCATTGAATGGAATGTAAAGAAACTCTGGCTCATAACGCTTACCACATGTACCAGAATAGTTGACTGATATAAATGGACTTCCACATGCAGGATGTGGTCATGGACTTTGTGTTAGATGTGCACTCTATCTTTGCTCAACCAGCACCGCCCCTTCTGAAATGGTTGGTCCTCCTGGCTCCATCCCTTGCCCGTTGTGTAGACATGCAGTTGTGTCTTTTGCCAAGTTACCTGGTTCTCATGCAAAAGAAAATAAACTGCACTTGTCTCTTGGCCTATGTACCCCTTGCATGTTACATCCACGTGACCCATATCGGCCTCCCCTTTCTCGCACACCAGACATTCAAAGAAATTGTGTAGCTTCTGTGCCTTCAGATATACTCTGTCCAGTCACTTGTAGCCCATTTCCGTCTATGGCAATTCCTCTGTGTACCTGCAATGATGGCCCCTGTCCTTCATATGAACCCCGTGAAGCTGAAACAGAGGATGAATCACGCTCGCAAGCATCGACGGTGGATCAAGATAAAATGGAAGGGCCAAGACTGGAGAAGACAACTTGTTCAAGCATGTTTTGGGGTAGAAGAAGTTGCAGCAGGGAGCACCAGTGCGATTCAGAAATAAATGCTTAGACCAGTTTGGAGGTTGTATTGCCATTATTATGTTGTGGATACAATTAGAGAACCGCAATGGATCTGTTTTGCTTCACAGGCTGTATACTCTAGGTGTGATAAAATCAGATCTGTTTTCTTTTGAGGCATCCTGAACTCCTAGATGCCTGCTTCTGATATTTAGGGAGAGTTTGTAAAATTAGTGTTCTTAGATTGTAATTGATTGCTATTGGATTTCATCTGAGAAAAGAAATAGTAACTTTTTACAGGAAATCTAAGGAAAGTACCTCATTTTCTTTTAGGTTGTGGATCAGAGTAGCAAGTTCGGTTATGTATATTATGTTCCTCTGGGATTTTCAAGGTATACAGAGTAAATTTGGGGAGTTAAGTTGCTTTTTATTAATTAAGTGACCCTGGGAATGGTGGCTCCTGCTAGGAGTTTCATATGTGATAATATATATTCAAATTATAATGTTCTCTTATATGTAGCACTACTTTATTTATCTAACAGCAGGTTTAAAAAAACGGTCAAGTTGGTCCCTATAGTTTTGCTCAAGCTGAAATTCAATTCTTGGTGCAGCTCAGCCCCTATAGTTTAATAAAGATTGAGTTGCACTAAGTCAGAGTAAGGATTGAATTACAACTTAGTCAAAACTAAAGAACTGAAAAATTAATTCTTCTTGTATTATTTTGCAAAAGAATGTTTTCCTTGTGGGTGAGTTTTGCCTCATCAGAAAATGGCTAAATTTGGGTGATTTCAACTAAAAAAATTGTGAAAAGTTTTTGTTTTGATTTTTCTGCTTTTCTCTATATTTGTATAAGCGCTTCAATGGCTTGTTATTTCATAAGGCTCCTGTTTAATAAATTTAAATCCTCCAAAGCCAATTTGTCAGTTTCTTGCTATGAATATGTACTTTTATTGCTCATTTATGGGATGAACAATCAGGGTAACTCATGTTCAACCATTAGCATTGGAAAAAAAAAAGGAATTGAACAAAATAGTTTTTATAACTTAAAAACGAGTAAAACCCTTTTTACTCAAAACCAAGCAAAAAGTGATATTGAATACTCCCTCCGTTTCTATTTATAAAACGTTGTTGATTTTTTTTGAGAATTCTAGAAAAATTTTAAGAAAGTTAATTATGTTACTTAATCATATTATATATATATATATATATCATATTTTATTACATTATATATTAGTTCATAAATCAAACATCATAATTTAAAGAAAAACGATAAATTTTAATGTTTTAAAGTAATGTAATTAGCTTTCTTAAGATTTTTCTAAGATTCTCTAAAAAAGTCAATAGAATCTTATAAATAAGATTATATTCACGTTGTATGATGTGGCAGTTGTATGCAATGGCCGCAACAAAAAATCGTTAATACGAATGACATAATACTCATCAAATTCCGCTCACAGCTATATGCTATTATTCCCATTGGGTACGTAAATTAGGCAATTTAATAGTTAATACTAACATTTTCAGTAGTTAAAAATTATTTATAAGAAATTCCTGTATGGATTTTCCAAAAAAAAAAATCATGTATAACACATTTTATTAGAAACACTTTTATTCAAGTCACCCCGGGACACTAAAGTCGACACCTTTATGATTTATGAATTCCCCATGCACATGAATCTTCTTGGGTCCAAACTCCAAAGTATATCAAAACCCCAAAAAAACAAAAACCAAAAGGTAATAAGCAGAAGCGTTAATTAAAATGCACCTATCCATCGCCATCACCCATTTTCTACCTTAAATGCCAAACCTACAAAGTTGAGAACAATACAAGAGAGCAAGAGAGAGGATAACATAAGAATACAAGTGAATCTCCCTTTCACTCTTTTCTTTCTCTCTCTCTCTCATTATTCATCCTCCAAAGGCACATATGCAAATGAATTTATTTACTTAATAACATAGGATTGAGAAGAGTTAGGGTTTTTAGCTATCTTCTTCTAGCAGCAGTCTCTCTCTGGGCATTGAAGTAAACTGCAGCAACAGGTAAGCCCAAGCCATTATCCTCAGAGAAACTCCTCGTATTGAAATGATTTCTTGACGTTGGTCCTCTCACTGTCTGTCTTCCTCTCTGCTTGAACAGTATAAGTACGTATCTGTGAATTCCTATCACTGGCTTTGGACTCTCATACCCCACTATCTCTCTTCCTGCAACATATATACATATATATATATATATATATCATTTCAACAATATAATAACAGTGCGTGTGTATAAATGAGTTTGTCATTATATATTTAGGAATCAACTAATTAAGCTTAAAGTACTTACCAAAGGAAGCATCTGTGGTTCCTGGAATATCTGTGACCATCCTGCATGAAAGTGACACCAACTTGTTAATTGGGAATAATCAACAGAAGACTTTAATGTGTGTGTGATAGGTACAGATTTGAGGGTTTTGAAAATAAAAACCAGTGGAGATGTTCTCTTAGATGTGGATCACTTGGACTTGGAGCATCTGGATCTGTCATAATCTACAAGTTCACATAAGTTATATACATAAAACTTTGGTCATAGCAGTAGAACATATACCAAAAAAATAATAATAATAAAGCATTGTTTAAATATAAGTTTATGTAGATAGATCATCGATGAGACAGATCTGGATCTGTGAGACTCTTTAAGATCTTGTATATATTCTGAACTCAAACAAGCTAAGCCAGTGTCATAAAGACCTGAGAAAGAAAATAAGAAAGTGAGAAACTTACTAAGGTATATGCAGATCTCATATCATCACCACCAATGTCAACTCTTGGTTTGGATACAACCATGGAAGGCATTAACTCATGACCATTAGAGACTCGAACGTTGGAATTGTAGGTCACATTCATACTCACACTAGGGCTAAATATGTCAATAACCTCTCCTATCACTCTTCCCACTGTAAGTGGTTCCATAACCCTAGACATTATGATTATACAAAAATATATCAGAAGAAGAAGAGAAGAAGACGACGACGACGATGATGGCTAGCTATACAAATGAAGTGAGATGTTGGAGGCAATTTATACAAGTGTCATGTGTTGTGTTTTCATAAATGTAGATTCCATAAAGGCTTGTCTATATGGGGAAAGGACATGTGGTGTGCTTTCATAAACTTGGCATTGTCTATATGGATGTCTTTGGCTTATTGGGTGAAAGGGAATAAAGAATAATACTTTTTTCCCCACTTTAATATAATATCTTTGGCGAATGGGAATTCACTTTTTGACAAGGTGCTTAATTATGTCCATGCATGCACATGCTTTCTTATCAACTTCTGGGTCTTTGATTTTTAATTCACCTCCCTACACATATATAGCAGCATGCGTATATATATATGTGAACTCTAGATTTGTATTATTTGGAACGTTTTATTTTGGGAGAATTCCAAAAAAAGACATTGGAAATAAGAAAAAGACAATTCAGTACAGCGAAATCTGAAAATCCCAAATCAATCTGTTTTGTACTTTTTATGGGTAATTACGAAAATGCCACTGAATTTTTCACAACACCAGTTTCATAATTCACAACACGAGTATCCAAATTAACA
>JBAGKO010000008.1:3344920-3358531 GCA_037177275.1 Acacia concinna
TACTTGGCATCCATATTTGACATCATAAATACTTGGCAACATATTTGACATCATCAAAACTAATCTTGTATCTAACAGCTGTCCCCCCCGAGTATTGCTCCTGCCCCTTAGTGGTCATCTCATGTATCCTCCATCAACTGCTTCCCTTCCCGCTATGAAGACATACTGATATTTGAAATAAAATAAAAAAAGGATTATTAAAAAAAGAAAAGAAAAGAAATAAGGCATACAAAAAAACAAATAAAACAATATTAAATACTGATCTATCACATATTAGATTATAAAGAAATGAAATAAAAGTATACTTATAACAAAAATTATATTTCAAATTGTAAATTAAATACAATATTACAAATTAAATTATAATGAAATCAAATAATACTGTAATTATAACAAAAATTCAAACACATAGCAAACAAAAAATGAAATACTATATAACAAATTAAATTATAATAAAAAATAAAAATATAATTATAATAAAAAAATTTTAAAAAAAATAAAAACAAAAAATGAAATAAAACATAAAAAATACGTGGCAAAAAATGAAATAAAAAAATATGAAGAAATAAATTGAAATATAATGCAAACTAAACAAATGAAATTAAACTATAACCAATTATAACAAAAATAAAAATAAAAAATAATTAAAAATAAAATACAATATAACAAATTAAATTATAAATAAATCAAATAAAACTATAATTATTACAAAAATTAAAAAAATAACAAACAAAATGAAATACAATATAACAAATTAAATTATAAATAAATGAAATAAAGGTACAATTATAACAAAAATTAAAAACAAAAAAAAATAAAAAAAGGAATAAAATATATAAAAAATAAATTCAAATACAATACAAACTAAACAAATGAAATAAAAATATTATTATAACGAAATAAAATAAATAAATTATCATGTAAAAAATAAAAGAAATAAAAATAACAAATAAGCTTATAAATAAATACATTTAAATAAATAAAGTAAAAAAATGAAATATCAAAACTAACCTGAATGGAAGAATTGTAATTAAATCTGAGCAGTGCTTCAAAACTATAGCAATTCTATCAAATTCACCTTCAGAGCCAGAAATTGTCAAAACGGAGAAATGGAAACGTTGAGAGGTATTTTATAAGTGCAAAAGGCACGACATTTGTAGTGGTTTTTGTAGTGGTTTTCCAAAAACCGCAACACAAAACGCTACAAACTATAAGAGCTCATTGGCTTTCATGCACATCTTCTAAAACCACTACAAATTTGACAACTCTTCGCAATTTGTAGCGGTTTTTTGCCAAAAACCACTACAAAATGTACGCACTCAAAATTTGTAGCAGTTTTATGAAAAAACTGCTACAAATGAACCGCGACAAATGTCACGCCAACTTCACTTCACATGGCTTCAAAGCCGCGCCATGTGGTGCCAAGTTGATGCGTTAATTTGTAGCTGTTTTTTTTACTAAAAACTGCTACAAATGTCAACAACAAGGCTCTTGCAGCTTATGTGTCGCAAATTTGTAGCGGTTTTTTGTAAAACCGCTACAAAGTTTGCATTTTGTAGCGGTGGTATAAAACCGCTACAAAAGTGTCATTTTTTTTAGTGTTTATACTTTAACAAAAATGACATAGATTACATATGTACCTATCAGCTCTGCATATTTAGACAATTAATAGTTAAGCTTAATTTGAATAATTAGAGCGAAATTGCTACAATTTAAAAATTTCTTAGCGACATTATTTCAAAACAAACTTTTGAAGCAAAATTGAGATTTTTTTTATGAGTTCTGGGACAAAAATGGACCTTAATCTTTAAAGAAATGTACTCCCTCCTTTTTTTTTTAAGAGCCTGAAATTTAAATTGCTCTTATCCTTTTCGTATGATTTCACTTGGGGTTGTTTGGATATTTAATATATTTTTATCCTTTTTACTCCTAATTAATTCCATTCTCTCTCATCATTTTCTCAACACTTCATTCTCTTTCATGCTTTATTTTATTTATACTGTATATCTCTCTCTTACTTGTCCCTTATAAATAAGGGCATGTTTGAAAAAAGTATTCATTTTTTATATATTGATTTCTTTTAATTAATTATAACTGATTACTTAATCGCGTAAATATATTATTAGGCTCTTATTAAAAAAAGGATCGTAAGGAGTTCTTATTACCACTATTAAGTGGCTTTAATAAGCATTATCTATTTCTTCAAGAAGTGCCTTGTAATAAGAATAAGAGACAATAATAATAAATGGATATAATGAATTTTCCAGGCTACAAAAATTTGAAAATTTCTTAGGCGACATTATTTCAAAACAAATTTTTGAAGCAAAATTGAGTTTGTTTGTTATAAGTTCTAAGACAAAAATGGACTTTAGCCCTTAAAAATACTTGCTCCCCTCCATTCTTTTTAAGAGCCTGAAATTTAAATTGCTCTTATCCTTTTCATATGATTTCACTTGGGATTGTGCTAATATTTAATGTCTTTATCCTTTTTACTCCCCCTACACTTCATTCTCTTTCATGCTTTATTTTATTTATACTGTTCGTCTCCCTCTTACTTGCCCCTTATAAATAAGGGCATGTTTGGAAAAAGTATTCAGTTTTTACATATTTATTTCTTTAAATTAATTATAACTGATTGCTTAATTGCATAAATATATTATTAGGCTCTTATTAAAAAGAAGGACTGGAAGGAGTTCTTATTACCACTATTAAGAGGCTTTAACAAGCATGATCTATTTCTTCAAGAAGTGCCTTGTAATGAGAGTTAGAGACAATAGTAATAAATGGATATAATGAATTTTCCAGGCTACAAAAAGATCTGATCTCAGCATTTTTTTAAAAAAAAATAATAATTAGGATATGCATTTATTCAATGGAAGGCAAATCAGTGCACATGAAGCATTATTTGCTGAAAGTGGGCTCTATATGAAGCCTGACCACTAGATGTTTGTTTATTTAGTTTAACCCCTTTTTAAGTTTTAGCTTGCCTTTGTATTAAAAAAGAAGAAGTTAAGTTTCAGCTTGCCTTTGTATTAAAGAAGACTAATCACATGAACATCTGACTAGCACACACAACACTCTTCTGTAAAACATCTTCTGAAGAAGACTACAATTATGATCACCACTATTAATTTACACTAATATTGGTAGCTTCATTCATCTAATTGAGAGTACTTGCTTAGCTTAGCTTTCCACAATCAAAATCAGACATCTTCAGCAGAAAACCAGCTAAGAATGCAGACAGGAATCTGTCTCTCAGGAAGGACACCCATTTGGACTCACCCTCCTGAATAAAACCCACCACATAAGATACAATTATCAGACTCATGCTTCTCCATAGTCTCTCATTGGCAAATTTCTTCAAGCTCGCCTCGATCCTCTCGTACTCTTCCTTTTCTTCATCCTTCTTCTTCTCCTCCTCCTCCATATTTTCACCTGGTTTTGCAGAGAAGGCCTCAGCAACACACCTGGCTAATACAATCCCATCCTCTAAAGCACAACACCCTCCCTGTCCAATCTCAGGGGTCATTGGGTGAAATGCGTCCCCAGTAACACACACATTGCCTTTACTGATATTTCCCATCACTAACTCCCATGGATGTCTGTATCTCAGTGGTAATGATATGAAATGATCCAAATCAGTCTGTTCTATGATGGTCCTTATATGACTTGGCACGTTCTCTAGCTTCTCTAGCACATATTGCTTCATTTCACATGGGTTTTCTTCTATCTCTATTTCTGCATAATAACACAAATCGAAGTAGATGATACGTATGGATTGATCTCATGAACAGTGTCATTGTTTTTTTGTGACAGGAGGATTCACCTTGAGCAGCTGGAGACCAAGTAAATGCCCAATAAACAGTCTTGTCATCACAGGGAATAACATTACATCTACCTTTCCCAAAGAACTGCATAAACTTGGGTTCAAGATCATGACCATTTGCTAACATAGCAAACCCCCGAATCGCAGATCTGCCTGAGAAAGCAGCCTCTTTAAAGCCTAACCACTTTGCTACTACTGAGTTCACTCCATCACACCCAATCAAAACCTACTCATCATTCACCAACAATTACAATGATATCCCAAATGAATGTTTAAGCCTTTTAATTTACATTTGAGAAATCGTTATATACAACATACCTTGGTTTTGATCACGGTTCCATCAGCGAGATGAACAAGTTTGGCTAAACCAGATTGCTCAATAGCTACCACCCTTGATGAATACCTGATAGTGCCGCTTGGAAGCTCATTTGCAAGAGCTTCTAACATTAGTTGCCGTTTAACACAACGTATTTCATGGACTCCACTGCATATATATATATATATATATATAACCCATCTCAATTAGCATTTGAACACTAACTAGTTTGTTGAAAGCTCAATTTTAATGTCTCATATGGGCACGTCACGTTACTGATAAGGTGATGTAGACATTAGAGTATCATCAGCGTTTTAAGTATGAGAAACTTGTTCAATAAATTCTGAAAAGTTGAATCAAAATGTATAATGTGATAATGCCTGTGTGAAAGCGCTAGCTAGTAAACGGATAATACTTAAAACATAATTATGTAATGTGAACTTAGTATCTTTGTTTACATATTGGACCTACTGTTTCCCCATGGCGTTGATGAAAGAAGTTTGTGAAGTTTGTTGTCCCGTGATCAAAGATGTTGTGATATTCCTGCACTCCATTAATATACAAGAAACTAATTAATTGATAATACAAGGAACACAAAAACACTTTGACTAATATATTGACCAGAAAATTGTATGTCATACTTCTGGCGTATGGGTTTTACTGAAAAAAAAAAAGAAAAGAAAAGAAAAGTGAAACCTATTACTGATATATGTTCATCATTTGCCTTGCTTTGAGTATATAAAATCCAGTCAGTATACACGGTATTATACTTGTCACAGTAACACACTAAATTAGTCTGAATCTTTTAGGTTCCCCTGTCTCTCTATTGAATATAAATGATTGCTCTAATCGATTACAGAACATCAAATTTGAAGTATTTATGGGACATAAAATGAATTACCCGCAAATCTGGAGGTGTTGTTGGCGAAGGTTGGGGCCAACGCCAAGGGCATCCAAGACTTTCCAAGCATTTGTCCATATTGTCAGAGCAAAACCGGTGACTCTCAGGTTATGCCAAGACTCTAACACCAAACTTCGAACACCTAACCTGCAATATACACCGGCACCAAAACCAAGCTCAGTAAGTAAACAATAACAAATAGAAGAAGAAGAGTCTGTTTTTTTAGCAGTTGAAATTAAGAGAGGGAATCAATGAAGAGAGGTGCCTATGAAGTGCTAAGGAAGTTGTGAGGCCAGAAATGCCAGCACCCACAATCACAATATCTTCAACCACAGTTGATTCCATTCTATCTCTATCCTTATCTATCCTGGGTGAATATGCTCTGTTAGCGTTATGTTGATAGGTATTTATTTGTGTGTTTGGACTTTGAAGCAAAATGACAGGAGCGATGACGGTGATAATAGAGGCAGCAACAAGCCAATAATTGTGAATTGCGTTCCGCATCATTAGAAAGGGACTGTGAAGCAATATGACAGGAGCGATGAAGGTGATAATAGAGTCAGCAACAAGCCAATAATTCAGCATTCTCTGTTGTGAATTGCGTTCCACATAATCAGAAAGGGAAAAGGGGAAACACAGTTGCCCAACCATTTGAACATATGTACACTATATTTATTTGGATTAAGGTTCAAATTTGTTCCAAAATTTTTACTGCCAAACAATTTTACCCAAAAGGTTTTTTTAAGTGTAATATTGTCAAGCAATTGTTTAAAAAGGAAATAATATTATTCTTTACCGTTAAAAAGTTAATAGTCAAAGTCAATTCTTTAACCATCAATGTTAATTTTTTTTAAAAGTATAAGATAATATTGTTACATTTTAAAACTTCTAGACAATATTTAAACTAAAAATACTTTTAAGATAAAATTGTTCTTCAGGCAAAACTTAAAGAACAAATTTATACTTAACCCTATTTATTTATGAAAATGCTCCATGTTAAACTCTTATTCTTAATATTAAGGTATATGTTGGGGGTGTCTTTATGTAAAAGGACTTAAGTTAATTTGATAAGACTTTGTTCATGGTTATATACCTTTTATTTATCTTTTTATTAATGAATGGGCACTTTTACAGTTGCCAATAAATCCTATTACCATTAAACTTGAAGTTGTCAATTAATTATAAAAAAATTGTTAATTCTAATTAAAAAAGTTGTCCAGAGTGAACTTCGTTTCATTTGCAATTTGCAAATGACTGGGAAATTTTGAAAAAATACTAAAGAAATGTAAAAAAGACAATTCAACGTAATGAAATATAAAAATCAGATCAGTCCTTTATAAGAATTTGTAATTTTTTTAATCTTGAAAATTTTGTAAAATTACATAAATACCTCTGAATTTTAACAGTTTGAATATCTATATTAATATTTTGAAGGGCATCTAAGCAATGCGTACTCAAGCTGTTAAAATATAGGGGTATTTAGGTAATTTCACACAATTTTTAAGATTCTAAAAATTCCATATTCTTATAAAAAACTGATTTTGGATTTTCAGATTTTGCTATATTGAATTGTCTTTTTATCATTTTCTTAATATTTTTTGAGGTTTTTCCAATGTTTAAAGGGTAGTTATCAACTTGTTAAATTAACAGAGTCAATTCTTGTTAGATAATTGCCAGCAGAATTGTTCTGCATTCAATGGCTCAATGCTGATTATGTTGTATTGGAAACCACAAGGTCTAATGTTTAATTTCAAGCAAAACCACTTTGACAATATTTACCCTTTAGTGCACGTATGACAACCTAAAAAAAGTGCTTTTTTTAAGTACTTCTGTGAGTTAAAACAAAATTTCTCTTCCACTTGAATAAGGTAAAAATCACATTTCTTAAGGAGTTCTTATAATTATGCTAAGTTGTGCCTTTCATGTCAATGCTTATAGTACTTTGCAATTGTTAAGAAATGAACGCAAATTTTGCAAGGCCTGGAGTTATGGGCCAAAAACGTGATGGCCCATCAAAGAATCTTCCAAGCCCATTCAACTTGATGGCCTATAGCTATATTGTGTATGTCTTCTAGAAATCTTTCGATAATGATATTCAACTTATAATACTCTAGTGTTTTTATGTTGATAGAAAGTGTCAAAGAGAGATTATTTATTAATATATTTAAAAAATTGACATTAAAACATTAAGTAAGAACAAAAACGAAACCTAAACCAGTGGAAGTGGAGGTGGAGGTGTGAATAATGAGAGTAATGAGACTATAACAATGATATAACTAATAGTAGCTAAAATAATGATCATTATTATGCCCTTGACTTTTGGTAAAGGATGACCGAACTGATAATATTATCTAGCAATTTATTTATCATGCGCCATTAAAATTTTAAAAGTAAGCAGTTAAACTCTTTAAAATAAACCTCATAATATCCTTTTCATTCGGTTAATTACAGTGTTAAGCGGCAAACTATAAGGTTTAAACTCTAAGCCTTGAGATTAGAGCTTACAAGATATATACTCTCCTAAATGCATCAAACTTGATGGAGATGCTCTAAAGAGAAATTAAAGTTGAGTATCTTTTAACTAACTGCCTTTAGGCCGTGTGATATGATTAGTACCTGATGTGACACTCAATCTGGATTCGATCATAATCTCATGTAATAAAAAAAATTAAAGTTGAGTATCTTTTTTAATGGCTCTGAACATTTTAAAACAACAACCATTAACACAAGGGTGATACTTCTTTCATCCTAAATATAAAATTTAAATGACTTTTTTATAAGTTAGACAAAATAATTTAAACAAAAAAGATAGATTTAATATTTTAAAATAATGTAATTAATTTTTTTTTTAGAATTTTCTAAAAAAATCAACAGGTCTTATATTTAGAATTAGAGGTAGTATTATTTAAAGGGCTGAAAAAGAAAAGTAGATCGTATAGTTGATTCATAATTTTATTATACAACCAACCCATATATGTGTGTGTGTGTGTGTAAAGTAATATCACGTGATGTCATCAATGTTGGTTCAACTGAATATATATATAGATATATATATATAGATATATATATATATAGTGCTGGAGTTTTAAATTTTACATAATTATAAATAACCCACTTATATAATAATTTTAGACTTCTACGAATTAATTGTTGTATTTAGATGAGAGGGAATAGGACATTACAGTGTTGATGGGTAATAAATAACATGAAGTATACCTCAAAGTAAAGGCAAAAAAAAAAAAAAAAGTATAGCCCAGAGTAATGCAGAAAAAAGAGGGAATCACTGCAACATCTTGAGGAGGAGATTTAATTACTTAAGAGTCAAATAACAACATAAGAGCATCTGAGCATGTGATGACAAATTTCAATACAAAAGAATTACAACAGGTCTGTACTCTTGTCATTGGAACCTTTTGTCAGTTTACTTCGTTATTTGATAATTCTCTTAAAATATATATATATACACACACACACACACAATTACTTCTTACTCTCGTCCCGAACTTAATATAAAACATAATTAATTTTATATAAAAAATTTTAAAAAAATTAAATAAATTATTTTAAAGTATTAATATTTACCTCATTTATATTAAGTTAACTTGACTAACTTATGAATTAATATACTCACTTCGATCCTGAATATAAGATCTAGTTTATTTTTTTTTTAGATATTAAATAAAGAAAATAAGTTACTTAATCATATCATATGTAGTATATTATTATGTTATATATTAGTTTATAAGTTAGACAAAATAATTTGAAGAAAAACGACCAATTTAAATATTTTAAAGAAATATAATTAGTTTTATTATGATTATTTAAAAAACTCAATTGAGTGTCATATTTAAAATTGAATGTAGTATAGTTAAATGATACACGAAGCATACTATGATTAAGTATTGACATTTATCTCATTTGTACTAAATTAATTTGACTAACTTATGAATTTAGATATAATCAAATAATACACAACACATATTATAATTAAGTAATTTATTTAATCTCTCTAAAAAATTAATTATATCTTATATTAAAAAGAAAATGGGTATTATTTAATTGGGGTGTGGGCAAATGAGAATGGTAGAGGTTGAGAGGGGAGGGGACAAGGGAGGTTTATAGAGGGTAGAATGGTGGTGTGAGAGTAGGCAAAGTAATAAGCTTGCCTAAGCTATTATACTCTAATCTATTCTAATCTATAATTAGAGGCATCATTTGAAGTATGATTATTTTAATATAAAATACTAGGTAGTGCCACCCTCCAATGAGTCCTAACCTATCAAACCCTACTTGTTTCATAACTTCACAAGACCATGCATGTTATTCCCAATCATTCTCACCTTGTTCATGTCATTTATTGTATGCGTGCTAGTTTCTTAGGCTTGCTGAGTAATTCAGATTGTGTCAGCCCATTGTAGTTATTATTATTAAGGTAATCCAATAGGTTCATTTCATGAGATGGTAATAGTATTAGTTTACTTATGACATCCTTCATTTTTTAACTCTCAGACTTGGTGAAAGGATTTTCATTCGGTACACATTACATGTTCCCTTCTCATTCCGCCAAAAGCAGCTTTAGAAACCTACCCTTATTATTATTAGCAGTAGTGTGTAGCAGCAATGAAGGACGTCAAATAGGTTAGGCTCAGAGGAACGTTGTGTTATAGAACAACGTAACCACTAGTCTCTATTGCT
Source organism: Acacia concinna (assembly GCA_037177275.1). Classification (NCBI taxonomy): domain Eukaryota; kingdom Viridiplantae; phylum Streptophyta; class Magnoliopsida; order Fabales; family Fabaceae; genus Acacia; species Acacia concinna. The sequence continues at coordinate 3,354,659 of JBAGKO010000008.1, forward strand.
ACTTTTTTTGTCCTTGCTTCTTCTTCTTCTTCTTCTTCTTCTTCTTCTTCTTCTTCTTCAACCTGCAAAGTGAACCAAAAGCAAAGGCTTTGCTGGTAGCGTCTGGGGACTCTCGTTTTGTCTCAACCTTTGTTTTGTTATGTTCTGCTCTCTATGCTGTCATGTTTATTATGATCTATGAGCTTCTTCTGTCTGCTTTTGTGTCTCCCATCACAATCACATGAAATAATCTTTCCACACCAAACACTTGATGCAGTAGTAATAAGTACGTACATGGGGCTCATCATTGCTGTGAGTTTTCTCTCTTTCGAATAGTACAGTTTCAATGGTCCATATTTTGAAACTCATTCCCCATGACCATTTGATCCCACAATATATATATACACTATTTGGTTCTACACACACACACATATCACTTCCAACGTCTTTTTTACAATCTTAAATCTCATTAATTCTACCATAGGATTCAATAATTTTTTAACTATACTCTTATTTAATATACATAATACTAAATAAAAATAAAATCGATATAATAAAAAGTTAAGGGTAAAATTAAATATTTACATTAAAATTTTAATGAAGTGCCTTATACATAGTAGAACGAGAGGAGTACATATATATTATGTGTGTGATGGACATTTCTCATGCACATGTGACATACATCTATGTATATATATATAGTGTTTTCTTTTTTCCAAATATATATAGGATATAGTGTATTTTAGGGATTAGGCGTAAATTTTTCTCAGAAATTTTTGTTCAGGAGAAATATTATTATGGATTTTTTTTTGTTTCAATGCTACTTTATAAATGTCAAAATGAAATAATGTTGTCTATTTTCTTTAAAAAGTTAATTGTCAACCTCAATTTTTTAAATGTATGGGGTAATATGATTATATTTTGAAACTTTTGGAGTAACGTTAATTATTATTTTTTTTAAAAAAAGAACTTTTAGGATAACATTATTTTCCAGCAAAAAATTTTAGAATAAATTTGCACATTTACCTTATATATAATGTATCCCCACCAACTAAAATTTACAAACATTTGTCACCAGTTGCCTTTAGGTGCTATGAATAAATAAAAGGGTTAAAGAATATTTTTATCTAAGGAGTCTGTATAAAGGGGTAATTTTACTCTTAAAGTTCTTTAAAGAGCCATTTTGCTTCAGAAATTTCTAAAAATGAGAAATTTCGCTATTGGTCATTAATTCTGTTAATTTTAACTGTTAGTGGATCAAATATGATGAGCTGACAATTCACATGACCTCCATGTCAATTTTTTAAAGTGCAAACCTGCTCCTAATGTCTTTAATCTAAGGGATCAGTTTTATCTCTATCCGTTAACTACATTAATTTTGATCGTTAGTTACTAACAATCTACATTAACAAGTGACTTATATTATCGATCAATGATATTTTTTTAATTTCAAAAGGCATTCTATATTTTAGAAAGAAGGGATGGAGTTCAATTTATGATGAGGTAGAGGTGTATAGTTGGTGGTCAGGTGATTGCAGGTTAATAATTTATGTTAATAAGCTTATAGGGCGTTTATATTAGCTTTTGATAATAGTTTTTACGGATTCTAAAATAAGTATGTGAGAGAAATTTTGTCTTAACTTACACAAATTTAAATCTGAGAGTTTCCCAAACGCCCCCAATAACTCAAAAATATCATAAAGTCAATACGAGCACATTGACCAGTGATGTGAAAGTATATTTATAAACATAATATGAAGTTAAGTTATTTTTGTAAAATCTAGTGTTTGGATGCTTCTCATTAAAAAAAATAACTTTTAGAAAAGAAGTAATTTATTTTAATAAGTTACTTTCAATAACTTAATAAAAGAAGGATTTTTTTGCTCTTAATAAGTTTTTTTTCTATTTAATTGAAACATAAATTATTTTTTATTTTTAATAAGTCATTTTTCCTAAATCCAATTTAAACATAAGAACTTCTTAAAAGCAATTTTATCTTTTTAAATTACATCTCATAAATTATTTATTATTAAAAATTATATTTACCACCCCCCCATCCAAACAAGCCTTTAAGAGTTGTTGATTACTTGGTGGGGAAGAGGGAGATAATGAATGCGAGCAGGATGGCAGGTGGGAAAGTCAGGGGTCAAGACTCAAATGGGAAGGTAAAGATCAGAGTAATAATGGGAGGGGGTAATTAATTAATTATTATTATTATTAATTAATAATAAGAAAATGATGAGTTTGATTGGATCGAAGAGTGAAGAATATGGAAATGAAACTGAACTCAGAGACCGAGGGAAGCCTGAAATGGGGTCATGAAAACGATAACATGCCCTTCCCATTCAATGATCAATACAAACACCTCTTGTACCAAAACCTCCCCTGTTTCAGCATTTCCAATAAATTAGACGGAATCTCTTTTCCCTTTCCCTTTCCCTTTCCTTCTACCTTTTCTTTCCTTTTCTTTCATCCATCACTTTTCACCTTCCTCTGCCCGAAAAAGCAGACTGAAAGCAAAACTCATACACCTTCATTGAATATACATCTGAAATTGAAGGTTGGGAGTTTGAGAGTTGAGTGAATGCGTACATATGTGTTTGTGTGTGTGTTTATATATATATAGAGGCAAAGTCATATCACAGTCTTGTTTCCTTTCTCAGCCCTTCACCTTTCACTTCCCTTCCCTTAGAATTGTCAATCATCAAATCAAATTGGGGAAACCAAACCCCTTGCCAAGTCCTAAGCGTGCACGTTTCCATCAAACACGTCTCCCATTTCACTACTCACTTCTTATTTTATTCATATATACACACACACACACACTTGTTCTCTCTCATTTAATGTTTTTTTACCTTTAACCACCAAACGCTCACTTCCTTTGCCTTTAACGCCTCCCCTTCTTGTTTTTGCTCCTACCTCTATCTAACCTCTTATTACATTCCTTTCCTTTCTTTTAAAATTAGAGAAGTAGGCGTTAGTGGCCTTACTTAAGTTGTAAGTTACTCTTCTTTAGCTATTTATAGGGTAGAGGTAGAACATATTCTTTTGCTTCCACTTATCTTAAGGCATCTCATTAATTTTTTTTATATTATTTTTTATTTTTACTCTTCATTTATTATTAGTGTTGGCTTTGTTATCGCTTGATATACAGTGCGTTTGGAAATCCAATTTGAGGGGATATCGGAGGTTTTGAGTCAAAAAGATTATTTTATGTTGGACTTATGGATTTTATATATTTGAGAAAAAATAGATGGATTTGACTTATTTAGAAAAACTATCTTATTTATATAAGCAAATATTTCTTACTTATTTTATATTGATCGTTTTACTTCTTCTTTTTTGATTTTTTTAAAGTTTTTTTTGTTGTAACTCATGCCTTGTGATGCTAATTATAAGATCCAGTTGGTTTTTTTAGGAAATTAAAGAAGCAAAAAAGGTTAACTATGTCTTATAATTAAGATTGGAGGTATTACAAATATCACAATATATTTACATATAATAAGACTCCCTTAAGTCCTAATTATAAGACCCATTTATTTTTTTGGAGAGATTAAGGAAGCGAAAAAAGTCAACTAGGTCTTATAATTAATATTGAAGGTATTATAAATATCACAATATATTTACATGTAATAAGACTCCCTACAGTCTTAATTATAAGACCCAATTGATTTTTTTGGAGAGATTAAGGAAGCAAAAAAAGTCAACTATGTCTTATAATTAGAAACGGAGGTAGTAATTATAAGATCCAAATGAATTATGTTTGTGATAGAATTAGAGACCGAATTATACGGTCTATGTGATCCGATTAGTAATATAATGTTATTTCATAAGAAATTTTACATTTCTTTACTTTCTAATTTATATACATTTTTAATCATTTAATCTTGTTAT
>JBAGKO010000008.1:3361399-3373392 GCA_037177275.1 Acacia concinna
CATGAAGAACTCGCATAAGGGGAGTGCGATTTTCGAAACTCGCACAAGAGAAGGACGATTTTGCATGTAGCATCTTGGTAAATATTTAAAAAAGTATTGTATTTTAGTATTTATTTATTTATTTTATAATATTTAAATAAAAATGCCAAAGTTGTCTTGATTGACCTACCTTCTCATTTATTATTAGTTTAATACTCTGTCTTAAAATATAAAAGACTACTATTGCTCTATCCCAAAAATTAAAAGACATTTGAAGAATTTATTGTACTTTAATTCTTTTTTTTTTTTGTCATTATTTAATACCAATATATTAATGCTTGTGTTAACGATAAAAATTATCATTCACAATGAGATAAGAGAGGGGTAGGGGGAGGGAGAGTGATGGATTTTAATAAGGGTGTTATCTCTCTTATTTCATATCTCCTCATTAATAAAGGTGTTTTAGTAAAAATGAGTAACAATTATGACATACTTATTATTCTTTACCGCCACTTCAAACCAAAAGATTCAATTAGACGTCTCTTATACTTTAGGACCGAGGAAATATCTCAACTATCAGGTTAAATTTTTAAGGCTGAGATGATAGTACAAAAAATGGCCGAATTGGATTGGCCAGTTCAACTGGGTGAACTTGGAATAGCCACTTGTCCGGTTTGGAACAAGAAAAAATCAGAGGCAGGGGTTGACCTGGTCTATATTAAAAAAAAGAAAAAAATTATTTGATTTAAAATTTAATCCCATAATTCATCATTTGATTTATGCAACAACAATAATTAATAGGTTAGATAACTGTAGTATAATTATAGGCATTATAAATGATACTAATATATTTTAAACAATTTTTTAAAAGATTGCCATTTTATTTATAGAAATTTTAAAAATATATTAATATGTTGCCATTTATTTTATTATTATCATTTACAATTTATTTTGTTGTCATGTTTTTCTTTAATTTTCATGTATATATATAGTGTTATTTTGTTATTGTCAATTAAATTATAATATTTTAATATGATCGGTCCAACCCTTCAGATTGAACTTTTGAACCTTGAACCAGTGTCTTAGCTAATTCATTGTCTGGTTTGGTTTTTTTTTTTCCTTGGCTGAGATTATATTTATAACTATAATAATAATTATATGTTATCATTAAATTTCAACTATTAAAATTAATATAATATATAAGCCATTTAATAGAGAGCAAATGAAGAAATGGGTCAATAGATACAATACACTCCCATTAAGTACATTAGAGGCACCTCGTTCCTTTAAATGAAGTTTTTTCCATAATCATTGGAAATAGAGTTACGAAGAGTTTAAGGGTTCGTTTGGATTGGCTTTTAAGAATAATTTTTACGAATTCTGTAATAAATATATTATAGGAGTTTTATCTTGACTTGTACAAATTTAGATTTGAAACTTAAGTTTGGGGGTTTCCCAAACAGACTGCAACTCATTGCATTTAGTATCGAATATTAAATAATCATACAAGAGATCTATTTTTTACATGGTATTGAAGATCGTACCTGATCGGACGGTTCAGACCGAAAACCGGTAAACTGGTCTGGTAACCGGTCCGATTTAATGTGTATTACAGGGGATGAACCGGACCGGTTCATACTAAACCGGTTCACCCCTTTTTTTAAAAAAATTAATTAATTTTCCTTATAATTTCATACTAATAAATCTAAAATCTTAACTTTCTCACCGGTTTAGCCCCAGTTTAGTTATCCGGTCTAATCCACTGACCCTTAACCGGTTCAGTGACCAGTCCAGTTTTTAATACCTTAATTTTATATATATATACCAGCACGCGTGTAATGTTCCACTATATTTTATGTTTCATTTTGATAAAATAATTATATAACTTTTATAACTTAATACTATCATGCAATTGAAGACATTATACACACTACTTTATGCCTAGATATAACTATTTTTTTATGGGAAAAATTAGTTTTAAATACAATTTACTTGGGATAATTAATGATCAATTCTCAATTTGACCTATTTCTAATTTATATTGAAAAGAGAGAACAAGGAGAGAGATGTGAAAATTATTTCTAAAGTGGAGAAAGACAATAGTAAAAAAAATTAATAAGGATAAATATATAAAATTTTATCAATTTAATACATTTTTTTATAAGGCAAGAATGGGTCATAAGTGCTTTATATTTAAATACAGTGGTGGTACAAGTCATTTGTATTAAAATGGAACTGAACATCTTCAATTTAACCTATTTATTATTATTTGCCAATAAAGTAACGTCAATTCTAAAGGTATGTTTGTAGGGAAGAATTTGAAGTGATAAAATTGGAAAATGAACATTTTCTGGTGGCTACGACTGTTTGGTTTGAAAGAAATTAGAGATAAGAATTAGAAATTAATTTTTTAAACCCATCATTTTTTTGTTAAAGAATTGAAAATGGGTTACCACTAAAATTGGTGAGAACCTATTTTCTACAAAGGGAGTAAAAGTGTAAAGACGTGAAAATTCTTTGATGTGACTTTATATATAATATAAAATAGCACTCTAGACCCTTTTTTTTTCTTTCAACTAAACAAAAATTTCCCTGTCAACTAATTTTCTTTTTTAATGCCAACTAAGCGTTCAATCACAAAATATTTCCTATTACATTGCATTCAATTCTAAGATAATATCAATTTTCCAATTCTTCTGATTTTCTTCAACCAAACAGGCCCTAGTTCGGTGTAGTATAAATACCAACTTAATATTGTAATGATCTACTCAAATATACATCATGGCGTAAAAAAAAAATGAAGTGCTCCCCTAATCCTTATTAGAAGCCCCAAACCACCTATATAAAATCAAGCAGAGAGTTTTTTTTTTTAACCTGAAAAACAGAGAGTGTTAAATCATTAACTTGATCTAAAAATAAAATAAACTCCCAAGTTTGCCCATACATAATACTACTCCAGTCTTTCTTATAGTTATATGTGTGTGTGTGTGTGTGTGGATAACTAATCCAACGTGATTGCGTTTTTCATCAAAAAAACTCCTTCTTAATATAAGCAGCGTTAAGGAGTTTTTAACCCACTGGGGTTGACCGTTGCATTTCTACTTTTTTTTCCCCCCTTTCCTCTGTTGTATGCCCATTACCATTACCACCCTACCATTCCCTTAATTTCCTCCTTGGGGTCCACCCGTTCCCATAAATAAACAAAATACTATACATATCCCTAATCCATTCCATACGATTCAGAGTTAATAATCCAGAAAGTCATGTAGCCATATGAAATAAAAAATGAATAATTAATTATATATTTTACTATTTTAATTTTTTTTAAAATTATCGTGACCATGTGAAAAGTTGATTTTACTCCAAATATTGCATAATTATCAAATTTAAAATGCATGGCAATTTTTTATTTAAACAAAAAACCTCTATAAAAAAAATTATAAGTTACTTTTCATCTTACTATCCAAACACACCTCTATTAGACAAAAATTCATTTTTGCTACTTTATATCTAAACACAAGTCACTTCTGATAAGTCTTTTTTTTTAAATCACTTCTCACCAGTCACTTCCACCCAGACGAGCCCGAAGAAGGCAATTGTCCATCTTTGTCTCTGGCGGGAGGGAGGCCAAGGAGGAATTCATGTGTGAACCTGATTTGCTATGTCATTTGCGTTCTGACCAATTAAAATATAACATCTCAATAAACATTAATTCTATTTGGCTGTTTGTGATTTTCGTATTATTATTTTTCTCAAAATAAATGAATACATTAATTAAGATTTCACAAATAATAAAAAAGTGAATCTTGTGAAATTTTTTAATTTTATTAATATGCCAATTAACATTTAGGAGGTGCCAAATCATCAGCTGGGTTATTATATTTTAATTTGTCAGACCGCAAATGATGTGGCGAATCAGATTCATACAAGAATCTCTCAGAGGCCATGAGCAACTAATTGAGTTGTCATTTTTTCCTTTTTAAAAAAGTTTATCTCCTTTTAAAATTTAATTGTGACAGAAAATATCAAAGCAAAAATTTAATTATTAAAATTACACCAAGAATAAATGATTGGGACAATTCCAAAATAATACCTCTCCAAATTCAAAAACCCCAAAAAGGATGTTAACATTTCAAAAATATATTAATGTACTATGGACCCAATTAAGTTTTTCAAATTCACTAACGTGAACAATAGTAATTCTCATAAGATGAGTAGTGGTTTTTACAAGATAAGTAATGATTTTTACAAGAAGAGTAATAGATTTCGCTAATCCGTGTTGGTCTGTGTTGATTACTCCCCCTTCAAAATTCAATGACGTAAATAATAGTGGATTTTTGCTATTTAAGTGATAATTTTTTTAAGAAAAGTAATGGTTTTCACTATTTCGTGCTGATCATTTTCTCTCCCCCCTCTGTCGACACTGTTCATCTGACAGAGGAGAGAGGGAAATCTACCCGTGACGTGAACAGTATTATATTTTCACTATTTGAATAATAGTTTTCGTTATTTTGTGCTGGTCATTGTTAATATCAACGAAATAAAAAAAAACTCAATTTAATAAATAGTATCTTTTTAAAATGTTAATATTTCTTTTAAAATTTTTAAATTTAATGAGATATTTTTTAAAAATTCTCTTGGATGATTCTCCGACGAACTTTCCGGACAGAATATCTCACCCACGTCACCTCATATCATTTGCTGTTAACAGAATCTCCGTGTCTTCCTTGAATGACGAAAATACCCCCACTTCAATCCAGAGCCTCCTCTCCGTTTTTCGAGGGCTTTTCTGTCACTTAACTTGGGATATACTCCACCCTTTTTCCCTGCTCTCTGTCCCAAGAGGGGATCACCATCATCCATATTACATGTTTGGCAAAAAAAAAAAAAAAAATCATCCATATTACATGCCTCTTACAAAAAGTTAAATTTCTGTATTTTGTACCCTCAAAAACAGTATCACCAGACCAGAATCACAATGACTTGTGCTGTTTGATACAATTTTCCCCCCCATATGAAGTTTGATCCCATTTGTACTAACATAACGACTAACTTAAACCCCCATTCACATGAATATGTAAACAAATATATATATATATATATATTGTCATGTTAATCATTAACCAAACTTTTAATAACAGCTAGGGACACACATATTTTTTACGTAACAATAAATAATCAACTTAACATATTTATTTATTTTTGAATTACCTTTTCTGGTTCTTACTCTAGGATATAATTGGTGAATTAATATTGATATTTAATATAAGAAATATTTACAGTTGAAGTCATATGGAGTCATCAAACTAAAAAAACCATTTGTTATGGTTATTATTGTAGTAGAAGTTAAAACTCTTCCCAAGGATGCGGACAAAAGTCTTAACTTGAAGTAATTTATTATATCTTTTGTTTCTTTTATTTTAGAACAATAAAAGTGATTTTATGCTTTCCAAGGTAAAACAAAGTAATTTTTCCCGTCGACGATCATCAAGGTTGAAGCCCTAAAATTGGCTGGAATCAGGGTGTTGACTAGTGATATTAGACAGATCTGTCTATAAACTTTCTCAAGGTTTGTTTGATACAAAGAATTTAGAGTAGAGGAGAAATTTTTATTGGTTAAATTTTAAAAAATTAAATAAATGGGGTTAAAAATTTAAAATTATTTTTTCATACTTTTTTATATTATATTTTCTCTTTATTAAAATTTTATAACCCCACTTCTTTAATTTTTTTTTAAATTCAACTCATAAAACTTTTATTTTTCCTCCTTTTCCTTCCCTTCATACCAAACAGCCCCTTAATTTCATTGCTTGCTTGTCATAAAATTCATTTTACATGATCATGATGTATTTCAGAGAATTACGATTGAAGATATGTTTTTGAAGGTTATAAGCGTTATTCTAAATAGGCAATAATAAACCTCCCACATTGTGTCTCACAACGCAGTCCAATGCTGCCGTATCGATGACTTTTGGTTTATAGTATGCTTTAACCAATGAATTTACAAAAGTGGTATGAGAAAATAGAAATATTAATAAACTAGACCAAAAAAAAAAGTTCTCGTAATAAAGGGGCTTAGGGATGGTTGGCCCGATCAACGTACTCTTATTTTATAATATATATATATCTAGGAAAAGAGGAAGCAAGAAGAGACAAAAAAAGAAAAAAGAAAAAAAAAAGAGACAGACATGCGCAGCCTCTATTTTGAATAAAAAGAAATAAAAAAGAGGGTGGGACAAAATCCGGGTTTCCTGAAACCCCTAGCCACTCCCTTTTCTTCGTTGACTAAAATATTATACCTATCTCTCTCCTTTTTAACACCAACATTAGTCACAACTTAATTGTTATTAATATGTTTCTCTGGTTATTATAAAGGGTTTTTCACCAATAGATGCTACAATAATCCTAATAATAATAATAATAATTCTTATCCATTCATGCAATATCTACATACATGCACCGATTGATTTTAACCACATATGACTCCGTAAAAATTAGTCATCTCATCTGTACCATACTTATGCATGCTAAAAAATACATTAAATTGATAATTTTTTTTTTATATTTGCCTTTGCTAAATATTTTGTCACCTTATACAATGAAATTGTAATTCATATAGAAAATTTAATAAAATGCATTTTCTCACTGACTTAACAACAGTCAATTGGAGGTTAGCTAATAAACATAAGTAAAAGGAGGCAAGTCTTTTAAAAAAAAATTTATTCATGAGTGTTTGTTCTCTATCCCAAATTTGTATTTGTATTTGTATTAGTATTAATGGAAATATAAATTAAATGTAATTTGCATGATCGGGATGGTAATGGAATGTTAGTTTTAGTTTCTTTTAAAACGTGAATTTTGCTTTTGGGTGTTGAAAATTTTGCTGTTATGAGAGGTGGGAATCACGTGACCTCCGTTTTGCCACCTGACACTTCACTTCTTTTGCCTCTCATCTCTCACACTTCCCTCTCTGCCTCTCTTCCGTATTTCCCTTCTTCTTCCCAATGCTTTTCATGCTTTCTTCTTCTTCTTCCCTCTCTACCTCATCTCTACAATGCCTTCCCATTTCCCTTCCTTCATTGTTTTCTCTCTCTGCCTCTTGAACCCTTTCTAGCTCTCAAACTCTAACCTCGGCCATGGCTTTGCCTTTCAGTCCTCTTATCCTTCTTCATTTCCTTTTCGTCTTCCACCTTTGCTGTTTCCTTGATTTTGCTTTCACGCACCAGGCTGATCAAAGCTCTGAGAAAAACCTCCTCCTTTCTTTCAAAACCAGTCTCCATAACCCTCGCCTTCTTGCTTCATGGAACTCCTCAACCGCTCATTGCGACTGGGTTGGCGTTACTTGTGACCTCGACCGAGTTACCTCACTTTATCTTCCCACTCTGCACCTTGAAGGTCCACTTCCTTCGTTCGTCTTCTCTCTCACCGGCCTTACCGTCCTTAACTTGTTCTCCAACGCACTCTCTGGTGATATTCCTCCACAGATATCTAACCTGAGAAACTTGAGGGAGCTCAATCTTAGTTGTAATCAGTTTTCCGGGGAAATTCCGGACGAGCTCAGTGGTTTGACTCAGCTTACAACTCTCGCACTCGGCTCCAACCGTTTTACCGGAAAAATCCTGCCGGAGCTAGGGTCCCTGTCGCAACTCCGTGTCCTCGACCTCTCTGGTAATGACCTCACCGGAACCGTACCGGAAAGCTTCGGAAACCTGAGTCAGCTTCAGTTCCTTGACCTGAGCAACAATCTTCTCTCAGGTTCTCTACCCTTGTCTCTTTTCACGGGGACTGTGTCTTTGATTTCCATTGACGTGTCAAACAATTCGTTTTCTGGTTCTCTCCCACCGGAAATCCGAAACTTGTGGAATATCACTGCCCTTTACATTGCCTCTAATAAATTTACGGGTAGGCTGCCTCCTGAGGTTGGCGAGCTTCTGCGGCTTCAAGTGCTTTATGCGCCTTCTAGTTTTATAGAAGGTCCATTGCCTGAAGAAATGTCGAAACTGAAGTCATTGTCTAATCTTGACCTTTCTTACAACCCCTTGAAGTGTTCGATTCCGAAGTTTATTGGGAAGCTTCAGAATTTGAGAGTGCTCGACCTTTCTTTTGCTCAGCTCACTGGCTCCATACCGTCTGAGCTTGGAAGTTGTACTAACTTGAGTTCTGTGATGCTTTCTTTCAACTCGCTTTCTGGTTCATTGCCAGAGGAGCTTTCCGAGCTTCCAATGGTGTCATTCATAGCTGAAAGGAATCAGTTTCATGGAGTTTTGCCTGCTTGGCTTGGAAAGTGGAATCAGATTGATACTCTTTTGCTCTCGCAGAATAAATTTTCTGGCAAAATTCCTCCTGAGCTTGGGAATTGCTCTTCATTGGAGCACCTCAGTTTGAGAAGTAATTTGCTGACTGGCTCTATACCTCAGGAGCTATGTAATGCCGCTTCACTTATGGAGATTGACTTTGATGATAACTTCCTTACTGGCACAATTGAGAAAGCCTTTGTTAGTTGCAAGAACCTTGTCCAGTTAGAATTGATGAAAAATCAGATCACTGGTTCCATTCCCCCGTACCTTTCAGAGCTTCCTTTGATGGTGCTTGACCTTGACTCAAACAATTTTAGTGGAAGCATACCTTCAAGTCTGTGGAATTCATCAACTCTCATGGAGTTTTCTGCTGCAAATAACCGTCTGCAGGGCTCTCTTCCTGCGGAGATTGGGAATGCTGTTCTTCTAGAGAGGCTTGTCCTTAATAACAATCAACTGACGGGTACTATACCCAAGGAAATTGGAAATCTCACGGGTCTATCTGTTCTTAATTTGAATGGAAATCTTCTTGAAGGGAGTATCCCATCAGAAATAGGAGATTGCATTTCTCTTACAACCTTGGACCTTGGAAATAATCGACTGAATGGATCGATTCCCGATGAACTAGTGGAACTGAACCAATTACAGTGTCTGGTTTTGTCCCATAATAATCTTTCTGGGTCTATTCCTGCAAAACGATCTTCATATTTTAGCAGAATTGCCGTTCCTGATTTGAGCTTTGTTCAACACCTTGGAGTATTTGATCTGTCCCATAACAAATTGTCTGGGATTATACCTAATGAACTGGGGAGCTGTGTGGTCGTTGTGGATCTTTTGCTCAGCAACAACATGCTTTCTGGGAGTATCCCAAGATCACTATCTCGCCTGACAAATCTTACAACTCTAGATTTGTCTGGTAACTTCTTGTCAGGTTCCATTCCACCAGAACTTGGAAATTCCCTCAAGCTACAAGGATTATATCTAGGACATAATCAGCTTAATGGTACCATCCCTGTAAGTTTTGGGAAAATGAGCAGTTTGGTGAAGCTGAATTTGACCGGAAATAAGTTGTCTGGTGTGATTCCAATTAGCTGTGGGAACATGAAGGAGCTGACTCACTTAGATTTGAGCTCTAATGAGCTTAGTGGCCAGCTTCCATCCTCTCTATCAGGTCTTCAAAGCCTTGTTGGTCTTTATGTGCAGGAGAACAAGCTTTCTGGGCAAATAGATATGCTCTTCTCCAATACCATGACATGGAGGATTGAGACAATAAATTTGAGTGTCAATCGCTTCAATGGGGATTTGCCAAGTTCTTTGGGAAACCTTTCTTACTTGACAACTTTGGATGTTCATGGAAATATGTTCATGGGAGAGATTCCATTGGAACTTGGGAATCTAGTGCAGCTGGAGTACGTCGATGTTTCTGGGAACAGGTTATATGGAAAAATTCCTGAGGAAATTTGCAGCCTGGTTAATCTGAACTACCTTGATTTGTCTCAGAACAGATTGGAAGGGCCAATACCCAGAAGCGGTATTTGTCAAAGCCTATCAAGAGGTAGACTTACGGGGAATAAAAATCTCTGTGGGCTGATTTTGGGTGTCAATTGCCCAATCAAAAGCATTGGTAGATTTTCATTGTCTAATGCGTGGCAGCTTGCTGGGATTGCCATTACAATCACACTGATGACTCTGAGCGTTGCATTTGTTCTACACAGATGGATTGGCAGGAGGCCAAATGATACAGAAGACCTTGAGGAACACAAGCTCAACAACTACGTGGATCAAAATCTTTATTTCTTGAGCAGTAGCAGATCAAAGGAACCTCTGAGCATAAATGTTGCAATGTTTGAGCAGCCTCTTCTAAAACTAACCTTGGAGGATATCCTTGAAGCTACTGGAAACTTCAGCAAGACTAACATAATTGGAGATGGAGGTTTTGGGACTGTATACAAGGCTACTTTGCCCAATGGCAAAACAGTTGCGGTAAAGAAGCTGAGTGAAGCTAAAACGCAGGGCCATCGTGAGTTCATGGCTGAAATGGAAACTTTAGGCAAGGTGAAGCATCAGAATCTTGTTCCACTTCTTGGCTATTGCTCCTTGGGTGAAGAGAAACTCCTTGTTTACGAATACATGATGAATGGAAGCTTAGATCTTTGGTTGAGAAATAGGACTGGTGGAGCCCTTGAAGTCCTTGATTGGAACAAAAGGTACAAAATTGCAACTGGTGCAGCCAGAGGATTAGCTTTCCTTCATCATGGCTTCATCCCCCATATCATTCATAGAGATATTAAAGCAAGCAACATATTGCTAAATGAAGATTTTGAGCCTAGAGTTGCAGACTTTGGACTTGCTAGGCTTATCAGCGCCTGTGAGTCACATATCACCACTGACATTGCTGGAACATTTGGGTACATTCCCCCAGAGTATGGACAGAGTGGGAGGTCCACAACAAGAGGAGATGTCTATAGTTTTGGGGTCATTATTCTTGAATTGGTGACCGGAAAAGAACCAACAGGGCCTAATTTTAAAGATATTGAAGGTGGGAATCTGGTGGGGTGGGTTTTTCTGAAGATCAAGAAGGGACAGGCTGCTGATGTTCTTGATCCAAAGGTTCTGGATGCCGATTCGAAGCCGATGATGCTTCGGATGCTGCAGATTGCTTGTGTGTGCCTCTCTGATAATCCTGCAAACAGGCCTACCATGCTTCAGGTGCTCAAGCTTTTGAAGGGGATCAAAGGAGAGTAGTTTATCCAAGTCAGTAGAGGTTATTTAGTTAGAAATAATCTGTGTGAACTGATCTAACAAATAGCTTGAGTAGTATTTTAACTGCATATGTAGTTATTTACGTCAAATCTTTCCACGGTGTTGACTGATGTCTCCAGAATATTGCTTACATGATGAGAAGCAATCTTTGAATAACTGTCGTCTTAATTTCAACCATTTATTGTATGTGTGCCGATAATGTCTTGTGGAAAGAGTTAGAAGATACAAGATTGTCAATATTCGAGTGTTGTGAAGAAAAGATTCTTCCCATATGGTCACGTATTCAAATGACATTAAGAGAAAATACATGGATTAACTTAGATAATGAAAGCTATATACTAAGTGTCAAATATGTCCTTGGTCTTTGGTTTAGTTCTCCTATCACTCCCATACTCATGAAAAATAAATTCTGTACTAAGTTTTCTCTTCATTTCCTTCTCATTTATTGTCTCAACTCTCTGCGGTTACATGCAATTTGGACAGTTCATAAATAAAGCTTTAATAGTGCTCCAAATTTCATCAACAATAGACATGATGAGTAGAGAAAAACTGAGGGGTATGGTTGGCCAAGAGAATTCATTTCCCATCTATGGCCCAGAGGAGAAAAAAACAGAGAGAGAGAGAGTTCATTTCCCATCAGCCTAAATTTATTTCAGATTTACTAAACCTGACAGTAGGTGTTAAATTACAAGCCCCCGTTTTTTTAGATATGTGATTACGACAAAAATGAAAAGTTAGCATTTAAGCGGAAATTATTTTCTAAAATACTATAATTTACCACATTTGACCATTAAAAAATATGCTTCTTTATCTGGGCTTAAAATCTGGTTTCATGGACTTAACCACCATTAATAGGGGTGAGCAATGGGTGGGCGGGGCTGCTCCGTGAGTGGACCCGCCACTCGACCGTTTATCTTTTCACGGGTACAGGGCTACCTGTGAAGGAAACTCGTT
>JBAGKO010000008.1:3378365-3394437 GCA_037177275.1 Acacia concinna
CCTAGAGAAGAGAGCTCCCAACA
Source organism: Acacia concinna (assembly GCA_037177275.1). Classification (NCBI taxonomy): domain Eukaryota; kingdom Viridiplantae; phylum Streptophyta; class Magnoliopsida; order Fabales; family Fabaceae; genus Acacia; species Acacia concinna. Next base: position 3,378,389 of record JBAGKO010000008.1, read on the forward strand.
TAAATTCTCTATACCTTATATTCTCTAGAATCGAACTCAAAAACATATGGGTGTGACGTAAATGCCTACCCATTTGCGCCAACTTCTGTTGGTGTTGTTGTGATATTTTGATATTTAAGATGATGCATTCTTATTATTTACTTATTAATTGAATGAATTATGAACAGTGGCTTGTTCTTATTTAAATTATAAATCTATCTTCCTTATGTTATTATTATGTTATTTTGTTACCTTAAATTTTTGTGATATTTTAATATTTGAGATCCGGCTTCTTTTTTTCCCCTCATTAATGAATAGGGCTGTTTTGATTGATTGATATTGAAAATTATTAAATTTTTTTATACACAATAGAAATCATCTCCTTATATTATAATTGAAGTATTCATAAAATTTCTTTAAAATTAATTATTCATAAAAATTTATACTTTAAATTATATTTTATAATATTTATTATTAAATATAATTATGAAAATAAATAACTATCTACAATTCATACATTCTTTTGTAATTTCATGTTTTAAAATGCTTTTAATAAATAAAATTCAAATATAATTACAGTTTTTAAAGTCACTTATAAAAAAACATATTCAAACAAAAATCACGATATGTCAGGATTGTTTAATAACATTTTTAACTGGTGTCACTTATACAAACCACGGTTATGATTCTCCACCGCTTAACCAAACAGACACAATATGTTCATGAATTGTAATTCCAAACAAAATAATAATATAATTACATGAGACCTCATAGTGAGGGAACCTGATGGTATTTGAGAATACAGCGTAAAGAAGTTATTTTAAAAAAAAAAAACAATTTGGCATGGCAAGAAGATAATGTTGTACGAAACTTATATATATATATATATAAAGAAGAAGAAGAAGAAGAAGGAGGAGGAGGAGGAGGAAGGATAGGAGGGTCTTGTCATGCCACAACCTACTCCACAGTACTTGCCTGCTCTGGATCATCCGCAATATCCTGTTGTTCGTTGTCAATCTGTGGGACCACCTGTAAGGCAGAGACACGTGTCAACCACCCATTGTGGCATAGGGTTTTCAAATTTCAAAAGCTACCAACTTCTGCTTCTGTTCTCTGCTGTTCCCTTTCACAACTACGTCGTTAAATCGGCAAATTACATTACATTAATATAAAATTTAGTAATTTACATTTTACACACAACTTCTGGCTTTTAATATACAATTTCGGTTGTAGTGTTACATCATGTGCACTTAAATTTGCACAATAAATTTAGCGTGTTCATTACATTATTTCGTTGCCACAAATTTTATGACACACACACACTAGTTGTGGTGATATTTCTTTTTTGGCCTTTTACAAGTGGTGATTTTATGTCAACTATGTTAGGAATTAATAGCAATAGGAGACCAACCCAAAAAAGATTATGTATAGTACACTTGTAATAATAAATCTTCATGGCAATGTTGTTAAGGTGGGGAGGATATTTTACAAGTTGGTAAAGAGGAAACATGTCACCCTCATTTTGTTTGCTTTTTGGTAGTGTCGTTTTTTTCTTTAAAAAAATATATATATCAAACTATGGTAAAAGAATAAAAGACTCCATCATTTTATCTCCATGATTATCGCCTGTCTTAAATATATGATTTTTAACCTTTTTAGAGATATTAAAAATTCTAAATAGAATACTTTAAAATATTTACGTTTGTGATTGTTCTTTAAACTATTTTACCTAATTTATAAACTGATGCATAATTTTATAACACATAATATATGATACAATTACATAATTTATTGTGTCTGTTTGAGAAACTCCCAAACCGTGGTTTGAAATTACGATTTGCGCAAGCCGAGACAAAATTCCTCTCATATACTTACTTCGAAATCCGTAAAAGCTATTTTCAAACCATGGTGCCAAACGGATACTTAGTTTCATTCATCTCTTCATAAAAAGTCATTTGTCTTATATTTAAGATTGAATGAATATAGTTTATAAATAGTTAACAACATGAGGGTGAAGTCACAAATGCCTAACTCCATGATTCATATTTTAATATTATTAGGTCTCAATTGGCGTCCAAGTCTCCTTCTTGACAATATTCATTATTCATATTCTTCGCAACTAATTAATTATTGAAGTGTACACGTAACAATATATAAATATGATGTAAAAAGAAAACAATATATAAATATAACTAATTAAATAGGTACACGTACCTGATCTTGGAATGAATTAAAGGCTTGAGATGAATATGATCTTCTTCTCATCCTTCTTCTCCCTTTTATTCTGCTTCTTTCACCCATCATCATTCCTGTCAACGAAGCTTTAACAATATTATATATATGGTCACAATAATTTTAACAACACAAAATTGGAAAAAAAAAAAAACTCAGCCAACTTTTCTCCGATTTATTACATACATAGTTATATGTTAATAAACAGGGTAAACAGTAAACAGGCACGTTCAAATCTCAGAATTTGACTTGAGATGAAGTAAAGTAGGAGTAATTAGTAAAGTTTACATGTGAACCAATTAAATTCTGGCTCTCTTATTATTAATTATTTATATGTGCCACAGCTGGAAAAGCTTCACTCCTACGTCCAGTAGCTGGATGGATGATATCTTTTTGGATCTTTTCATTAAAAAAATCTTTTTGGATCTTTTAATTAAATAATTTTTCCTACCCATAATCGTGCCTCTATCCTTTGGAAAAAAAAAATGTCAGAAATAGGATGGTTGATCATTTATCCAACTTACCCATTTTTTTTCAGATTCTACAATTTAGTCAAGAGAATTTTGTAACTTTTCTCATTTCGAACAACTTGATACAGTTATGGTACCTTACATATTTGGATAATTGGATGTTTACATATTTCATCATATATACATATACATGTAAAATAAATAATACTCGTATGACTCAGTATGCTTGTTTATTTTTTTAAACGTCATGTTTATAAGTCATCATATCTCCAATACACTGTACTGGGTGCTATTATCTCTCTCTCTCTCTCTCTCTCTCTCTCTATCTTGCACATATATCCACCGATTATTTTCATAAAAATGAAAACTGCAATTGCTGGCAAAAATAAATAAATAAAAACTTCAATTCTTTGTTTTTTTTTATTTTAACACGAGGGCTGTGCATGAATTACTTTTTTATTTTATTTAAAATTAAAGAGAAATGAGATTGCGAAAGTTAAAAACAGCGTGAAGCAGTGGTGCATTAAAACAACCGCTCCCTCCGCTACCGGAAAAGTTCAAGTTTCTCAGAATGCGGAACCAAATGCGGCCTTAAACACCGATCTCCGTCCCAAAGGGACCGAGAGAAATAACAAGAAATGAGAGGGAAGCGCGAAGATTACCTGAAGCCGTATATTTGAACGAGGTGGTGCGGTGGTGGGGAATCAGATCCGTCGTGGACTCGGAGGCGTGAAGTAAATGACGGCGGAGGCGGTGGATTGGACTAGAGCTGTTTTCGAGAATTGTGGTGATGAAAGAGGCTTCTATGGAGTTGAGGAACTGCACGTGCCTCTCGTCGGTCCAAAACGAAGCGGTCTCAGCCGCCGCCGCCGCCGGTACGTGCTCCTCCTGCTGCTCCATCATCAATGACGACGAAAACGGAGATTAGCGGTCAAATCGAGGGAATGTGGAGCGAGGGAAAGAAGGAGAAGGAGAATGAGAATGAGAGGCACGACTCGCGAATTGAATTTGATTCTAATTTCTAAATGACGTTTTTGAACCGGCCGATCTTTAACGAGTAGATATTTTTGAGAATCTGACTGATTGATTGATATTTTATCCTGTAATCTAATCTGATCGAATAGTATTTTTGACCAGTAATTAGGCTGGGCGTCTTTCAAGTTTTTAAATAATTTCTTTTAGGAAGACCCTGGGACGGGACAAGACAACACAGTAATTAATAATAATAATAATAATAATAATTTAGAAATGAAACAGAGGACTGGAGAGAAAGAAATTCAAATTCAAAATTGTAGAATGTAAATGCATGGATTGACGAATAAGAAAATGAAATTTCGAATGTCACGATCAACGATGAGGGTGGGGTCCAGGAGGGCACCTGTTGAGTTCTGAAAGGGAAGGCAGATGAAAATATCTTGAGCTTTTGGGGAAGGATGAGAATGAGTCTCTTAGAATTTGGGTGGTGTGGATTCAAAAATAATATGTTTTTAAACAATTTTTTATTACAGTTTTAAATTATAATAATTAAAATTGTAATCTTGAGATAATAAGTATTCGTATAAAAAGAGGAGGGAAAGATATTGAGTCGGAGAATTTGATGACTGCAGCATCTTTTGGGGGTTAGAATTTGGGTGGGACCCTTGCTGTGTTAGATATTTATTTCATGGCTCTTGGCATGTATGTGGGAATCATTGTTTTTTCCTTTTTCAGTAAAGAAGAAATCACCACCCCAATGACCGATATCTAGAGTCGGCCACCAAATGCTTGTCATGGGGATCATTGTGCTTTATAAAAGAATAATTTGATATACAGTAAATCTTTTTGGTGGTATATGTAGGATTCTTTTAATATTTTTTATACATATAAAAAAAATTTTAAATCTCATTAGCTCTATCGTAAATTTAATAATTTTTTAACTTTACTTTTATTTAATATACATAATATCAAATAAAAAATAAGTCAATATAGTAATAAATTAAAGGTAGAAGTGTACATTTATGTCAATAACTTTAATAGAGTATCTTATATATATGATAAAGAAATCTTCTCTCTCTATCCTCTATATATTAGAGGATGAGAGGAACAAGTCACTTGGAGAGCTATTAATGTTTAAATATGATTCATTGTATATATCTCTAATTCAAAACATTATTTAATATAGGTAAGTTTGTAAACTTTCATCAATTTATAACAAATTTAATGGAAGGCAAAAAATTTTTTTAAATGATTTAGATATCATTTCTTAGTTTTGATTGATTGATAAATTTGTAAATTTTGATCAATTTATATTGTGAACCTGATGGAGTATCTTTCTATTTATTGTATCTTATGAAAGCTTGTAGAGATAGCGGCGGTTTTAAAAGACGGGATTCGTTATTGGTTTGATTTATTTTAACATATTCTATTACTTATATTGTATGTGGTCTGATTTTTTTAAAACAGTAAGTTTTTCTATTAGTGTTTAATACTTATTATTAATTAAGATTTATTCTTGAAGTCCATAAGACATGTTAAAACAAGAAAAACATTTATTCTTGAAGTTCAAAAGCCATTTTTAGAAAACCTGTCTTAAAAAATGAAAAGACTTGAACCACTATATAGAATAATTCAAAACGCTATATAACATCTATTTTCCTTTGGTTTCGGTTTTACTACCATTAGCTAAGGCTTTCAAGTTCAAAAATACAAAATCGAGCCATTTTGTTTTCTTGACTATAGCTCGCAAAGATCAAATGTTTGCATCCAAATGGATTTGTGCACAAAGACATCAAACTAGGTAACTTTGTAGTGAGAATAGGGTGAAAAGCAAATCAAGTAGCATTAATTTTTCAAAATGATTTCTTATTTATTAACTCTTTTCTTATGTGTTCTTTGATGACAAATATTTTGGATTTAGTTGGATTAATGATCCATGATGAATGTATGAAAATCTTCTAATGATGTCATCTATCGACAAGGGTAAGAAACAAAATAAGAAATCTTTCTCTATTTTTTTAAGTGATATAGATTTATTGTACTTTATTCTCTACTGGAGAAATTTCTTGTATACACCATTGCAACAAAAATAATAAAATTTGGCAACAATGGGATGTACATGGCTTGATATGCTACAATAAAATACATCAAACTTGCAATGAAGGAATTGAACTCCTTTTTACACCCTTGATTTTTTTTTATTCTGTTTGGTAATGTTTTATACAATCATTATTAGCAATAGCATGTCTAATCTATTATTGTCAAGAATGGGAGAAATTGTTTTTTTATGTTTAACTGGAATTAATACAAAAGGTTTAAAATATCCCTCAGGCAAAATGACTCTCCATTGTCATTCGTTATTCCCTTTGTTAAAATACTTAGAATCAACATTAACATGCAAGACCATATCAAAATCAACAATTAAAAAAATTCTTGAACAAATCTTGAGCAGCAAAATCACATATCATCAATTTGAAAGGGTATGTAAAAATATATAAATCAAGTTATATAGATGTGGATTCAAATAGTAAAAGATGAATAAATAATCTTTCATATATTTTCTATGAATATCTGGAGTAAAAATATATAGAGGAAAACATTAAAAATTCTTTATAAAACTGTCAAATATAAATACAAAAAAAAAAGAATTGGAAAACCTTTTGAAAGACGTCGTTCATTGTATTGTATATTTTGAAAGCCTATAACAAATTTTTTTTTTCATTGTTAGTTGATCTTGAAAACTTGTGAAAAAGGTGTTTTTCTTAACATTTTTTGTTCAGGTCTTATTTTTTTAAAAAAAAAAAGAATAGAACATTATGTTATATTTTGTTAAACAAAAATCATTAAAAAATTGACTGGGAAAAAAGTCACTTGAATGTTAGTCATGTATTAGTTGACAAATGAAAAGACACTTAAATGCTAACTATGAAGTGGTAAATGTCACTATGAAGAAAATGCATTTGATTATCAACGGCACATCTATCATATTTTTGGGAAAAAACCACTTGAATATTAATAATAAATTAGTTGAAAAACGAACAACCACTCAAATATTCATTATAAGTTTGTTAGAAAATAGAAAACCACTTAATTTTTAATTGTGGGAAAGATTGATTGGGAGAAAAAAAGTCACTAAGATAAAGTATTAATAATGCATTGTTCGAAAAATGAAAAGGCACTTGAATATTAATTTAAAATAGTAAATCTTAATATTAAATAAATGCATTTGATCATCAATTGTACACCTTTCATATGCTTAAAAACAAATGACACTATAAAATAAAAAACCACTCAATTTTTATTTGTGGAAAATGTTTTTAAGGAGGAAAAAACCACTTAAATGTTAATTATGGTCAATGACTCATTTAGAAAATGAAAAGATGCTTGAATATTATAAACTATGAAATATTAAATATCAATGTAAAATAAGTGCATTTTATCCTCAATTGTACACTTCTCATATGCCTAAAAAAAAAGACAATTACTTCTAATTATTGATTTTGAAAGAGTAATTAAATCCTAAGGGAAAGTAAGTGAATTTAATTATCAACTGTATACCTTTTATGTGTGTGGTCAATCTTACAACTCATCTTAGTCTACAAAAAATTACAATATGATAAATATTTTTCATAATCTCTATAAGGATACTGACGACCAAAAGGATACATGGGATCATTATTACACATGTTATGATGAAGTTTGTTTCCTGCAAAAAGACCTCACTAGACACCCTCTATAAGATTAACATGATTTTGGTGGATGAGTATATGATAAAATTGACTTACATGTGCAGTACTCTACCACCATTACCCATAAAGACTTCTAAAATATATGCTAAGAACTAATGTTGAAGGTTTTGTCATATAGAGGAAAGCATTAGAATGTTACATGAAACATATCAAGAAGGGTGAATTTTATCATTTCCAAATTTTGGAGGTACTCAATAACAATGACCAATATAAAGTCACTCAACATTTTTGAAAACTTATATTCCACAATAAATTAAAGAGTTAAAATGTAAATTTTATAAATAACTATCTTCTTATGGGCATCGAATAGAATTAATTATTTTTATGTGCAAAAGTAGATATAATCAATTTATTTAAAAGTATATAAATCAACACCGTTAAGGAGACATAACTTTCATTACTTTCTGTATTTTGCGTCCCAACAATTTGCCCTCTATATTGTTTTAACAATTTTAATTAAAAAATATCATTATACCCCATGGAAACAGCCCCAAAATATTTAAAAATTTTATTGCACCCCTTGAATCAAAATGAAATTAAGTTTTGTTAGTGAATAGATAATAATGTCCTTAATTTAGTTATTTGATAAAAACATTTACAAGACATATATGAACATTTTCAAGACATATAATGATATTAACAAGATAAACATGTGAATGACCATTCACCAAGATAGATGTTTAATATGTATCAATTTACAATATTTATCTTTATATATATATATATATATGAAATCACATATATGTAATGCAAATAGCATCCAATTTTTTTATTTGATTTGTATAGGTTCCAGTCAATTTGGAATAATCAAAAGGCAATATTTTTATGTTCTATTTGAATTTCTAGATTTCTAATTATTTTCAAAGTAAATCCGGGTACGTATAAAAAAATCAAATAATCTTTTTAACATTCCGTAATTATGAAGCATGTAATATATATGTGATTTGTCAAAGGCAACACCAATATTTTATTATGTATGGTATTTCCTTAGACACATATTCTCAACATTCTAAATTCTCAATACCGAAGGAAGCATTCAACTATATTTTTATAAAGCACATTTTAAATTACATAGCAAGTAATGAAGAACTAATTAATTCTAAGCATTCAATATTTTTAATTTTGGTAGTTTTCATATTCCAAATGGTCTTTAGAATATTTAATATTATTTGACAAAAGTTTTTTTTTACAGAGACACCAAACAAAGATGTGAAACCAGTACTTTGTGACTTGGTTCTAATTATATGATACATGTACCTTGTACAGCTTCCAATATCATGTTTGGACCTTGTGAGACAAAGAATGGATAAAAGAATATGAAACCCTATTGAAATTTTTCCAATGTCATACTTTTCTCTCTGTTACACCTCAACTATTTTTTACATGCATCAACTTTAACTTTATTGCAATGGTTAAACAGGTCATATTTCCACATGTCGAACTTTTTCTGCAATAGAATAAATTTCTTATAATATATATATACTTCTTCAAAACCAAATGTTAGATATGTTAATAGACAATGCACACTAACCTGTGCGACGCATGGGATGAATACCTAATTTTCTTAGAAAGTATGTAGCTAAATAGGGGTAAAGCTTATAAAAATGACTGGATGGAGTATATAGTTTATAAGTTAAATAAAATAGTTTGAAGAAAATTATAAAATTTAAATATTTTAAAGTATGAAATTAGCTTTTTATATTTAATATATTGTTTTCTTTTTAAGTTATAATTCATAATTTTAAATATGAATATGTTTAAATTTTTAAAAAAAATAAATTTAATGTCTTCTGAGAGACTGTCTCACAGCATTATTACACCAATCATGTGTCTTACTAGTTTTTGGTTGCTACATGCAGGAATGGGAAATTGGTATTTTTTTTGGGGGAAATTTCAATAAAGGATCGCAATTAGAAATTAATATTAGCGCAGCCCATAAACAAGTGAATGAGTCATACGAACATGGATTTTTCTTGTTCATATGACCCATTCACTTGTTTATGGGCTACGCTGATATTAATTCCCAACTGCGACCCTTTATTGAAATTCTCTCTTTTTTTTCTTTTAAAAATAATAATATAAAAACTTAGTTGGAAAAACAAAAACTACATCTTAATTGTAGCAAATGGGTTTTAGTAAAAACGTATTCGATAATAAAAATGTTTCCAAATTATTTTTGATATTTATCACTAGGTTTAAAGTGCAATTTACCCCTAACGTTTTTAGGGAAAGGCAATTTTAGTTCTAATATATTTTTAACCCAATTTCAATCTTAAAGTTATTTATTGTCTTCATTAATAGATATGTTAAGTGAGGTGTGTTAACAAATTATAATGCCATATGACTGATGAGGTGGATTAAATAATATGATGTGACATGTCATTTAACTGAAATTAAGTTATATTTTTAAAAAATAAAAAAAGAAATCCACTTTGTCGATTGTCGAAAGCAAATGCCCTAATTTCAATCAAATGATATGTCGCATCATATTATTTATCCAACTCATTAAACTCATGGCCTTATCATTAATCAACACACTTCACTTAGCATATTTGTTAGTGAGAACATAGATTATCCCAAATACATAATTTTGGGACTGAAATTGGGCAAAAAAAAAAACATTAAGACTACAATTGCTCCTCCCTAAAAACGTTTGAAGGGTAAATTGCACTTTAACCTTATCACTGTAACAACCCTACTTATGCAATTCTTGTGGGAAAATATTTATTTTCAGTTATCTTCTTACCGAGCTTTTACAGATCTATTGTGTTTTCAGCTGAAAATGCATATCAATTTTTCCTGAATATCAGTAGATAAACTTCATCCTTAGTTTGCTTTTTTTTAAAGGGTGTAGGTGCGTTCAACATCCTGAACTATTTTCTGAGGAGTGATTAGTACCCTGAACTATTTTATAAGGTGCGATTAGCACCCTGAAATATTTTATAAGGTGCAATTAGCACCCTCAAATATTTAGTGGTGCAATTAGCATCCTGATGACATGATGTATTTAAATGAGTGCAATTAGCATATTCACTAACAAACACATAAATTGTCTTTTTCTCTGTAGCCACATTAACATTAAAAATGCCACATAAATATTTAATATGCTAGCTAATTTATAATTAAAATGATAACTGAATTTTTTTAAGAAAAAAAGTTCCATTGTCTTGGATTTTAATAAACTCTGCAAACGCGATAAGCTTTGATGAGAAATGAAGTGTTGAAAGAAAGAAACTTTTTTTAGGGGAACTTGTTGTTTTTCTTTTTAATTTATAGGGCATCTTAATTATAACTTAGCTAACATATTAGATACTTATGTGACATTTTTAATGTTGACATGACTATGGAGAAATGACAGTTTACATGTTTATTAGTGAAAAGAGCTAATTGCACCTCAGAAAATAGTTCAAGATGCTAATTGTACTTTTAATACTTTAAGACACTAATTACACCTTAAAAATAATTCGTGATAGGCAAATCTTTATTTATTTATTTATTTCCAGGTCTTCAACCCAAAATAAAAGAGTGCAAAATATCAGTTTCCCAAGTCAAAAAAAAGTAGCTCTTTAGTTGAACGATTGCATCTATGGGCCAAGGGTTCTTTTCTTGCCTACCTTATTTCGGCTATGTCTCACAATTGAAGGGCTGTCAATTTTCCACTTCGTTTTGTCTGTATAAGGCAAATACACACCCTTACTATTAACACCTGACAATATCCCAACCCCCTTTTTCTGTATAAATCTCTCCACACACAACACATATGAGAAAAGGTCCCATTTCTGTTTTGCAGAACAATTGAGTTTAGAGCTAGCATTTTTGAGAAAAATACATTATGACTTTCAAATATTTGATAAGAAAGTTTTGAATTTTCGTTTTTCTGTTATCATCTTCGGTTCTATTTTATTTTATACCTTTCAAATTTCGAATAGAAAAAAAAAAGTAAAACTAAGCTGATTTAACTTGATGGAATATTTCAAAATGTTCTAAGTTGTATTTTTGCAGTCTATCAGCTTCTCCCAAGCATTAAAGATCATTAGAATGTTCTTAGAAGGAAGAGGTTCAGCAAACTTTTTTACATAATCTACCTCAATCAGCATCCACATATGCAAAGCTAATGGTGTCAATCCCACCTCCAAATCCTTTTCAAACTATATGAACAAACAGTTTTAAATGGAACAAAGTTTAGGATTGAAACCATGAGTTTCAAATTTCAGGGATTAAAACCAAAATGAAGGTAAAATACAAAGACTAAACATTATGTTAACCTTTAAGGAAAATTAATATGACCAATTAAAAATTTAATTCAAAAATTTATATCAACAAAAGGTTGTATGTAATCGTTTGGCTATAATTCCTTGTAGCACCATATGATTCAATTAGACCATGAATGAGAAGTTAGAGCACTAACTTTTAGTTCTTCATAATAATGAATTTGGCATGAAAATATTTTCTACACTAACGTGGATATTCAGTTATAAACAACCAAAATAAATTGAATATAGCTGGTTGACACATGAGGAGAAGAAAAACTGGGTACCCTAAAATATTTCAATGCCCAACTAAATCGTTTTAAAGCCATACAAACACTCTCATACCCAAATTCTTCAAAAAAAACTTCGGCTTATGAGTTAATGTCAGCACTCAACGCCACATTTTCTGCATTCCAAGATTACAAAGGATCGTGTTAGTAATGATCCATGATCATTGTGGATGAAGAATGAAAGTCTATACCCAGAATTCAAATGAATCGTACAGTTGCTCTAATCCACAAAATAAAAGATCAAAGGGATGGGCCTTCGTCTAAGAACCATTAGGTGGAGGCATGGTGAGAGTTTTTCTTTTCATCAATGTTTATCCCTTCCACACTTGTCCTCAGTGACGATGAGTCACAATTCTCCTCACCAAACTCAATGTTATCTTCATCACTTACTTCCTCCTCAAGCAAAGAACCCTTTTGCTGCAGCTCTTTAACCTTTAAAAACTCATCATAATGAGCTTTTCTGTGTTCTTTGAACCTAAGGCTTCGATCTGTTCAATGTTAGCAGGGTGAGTAATATTTAATTTCTCCAGATAAATAAATGGGGTTTAAAATGATCTAAATTTCACAGCAGATAGAAACACGCTAATAAACATCAGATATCCATTTTCTAACCATTAATAATTATACAGGTTAGAGTTGCGCATCATTTCAATCCAATCAATTATTCACAGTTAGAAAAACCCTGAAATATTATAATTCTCTATGTGGGATTCACATATTACATATTAGATGGATTTTCTTGACTTTGACTAACTTTTTTCAAACTTAAATCAATTCATGCTTAGTTAAAGGTTCTATGATATGAGAATTAAACTCTCTGAAGTAATTGCAGAAACAAGCACTCATTATAACAGAACCATTTTCGTTAAAGATAATCCCCGATAAATATCTAAACTTTGGATAGGGAATAAAGACCAAATCAGACTATACACAAAACAAAGCAAAACCTTCATCATCTTGTTCTATTGCATCTGCCTCATCCTCAGATGACATCCAGCCACTAGATTGCCCAATTCTGTTTCTGCTAAAAGAGGCCCCATCTTCAGCTAATAATGTGATATTGTCATTGTCAATACATGAATCAAAGCTTCCTTTAACTGTCGATGGAGAATCTAACAAAATTTAAAGAATTAAGGTGATTAGTAGCTGCTTATAGGATCTAGACTGTGGGACTGAAATAAAAAGTACATATATGAATCTTCATCCAACCACTTTAACAAACAAATAAATGTTTTAGCATTTAGAAATCAGGCCACGTAAAGGCCAATAAAATCTTAATCCAGTATGTGCAAGAGATAGTTGAAGAAACTGTTCGAGTGATTCTCCATGCATACCATCATCATCAAGCATAGGATGATATGGAGTCTTAGGCTCAGTAATTTTCATCCGCACAGGTTTGTTTGCCTCAATTTCTTCAATGTTAGCCTCATCCCATGTTACACGGCCCCTATTTTAGGATAAAGATACAAGATTCATAACATTAAGAATATTTGGCATGTGCTTATGAACATAAAACTATAAAAATAACAAACTATGCAGGATTCAATTACCAATAATCTAATCTAGAAAAGTGTATTATGTCTTAAAATTCCTTAAGGATAAGATAACTTTGACTTGCATTTACTTCTGAAATTATTTGATTTTTCTCGCTTCTCAACAGATTTGAATGTTAAAGTTTAGAGTTTTACGGCTAAGAAAGCCTTGGGCATTTCCACATGTACATTGTTGTATGTTTCTGATTCATCCTAGGCTATTTGGGTGACTCTTTATACCAGTATTCGCTCAGCTACAAATTCCTTAATCATCTAAAATATTATGAGTTGTCCGCAAGCAAAACCTCAATGGACATCCCATAGCGCTGACCTTAGCATTAACGATGCTTCCAAATCCAACGAGACTTGACACAAACTGTAAAATCTGGGAAATGATGGATAGTGAATCTCTCAAATCAATTATAACTTATCACAGTTCTCATCCATTCTCATCAATATGATTTCAAGACCAAGAACTCAAAAAGTCATTTTTTATCAGAATGTGACTTCAATAGTTAATTTCATTTTCACAAAATCACTGGGCAACAGTGTTCTCTAACTTACAGAATAATATGGTCTTGGCAAATTAAAGCAACTTAGGATCATTTCCTGAATCTTAAAGGTCCCTATTACAAATCATGGACCTTTCTTGCTTTACATTTGCAATCTGTCCTTTTGGTTTCACAAATATGATGCAGTCTCATTTTGTTTTATCAAACAAAGTTGTTTGGATATTCATGATAAGCACACTTAAAACATAAGTTATCTATATCTATTTCCAGGGTGAATCTTCAACAAGAAAGTATGAAAGATTGCAAAAACACTGGAAGGTATAATTAATCCATCTAATAGATTTAGATTTATCAATTTACTGTTTTACCTTGTACAATTTTCAATAAATGGTACAAAGCATTCTGATTTAAGTCATACGAATTACTCTCTTCAGAAAGAAACAAGGGCACTAATAAAAAACAAAATCCTTGTATTACTTCATTTTGCTAGATGGATGAACTCTTCAAACGCGGTTGCTAGATAAATGAACTCTTCAAACACGATGAGCATGCAAATCAAGGCTTTGACATCTGAAAAAAACACAAGAATAATAAGTTCTTAAATTTAATATCACATGTTTGGTGGGAAACCATATAGAACCAAGGGGACGCAGGTAAACCCTTTTAACCAATTCAGGGATAGAGATTTGATGAAGAAGAAAGGGGAAAACGCAAACAGGGAACCATGGTAGCTGCTATCTCATATTGATAGGTTATTAAACAGATATGCCGCCACGATGAAGATGATGAAAGTTTGTTGATGACATCATTATTAAGGGCAAAGGTTGATAGCTAAAGCACCAATGATTAAGGTAAAGGGGAAGATGAATAATGTCTAATATTCCAGTCAACATAATTACAAATGATGTTCCCTTTGTTCTCAGCTTTTCCTCATGGGCGCAATTCATATTCAAAACCCAATCCTTTGAGAAATGGACATTTAAATGAAAGCGATAATCATGAAACTAAAATTGAAGTGAAAAGGGAAAAAAAAATGAAGCAAGAAACAAATGCATCATAATCATATTGTTAAAATCGCAAAATATTCTGAATCCATCTTCAAAACTTTTCACCACCATCTAACAATAGCAAAGAATGAACTCAGAATTATAAATGAAAAGAAAACTCGATTCTGGTGAACTTTCATGGGCAAAAAGTAAATTTAATTGACCATTGACCTCCTATCAGGATCTTCTAAGGAAATGAAATATTGAATCAAACAAAAAATCCAGATCGCCGATCAAACTACAACGATAATTTCAAAGACAAGCGATCAAGTTCACAATATTGGGGTCTATTCCATGATCCAGCGCCCTCCGAAGGGAGAATAAAAAATAAATTATACTGCAATTTTCTCCAGGAACAAGAGGCGAAAAGGAACGGAGAATTCAAATGGGTTGTCAAGGGAATAAAACATAAAATAATTGAGATAAAAAAAAGAGATAGAATAAATTACCAATGACAGAATGAATTGCCACATTTTGCTGGAATTGGTCGAACTGCTCAATAGACAGCAATTTCAAGCTCCAGATTTCTTCGCCGCGATTGAGATTTTTTCTATTTCCAATAATACCCTTCTCCCGGGTTCAATGTATCTTATTTTCATATTTTGACTTGTTACATTAGATATTTAGATCCATTGAAAGTTGAAACAGGTGATTCACCGCGTCACCGGCCCAAAAAAAAAACCATAAATTACTGAGGATGTATTTGGAATGTTGGTAGAAAAGTAGCTTATTTATAATATAATTTATGTAAAAGTTAGATTGGATAAAAGTTAAATTATATAATGTGATTAATATTTAAAATAATGATAGTATAAATTATTTATTTAAAATAAGTTATTTAATTATATTATATTTTGATCCTAATTATAAGATATTAAAGAAGTAAAATAAATTATTTAATTATATCATATATTGTGTTTTATTATATTATATATTAATTTATAAGTTAAATAAAATAGTTTGAAAAAAACAATAAATTTAATAGTTTAAAGTAATGTAATTAATTTTTTAAAT
>JBAGKO010000008.1:3420974-3431956 GCA_037177275.1 Acacia concinna
TCCCTGTTGTTCATGCTCTTCTGATGTACATCTACTATGTCTACCTCTCTGCAAATGTACTAACTGGTAGATCTGATCTGTAGTAGATGACAAACTTTGTTATTCCGCCGTTGCGCGTGTCGTACAGAAGTCCTATTATTTCTTCATAACTTTGCTATTTTTGTGATGAATCACATAAATGTGAGAACTTTCTACCCTTAAGTGTAGTTATTATCTTTTAGTGCTGAAATTTTTTATGAATATCTAATCGATCTGTACACTCTACAAATTTGGGTATGACACGAGCTCACCTCTATATATCACATGGGTCGTCGTCGTGTAGTGGGTTGTGTATGTGGTGAATCGCGAATAAAAGTGATACTTTGTTACGTTATTTGGATCCCTATTTTTCTTACTTGTTGCGCTTATAAATTCTGTTTTGCAAGATCGATCGTCATTATTTTAGTTTTACAATTATTTATTGAGTTCCCAGGATGAATCTTCTGTCCTTTTAGGATCAATATATTATTTCAGATTATGGTTTAATCTAATAAATCATAAACAGCTGAACATTGATCTGTAGAGGGCGTAAGATTCTTCGGGACTCAATACAAATAGACTGTAAGATAAAATGATGACGGTTGGTCTTGTAAAACAAAAAAGGAAATACTTGGCGGTTGTTTAATAACAACCGTCTTATATATAATTATATAGGGGTTGTTATTTAACAATCATCATTTATAAGTGGTATATACATGACATTTTTCACTAAAAAACCATTATATTTACAAAAATATATGTGGCGGTTTTTGAACAACCATATATATATGGCGTTAAAATATTCTAACTGCCATATATGAGCAAAAACAACCGTCAAATATAGATAATTATGTAGTAATGTCTTCTATGAAGCATCAAGTGAGCAATTACAGTGTGTCCAAAACACAATGCAATACTTCTGTCAAGTTTCTTGACACAAAATAAGTCTTAGTAAATCCAAGCTCTTCATCTCTAGAAAAATCCACTCCAACAGGGCTCTTCAATTTAGTCAAATGCCTGGCATTTAGCTTACTTTTGATTTGGGGAAATCTCTATGAGTTCCTTTGTTTCACAAGAAAGTAACTAAGTTAATGTTCCCACCCCTTATAGCAAGAGTGCATCAAAAGCTCGCAAATTGGAAGGGCATATTCCTAAATATGGTAGGAAGATCATTCTTGATCAAGTGTGCTCTCTCTACTCTACCTATTTACTAAATGCAATCTCTCTTTATTCTAAAAGGGGTGCTGAAGATAATTGACAAGTTGAATAGGGACTTTTTCTGGAACCAGTGAGGTCAGGGAAACAAAATGTACCTAATAGAATGGGATAAAATAAAAAGAGAGAAGGATTCAGATGATCTAGGATTCAAGGACCTGTCAACACAAAATCATGCTTTTATTATGAAACTTTGATAGGCCTTGCTAACAAAGCGTGACTCTCTTTGGGTCCAATGCATTCGAAGCAAATACAGATATGGTAAGGGTAATTTCCCAAGAGTCATAAACAAAAGTAGTCAATTGGAAATTTGGAGTGCTATTGATGGTCTGGGATTCTTTTCATAAGGTCGTTGGGAGCAGGATTATAAATGGCTAGGATACTAATGCATGGTGGGAACTATGGACCAATCTTGATAAGCCACTTTTCCACTATATTAACAAGAACCATCATCTACTAAATAATGAAGCTTGGGTTATTGATTTTGTGAATAACTCGGGTTCTTGGGACAATGATAAATGGCATACATTCTTACTGGGCTAGATAGTTGATCGCATTATAGAAATTCCCCCTCCTTACAATTCTCACTCTGATGTTGATTCTTTGACATGGAGAGCTTCTTCTGATGGTGTTTTTACCATCAAAAGCGCTTACAATTTCTTGGTGGGAAGTGAAAACCATAATCCTGATCCACCTTGGAAGAATATCTGGCGATGGCCAATTCTATAAAGAGCAAAATATTTTATGTGGGAAGTATTTCATGAGAGCCTTCCAACTAATTCTCTTAGAGCGAATTGTTGGATAAGTGAGCATAATGAATGTCCTTTCCAATGTCAATGTAAGGAATCAATCCTTTATATATTGAGAGATTGTGAAATAGCACGCATGACTTTCTTTTGTTAACCGTCTATATCATAGAATCTTCTTTAGTAGTAATTTGTCGGTATGGTTACAATGGAACAACTAAGATAATGTAGGATAAACATCTATTGCAGATGGCCATAGAATAAAATTTTCAAACTTCTTTGTTGGACCATTTGGAAATACATATGCCGAAAAATCTTTGAAGACAGAAGCAGGAATCGCAGGCTTTAATCCACTAATACAAGTACTTGCTTTTAGAAAATATGGAGAATGGAAAACTTCATCGCTAGATATACAATCTTCCCAGTAGACTCCAGGATAAATGGTGTCCACCAGCCAAAGGATGCTTAAGAATTGACATCAATGATTCGGTGAAGTCACAATGGAGAGCGGCTATTGGAGGATTGATATGGGACCACAGAGGGTGAAGGCAAGGTTTTTTACAAAATTTAGGGACATGTTCACCAACTATGGCAAAAATTCTTGCAATCTACACAAGATTGAATGTGTGTAAATAGATGGGCTTTAGTAGAATTCATTTATACTTAGATTCAATAAAAGCTATTCACACTTTCATGATTGATGGGCGAAACTATCATCCTCTTCAAGCCAAAATAATGAGGCAAGATATATCATTTTGTCCAACTGGGATATTCAAATCATTCATGTAACACCCTACTTTTGAACCCTTTTCCGTCCCTCACAGTAGCCCTTGGAACCACTATTGTGTCCATATGTCGAAATAGAGAAATTAAAAATTTTGACATAGACAAAACAGAGGAACAACTTTTCTCATTAACACAGGCACAAAACCAGAATCCATAGGATATACTAATCCTATTATACATAAATACATGTCAGGAAATAACAAATACTACTATAACTTTACGCCTAAGCCCGTCTCCTTGTCCTGTCTCTTTCAGAACTTTCACCTGCATTGTGGAGAGGGTAAGGTTTTTAGAGAAACCTCAATAGCATAACCATAACCAGAAACCATGTAATACAATGCATCTCATGCTATATGCAATGTTCATACTTTACCTATAGTGTCATCTCTCTCGGCACATACAGTATACCAGGAGCCTACACGTGACTCAACCCAAATTCAAACTCAAATAGTTAAGGCATAAACAGGGAGTCACATCTCTCATGCATACAAGTTAACACAACCAATACACATCATACAAGCATACAATAAACAGCAGACAACACAAATCAATACAAATTAAGGATAGAGATTCTTGCTACCGTGTACTCCTGACACTGTGTACGGGCTCTATTTCATTGTTTTTGGGGCATTGGATTGCTGGTATGCCTCTCTGTAACACCTATACAGACCACAATAAATCTTGTTATCATGCGCCCTTTACCAGTATACTACCGTCCTTCCTTTCCTGTATCCCCTAGGTCCTGGTTCCCTACTAGCTGGACCGGGTCCTGTCCCTTCCTGTACTATACCCATCCTCTATCTGCACCCCTTTGCTGATCACTTTGTGCAGCTCGGGTCCCAAGCTGCTAGCGCGTCCCCACTACCTTGGCAGGGACAGTTGGACAAATCTCCCCTTAAGTGTGCCCACTAGACCTCCCGATTGTTGGGCAGCAACTCCTCCTATAAATTCCTACTTCTATCCAGAATCGTCAGACAACACCTCCCCTTAGGAAAGGCTAGCTTAGTTTGGGACCATTGGACAACACCTCCCCCTAGAAAATGCTATCTTAATCCGGGACAGCCGGACAGCACCTCCCCTTAAGTAAGGCTACCCTGATCCAGAACAATTGGGCAGCACTTCCCCTTATGAAGGCTTGTTTTTGCTTAGATAGTTAGACATAACCTCATCTTAAGTTCATTATCTAGACCTGTCCAATTGGACAGAACTTTCCCCTAACCACTCTAATATTTGTTGGAAAATAAAGGAATTCATAAGAAGGAGGGATTCAAAATTTACTTAGATCGAAGGCCGGGTTGAGACCACAGAAATTTCCACCGGAAGAGGTTTCTTTAAGAGAGGGTGGAAGAGCACCTTAAGAGGGGAGAGAGGATACCTTTTTTGTGAAGAAATGGGGGAGAGAAGCTCTTATTTATAAGTAGAAGGGAGGGGTCATTTTGTAAATATTTTGTGTTTTTAGATGTAATTTTACCAATCTTCAACAAGTGTCACCCATTTCCTCTTAACACATGTCATCTTCTTGAGATTGGTGTAGACACCTTATGGGGGCAGGTGGCACCATCTGCAGTTACCAAAACGAGTCCCCTCAAATCCAAATTATATTGATAATTTCGTTTGATCGGCCCGAAAACTAGAAAATTGTTAAAAATTTTGTATCATCCAAAAATTATAAAAAAATTCACAGAAAATCCCTAAACAGATCAGGAGGCTCCCATTAAAATTTGGTAATTTTTTGATGTCTAGAACTCCTAAAATAAAATTTTCAAAAAGTCCATTTTTTTCGATGATCAGCCGATGTTAGCAATTTTAGCTGATATTTATAGACTTTTTCCTGGCCTTTAACCAATTTAATAACTCCTCTAAAGTTATGTACTAATTTTCCCAAGTCCCTTTCCAAAACATTGAGGTCCCAAAATATCTTATATGGCCGAAGACCCGATCCATCTAAAATATTTGCAGATTCTAAAAAATTTTCTCGGACCTCCAAAAATTATTTTAATCACTCTATATTGTTTTAGATGTTAGATGTTATGTGCGAGACCATTATGGGAGTTTTCGGGGACCTCGGACTTGTCTGCATTTCGTCCGAAAACTTTACAAAATTTTTTCTTTTTGCACAAAGGTCCTTCCTCAAATTTCACTGCAATTGTTATGAGATATTTCAGTCCTCTACAAACTAAGGCCCTCTGCTCATCTGAAATATCTCATCTAGGCCTAAAAAAGATATCAAGGCAATACACTCAGTATATCCAAAAACACTATTTTAGCCTAAAATGCCATTTTTCAGCCTATAAAAATTTCGAGATGTTACAATCCACGGCCGTGGAGAGGCGATGCGGTGTGCAAATTTTTTGGCTAACATAGCACACAAGACGAACATAGAGGTAAACCTCATCGACTCTCCTCTAACTCCGTATGTAGATTTAATATTAGCATACTTGAACTAAGATTAGATCTTTTATCATATTCTAAGTTTTATACGATTGTCACCGTCATATAAATTCTTAGTATTTCACTTGCCAATCAAATTCAAAAAAAAAAAACTATCTATGTAAATGTTTTTGAAACCTGGAGTAATGTCCTACACTGATTGAACTCAAACCCCTTAAAATTAGTTTTTCCTATATTAAAAAAAAAGGTAATAAATGGTTAGGACGATTTGGAAGCAAAATAAGAGGGCAAGTGTAAAGTTGAAGGGAAGGTGGAAATGGGAGTGAACAGTGAAGGCGTGGCATTGGCGAGACAGTGAGACTGAGTCAGTAAGTCACGTGCTCAGTCTGAGACTCTGAGACATCAAGCTCATAATCCTCACTTCCTTACTCCACTTGTCCTCCTCTTTGTCCCCAAACCCCCTTTACTTTCCCGTATTTTTATTTCAGGGTTTTCATATATGCCCCCACACTTTTCTCAATTCTTTCCATCGCCCCCTCTTTGTTTACCCCGCCCTTGGGCCTCACTCTATGAGGAATGAAGCTTGGAGCTTCATGCTTTGTGGTAACTTCCAATCACACACAGGGCCTTCATTCTAATGACATTCACCATAATTTCAATATAAATTACAAGATTTATTTAACTTTTTTTAAAAAAATTAAATCTACTAATTAAATTACTTTAGAGTATTTCTATTTAGCTTTTTAACCCACTAAACTAGTTTGTTTGAGGGAGTATATTTCAGTTTAACACGAGTGGTGAATTTTTTGTCTCTTCAGGTAAATATATGGTTGAAAGTTTAAACCCCCACTATGCCTATGAAACATATCTATTTGAAAAATATTTACTACTTACTTTCGATATCTTGAGAAAGATTAGTTTGGAATGATGAAAAACATTAGGAGTGTTTAATTTTATCATGTCCAGATCATCCCATTCTAATGCTGGTCATTTTTCCATCATGAACAATTTGAGATGGGACAAAAGTAGAACGGGATAAAATATTATCAAGATGGGACGGAATGAGAGATAGGCTTTGTATATTTTTACCAAAAATTTTAATATTTTTATTAAATATATAACTAATATATTTTTATATGGATATTATTTATATGGAATGATGTTATCATATATTTTTTTTAGATATATATTATCATATACCAAGTTTATTTTTAACACAAAAACTTTATTAAATATAACTAATATATTTTTAAATAAATATTAGTTATATAAAAGAATATCTTCATATAATATTTTTAATAGGAAAAAAAAGTCCTTAAAAAAACATAAATGGGACATCTAGTTATCTCACTGATCTAGACAATTTTACTGTGTTAGGCCTTTTGCATGATGGGACATTGAATAGACTTATCATGTTCCGTCCTATGAACACTCCTAAAAATACTCTTAATATCACCAAAAACAAAAATAATTAAAACTAAAGCACTAACATTTGTGCAAGAAAATATAAACCTCCATGATTGGCCTCACCCCTCATGTTTTTAATATATAAAATTAGTATGTTCAACTTTAATTAAAAAAAACAATAAATTACTATATCTACTACTTGATTGGAGTAATCAAGTATCTAGAGTGTCAAGCTTGACTGCTTGACTTTGTTTTTGACGTGTGAAGCTTGAATACCCATATTTTACTATTTTCTCTTCAACCAACCAGAAAACTTACGTGTTAATTTCAATGGCTTAGACCCATGTCTCTCCTTTATCTCCCAACTTCAACATGATTCAGATAAACACTCCCAACCATCTTTGAATCTTACTTAGAAGCCACGTCAGCACTTTTAATCTCTCGTGCCGCTTAGGATGACTGGTCAAAGTGAATTAAGCATGACATGGATTATTTTGTTAAACTAGAAAAGGTCAATGAGTGAGTTTTAACCGAGTTAAAATGTAGTTTAACGACTAAGTGTGATAGTTGAAGAACAGAGGTGTAACCGAGTTAAAACTTGGACAACCGAACCAAAATATCAATTTCCCCCACTTCTATACTTCAAATCAGTACGTAGTTAATCCTTTTCGATATATCCTATATTACAATAATATAATGGAGTCTGTACACAACTCTCAGCAGAAGAGATCAAAAAGAATTTTAAAACAACACACAAACATATAATATATAGTACGAGTATATATATGACATAAATTCAGAGTACATGCTGAACAAGATATATATGTATTTAAAACACACACAACTCCTCAAGCTCTGATTTTCTAGTCTGATATCCATTATATACACATGCATACATATATAGATGCACACACCTACGATATGTCACCAACAAATTAAAGGTTAATTATGAAGAGGGTTTGGTCCAGAAGGGACGAGCCTGTGAGAAACGTGGCGAATATGAATCTGCTTCGACTTAGAATAAGCAGTCTTCTTCATGGAGGTGAAGGAGGAGAGAATAGCAGAATAAGCCTTGATGAACATTGAAGAAGGGACTGATGATGGCTTTGTTTCTAGTCGTCCATGGCCGCCCATGATGATGACAGAAGAACGAGAGGTTGAAGATGAACGCTGCGTTTTACACAAAACGACAAGCAGAAGAAGAACAAGGGTTAAGGAATATTTTGGAGCTCTCATAGCTATAAAAGTCGTATATATCAACGTGACAGAGGAGGAAGGAGGAGAAGAAGAAGAAGAAGAAGTGATTTGAAATGATGAATAATATTATTGAGAATTAATATAAGAGATGGATAGTGTAGGTGGCAGAAATGTAAGATTAATATAATGTCGAAAATTAAAATTTCTAAGTGTTGACGTGCGTTATTTGTCTGAAGCAGAATGTATGAGCCATGTGTGTGCTTCGAAGTGTCAAAAGTTGACTTTTCTCACAAACTAACTTGCGTATCTTGTTCAAGCTAAGTAAGGTGGTTCATTGGAGCTACGTACTACTCCATCCTAAAATATAAAAGATATTTAAGTGAATCTCTTAATTTGAAGTGATGTGCTTAAAAATAATAAGTATATCATAATTATTACTCATTTTTTTAAAATACATTTATCAATGAGGAGATATGAAATAAGAGAGAGAATATCCTTATAAAAATCCATCATTCTCTCTCTCCCTACCCCTCTCTTCTCTCATTGATAATAATATTTTTTATGGTCAATACAAGCATTAATATATTGCTATTGAATAAAGGCAACACAAAAAAAAAAGAATTAAAATACAAGATATTTTTCAAATGTCTCTTATATTTTGGGACAGAGTGAGTACTTCTTATCCTAATTATAAGACCCAATTGACTTTTTTTTAAAATTAAAAAAATAAAATAAGTTATTTAATTATATTATATGTTGTGTTTTATTATATTATATACTAATTCATAAGTCAAATATAAAAGTTTGAAGAAAAACAATAAATTTTAATAATTTAAAATAATGTAATTACTTTTCTTAAGATTTTCTAAAAAATCAAATGGGTTTTATAATTAAGACATGAGAGAGTATATATTCTATTTATAATTTATATACATTTTAATATTTTTGTTTCAATATGTCCCATGCCTGTATAAATAAAGGATTTATTTTTTTTTGGGGCCATGTAAATAAAAGAGTTATATATAAGGGAGTTTATTTCAGTCGTGTACATAATATCTTAATCCACTTTATCTTACAAATTTATAATTTTTTCCTCCAAAATATCACCATACGTCACATGTCAAGAAAGTTTCCATCAGTTTAATGATTAGTTTTAATGTACCTGATAAAAATGATATTTTAGAAAATCTAATTGACATTTTTTATAAATAATTAACTCAATAACTAATTTTTCTAAGATATGTAAATTAGATATATAACCCCTATATTAATAACTAGGATGTGTGTGTGTGTTATTGTTGTGGGGTTTAAAGTTTTATATGAGATAATCTCTCTCCACATTGATAATGTTATATTTTGAGTAAATTAAAAAAGAAAATAAAGTCAAATATATTGTATGTACATGCAAATTATATAATTCATGCTGACAAGTTAATAGTTATATAATCTGATTTTTCTTCGTTAAGAAATAAATTTCATCACAGCCAAAATGAAGTGTGCTGGCATGCATATTACATATTAATAAATGAACAAGAAAATGACACTAATTAATATTAATTTGGGATAAGATTTCAATTTCTAGTTGTGGTTAACACATATATCTAGCATTCTAGCCATGGACAATACAACTATACAAGTCCACACGCTATTTACTTGTCCAAATCAATCACCAATTGGAAATTAGTCAAATTACAAAATCAACTTAACGCTCTTCTCTGCAATTTCACTTAATTACAAGCTACATCAAACATATCGTTATGGAAACTTGAAAGTGTGTTTTTGTCTAACTATTCATTTCTTTATTTCTTTCTTTTTTCTTTTGTTTCTTTTCTTTTTTCTTGATTTCAATTACTCCTTCTTATTCTAATTATATGGCTTCATAACTTCATTTATATGGGACTTTATAATTAAGGCAGAAGGGAATATATCACAGTTTTTATTTTCATGTTGTTATTTATTTAATTATATATTTATTATTTTTTATAAATTCATGATATATAGTACTATGTCAAATCATCTGATGGAATTGAAGGTAACTCTGTAGCCATGTCAACCTTAACGAGCCTACATATATCTTTTCATCTTCAAACTCCACATGGCAGGAGTCATATGCACTAAGCTGCTATTTTTGTATTATTCAAATTTCTTAACATAGCTAAGTCTTGATTTAAAATAAAATATTAGTCTCTTATGTAAGGTATTAAAAATTGGATCGGTTAGTAAACTGGTCAAAATACTGGGTTAAAGATTAGTGAGTCAGACCGGATAAGTAAACCGGTAAGAAAGTCAAAATTTTAGACTTATTAGTATGAAATTATAAATAAAATATTTTTTTATAAATTAAAAACACAATATTTATCTAAATGAAAATGTAAATTCCTAATAAAAAGGCTTCAAAAAATTCATTTCACAGTAATTAATTGATTGGAAGTAAAACTTATGCTCCTAAATCAATGTATAGTCCCATCAACTTTATGTTTTGGCAAAATAAAAAGTCTCATCGCCATTTAAATAGGATACTGCTACACTTTGTAGGATATAATCTCCAAATACCTAAAGGTTAAAAAATATCCCCAATTATCCATTGGTTCATAAAACTCCATCCGACCCTTTCATCATTTCTCACGTCTTTTCCATCTTATATTTTTATGATATTCAGCTACTTTATTTTGAATCTGACTCTAGCCTCTTCATTTTGTTTCTTCTCCCTTCTTAGGTCATCTTTTTCTTTAGTCGGCCATCTACTTCTTTCAGCTTTATATTCTCTGCCTCCATGGAAGAACTTCCTCATGCTACTATGGAAGCTAACACGTTGTTGTCCCACACTGCTTTACGTTCGAAGTCGATTTTTTTACGGTCTTTACAACAACATTGAGACATTAGGAATTAAAGCAGGGCTTCAGAAAGAAGCTTATCTAAAGTAATGGAGGAATTGAAGAAGGAGAACTCATGCAGGAATCTCTCTCTCTCTCTCTCTCTCTCTCTCTCTCTCCCCCCCCCTCTCTCTCTCTCTCTCTCTCTATTTTCTAGACTACTTGGCTGACCCATTTGAATGCAACACGGTGAGAACAAAGCAAAGTGAAAATGAGTATGAGAAAGCCAAAGGAGAATTTGAGAAACTGATTTTTTTTAACTGGGGTAACCGTGACCCGTCCGGTTCAACCCTACAAATTTTATTAGACCAGACCGGACAAGTGAATCGATTTCCAATTTGAACCGGCC
>JBAGKO010000008.1:3442040-3454052 GCA_037177275.1 Acacia concinna
AACATGTATATTTTAAAAACTTTACCCTCAAATTTTTATATATATATATGCTCGCATCTCTTGCCTCCTTTGTTATTATTTTCCTTCCATTGCTACCATTGTCTCACCGTACCGTTGAAATTTAATATCTAATAAAAAGAAAAAAATGTTATAGAATAGGGAGAATTTCAGAAAAATACCTCATCAAATTCCAAAACCTCAAAAGGGATGTTAACATTTTAAAAAAACACTAAAGTACCATAGACCAAATTGAGGTTTTGAAATTTTGCTGACATGAACAGTGACCAGCATGAAGTAGCAAAAACCATTACTCAAATGATGAAAATCCGACACTGTTCACGTCACGGGTAGATTCCTCTCTCTCCTCTGTTAGATGAACAATGTCAGTGTTAGTGTTAGATAAATAGTGCCGTCAGAGGAAGGGAGAGAGAAAGTGATCAATACAAAGTAGCGAAAACTATTATTTTTCTTATAAAAACTATTACTCAAATGGTGAAAATACACTATTGTTCACATCAGCGAATTTTAAGGGGGAAAGAGAGTGATTAACACGGACCAACACAGACTAACGAAATCTATTACTCTTCTTGCGAAAACCATTACTTATTTTGTGAAAATCACTACTGTTTATGTCAGCGAATTTTATAATCTCAATTTAGTCTATAGTATCTTAGTGTCTTTTTGAAATGTTAACATCCCTTTTGGAGTTTTAGAATTTGGGGAGGTATTTTCTTACAATTCTCCCTATAGAATATAAGATATTAAATCTAATTGTTTATAGTTGATCTTATTTTTCTGTACCCCATTTCTACTCCATCTTTAATTTTTTTTTCTACTATAACTTTTCTTTTGAAGTAAAAACAAATCTATGAAATTGATGTTTGAAAAATCATAAAATCATGCTGAGTATTGATACTCGTGCATAAAAACATACCAGATTTTTCTGTCTGATGAATCTTGAAAACGGAGACCTTTTACGAATTTTTAAGGAGTAGTTTCTGTTTCTTGTATCCCATTCTATTTAAACAGAATGGCATTTCGGATGCCTATGAAACACAACACCAAAAAAGAGATTAAAACTCGTAAGAACTGAGTTTAATTTACGACTCAAGACTCGTTATTTTCTTTATTCTTTATCTAATAAAACATTTGTCCCATTTCAACGAGAGGCCTATTCTAAATGAAAATTCTGTATGAAGGGTTCAAATACACATTCGCCGACTGGATCAGTCAATCTTGAGTCTTCTTCTTCTTCTAGGCAGCTCCTGCTCAGTTTGATTACATGACAAGCAAGATGGTAGAAGCAGCAACAACCGTTTTATTCTTTATCTTCATTGACTTTTGAAGGGGCTTCGTCGGTGGAAATTTCCGAAGGGCCATCAACCTTGGCGCCATCGGCAGGAGTGCTGGATTCTGATGGCTCACCATTTGTTTCGGCCGCTTCAGTTACAGGAGCAGAGCCTTTGACCATTCCAACCTTCACGTACTTACTCATGAACATGTCTTCCCAGTCCCGCAAGGTTGAAAGCTCATATCCGCCAAGACCAGAGAGGTCACCGGTGAGATCTTTTTCTTCAAACGACATTTTTGCTAAAGCCCTGCTAGCATCTTTGCCGGCAAATAGAGCATAAGATCCTCCTGGTCCATAAAATGACCTGCAAATAAACATTCACAAGTGTTCGGATAAGCAGCTGTTCTCAAGTTTAACTCATCACCAATAAGAAAATATAAGATATAGTTTGTCCTTCATTAAAGTAGATCTTCTATTAAGGACATGAAGTACTATTAGGTAGAAGAAGAAATTCTATCATAGGTGTTCTCCAAGACATTTGATTTGTGAAAGTAAACCATTTTATGACCGATCACTTTACTTTGCCAAAGCAGATTCTCAGAAATATTGACAATAAAAGTTAACAATCAGAAACCATAAAAATATAGGGTTAATGTTACCTAAGTTCATCCAGCATCATATGTTTTTCGAAAGTTCAAAAATGTCTATAAACTTTAAAAATGGGTTCAAAAATGCCAACTCTGTTACTAATATTTAACAGCTGTCACATACCCTAATTTTGATTAGGGTTAAGGGTAAAAAAAATGCCTATATATCTTTACCCAAAATTCATTCAACACAATATGCTTTATTTAAAGATAAAAAATACCTATGTGTTTTTTAAGTAATAGAATTGGCAATTTTGAACCAATTTTTAAAGTTCATGGGCATTTTTAAACCTTCGAAAATCATATGGTGCTGGAGGAACTTTAAGTAAAAACACATGGATATTTTTGAGCCTTAGCCCAAAAATAAGTTATCCTTTTATGAAACTGTCAGGAAAATAAAAAGGAAGTTTCACCTAAGACTTGAATTATGTATGGTCACGGTTAACCAACAGAAGAAGATCTAGCCAACATGGAAACAACAATAAATGACTATTTTTTTGGATGGTTTTTTGCGTTGGGGGGGGGGGGAGGGGGGAAGAGAGAGAGAGATGTGGACTTGCATCTAGTGGGCTTGTTTGGTAACATGATTTGGTGAAAACCTTGGTTGGAAACCATAGTTTGAATAAAATTGCAAAACAACCCATAAAATTTTTGAATCATGATTTCCCCAAAAGCTAGATTAGAAACCATAGTTTTCAATATGTGATTTTTTCTTACTTTTCAACTATGAAACTCAGGTTTGTGCAAGCCGAGACAAAACTCATCTCATATACTTATCTCAGAATCCGTAAAAATTATTCTTACCCAAGCACTCCCATTTTATTCAAACCTAGATTTTTACAAAAAGTATTCTGAAAAATCTATTCTAGAAAAGTTATTCTGCTCCAAAAGATATTCTGCAAAAGTCAATCCAAATACCTCTAAATGTAGTGCAAGCCTACAAGGCCATAAAGGACTAAAGAATTTCAATAATTTATTATTTTCAGCCACTCAAATTACTTTTGAAGGTTTGAGGCAGTGAGGTCACAATGAAGGTTCCTAAAGAAAAGAAGTGTTTCTACAAAGAACAAATATCTCACACGATTCACAATTTGAAGAGAAGTGAGTAAATGTTTACATAAATATCGGAAGATTGTTCAAAAGTATCCCCCAGCTAAAACTACACTGAAATACGTTTTTCCAGGCTTTAAAAAGACTACACTTAATTTATAAAGGAAGATGATAGTTGAGATCAAATGGCCAAGCTAACCAAATAGCACCTACTTCAATCAAATTTAGCCCGATTCAATAACAAGAACGACGTGTCCATATTTGCTTGCTTGAACCATCTTTCATATGGTTCAAATGAAAATGAATAAAATCATTTGTTGAAAAGGGGGAAAAAAACAGAGAGGAAGTTATCCTAATTTATCATCGGTGACAGCAGAAGAATCAATCATCAACAACAACAGAGCAACAATTTAGTAACAAAGTTTCAATATGTTAAAAACATTCAAAATCAGATTAAGCTTTGGACAATCATTAACAGCATAAAAAGATCACCAAAAGGTTTTTAAAAGCGATAGTGATGACCCCGCAGATAAAGTACAATATTATTCACAGCATAAAAGGGAAAAAAACATAAAGTATAACACTTTTTTTTTTATAAACTGAAATGTTTATCCACCACCAGAAATTGCCAATATACAGAATCGATAACAACCGTTGAACATCCGAAAAAGTTCAGAAACCCTAAAATTAACCGCAAACAATCGATAAAAGGACCGAAATTCAGAAGCAAAGACCGATTATACCTGCTCTGAGACACGTCATAGATCTGACCCTTGATAGCCATGAGCAAAGGCTTCATGGGATCGGAGCCATCGTAGGCTTTGAGCTCCTCCTCGGAAATTTCTCCGACCTGAACCGGCGGAGGCAGAGGCTGCACCATCTCCTCCAAGTTCCTTGGTCTCGGAGGAGGATCAGAGGGCGCAAAAAGATCCGAAACGGTGTAGTAAACGGCGAAGAGCAAAGCGAGGCCGGTGAAGAAGGTGGCAGGTGAGAGGCCAGTGTAAGCCACGATGGCTTCCTTCAGAGTCTCCCAAAGTTGCAGAACCATGGCGGCTTCGCTGATGGTTGGTAGGGAGAGAGAGAAGATGAACAAAGGAACCGAGCACCGAGAGAGAAATTGAGTCAGTGAGAGTGGTTTAACGTCTTATGTAGTGTCAGCTTCTTCAGCATTTGGTCTTGACATTTATGTATTTAATTAATTAATTAATTCTTTTTTTTATTAGATACATATCGGCAATTAATATTTTATTTAATTTACTTTATTAGATACATCTTTTTGTAAGAACCTTATTAGATACATGAATTAATTAAATATCGTGGACCTCTTCTTCTTGTTTTTTTTTAACCATTGAATTATATAGATTCTTATACATTTTTAAAAATATTAGTTTTTTTTTTTAAATATAGTCTCATACTGATTTGCCATTTGAATGAATGCAAAGGTCTAGGCTCTGTTTAAATCACCGATTGGGGCTTCAAAATATCAGTTTGGGAATGGACCACCGATTTGGACATGTTTGGGAGAACATATGGGCTGACTGAACTTGTGAGATAAAGCTAACTTATTTATAGGTCTGATTGTGGTTGGTGAGAAACAAAAATAATGTGTTGATTGGTTGGTTTGGTAAGGAGTAAATATTTTATTTTTCAATCTTCTATTATAATATACTCCCTATGGTTTTTTTTATGACAAGGCAAAAATAAAAAACTACCACACTACGTCAAAATACAAAATATCAGTAAAAAAAACTGGAGCAGCACTAAATCCATGAAAACCCTATGTAAGCTGATGAGCCTCCTTAGCCAATCTGTTAGTAGCCATGTTCGTCTCTTGACAACACCAAACCAGAGAAGCCTGTTAATCCCTTGTCAGAAAATTCTTAATCTCAGTTAGCGGTCCTTCTTCTTGGTGATCTGCCCCCATCCTATTGTAATCAGCTCCACTACCTCCCAACAGTTAGTCTCGACCACCACCTTTTGCCAATTCCTCTCTCAAGCCCTTTTAAACCTCAAAACTACAGCCCACAGTTCCGCATGTAAAACTATCCCCCAACCAATTCTAAACATGAATCCCTCAAACACAACTCCTGTATGATCTCGAGCTACACCACCACAAGCTGTTCGCCCGCCATAAGCCGATCCATCAATATTATATTTCAATGTATCTACAAACGGTAGACACTAACACGTATATGAATTCGACATAACAGTTGGAAATACTGCAAAAGTTTGAGAACATAAAACTATTGCATGAATCTTAACAAGCACTTGGAGATGACTTAACCAATGTCCCTAAAAAACACCCATATTACGGTTAAACCATGTCTGGTATGCTAATACAACAAACCAAATTGGCTGCTTAACACCCATAACCTCATTTTTTGAGATAAATTCCAATCCACCCACAAAAACGGTTGAGTAATGGAGAAAAATTTATTTTGCAAAGGAGGTGGCAAAAGTAATTCTCACTCATCTCTAGCAAGCTTACAATCTCTAATTGCATGCATAATATCTTCCGTCCCAACATCACAAAAAGCACAGACAGGGCTACTACTTAAACCTCTACTAGCTCTTTCTAGATTTGTTAATAAACGGCCTCTCGAACATAACCAAAGGAAGTGTTTACAACGTTGTGGGGCCTTAACTTTCCAAATCTTTCTCCACAGTTCTCTACCAGGATAGAGAGAGTTCCTTTTTAAAATTCCATAAGCTGATTTCACAGAGAACTCACCAAATGGAGTCAAACGCCAGATCGGATTATCACCCCACCTACCAGATGAATTCACATGAATCTGCTGAATACTCACCAAGACTGAACTCGAAAGAAGTCCCACTAGTTTATTGAAATCCCATCCTCAAGATGGTGAGCAATACTTTGCAGCCTTCAAATCTATAGTATCTACATCCAAATTAATTAAAGCATGATCACATAACTTGTCATGATGTGGAAGCCAAAAATCTTGCCAAAAACATATAGTTGAACCATCCCCAATCTTCCACCCAACTCCTTTTCTAGTATCACTCCACGAACGCCTAATACCCTTCTAAGTCTGTGACTCATTTCGCCTAGCCTCCACCCTTGGGATAATATCATTTCACATTTATATTTCTCACACAGAAACCGAACCCATAAAGCATCTCTTCGTTGTACTAAGCCATAATCCAACTTCATTATAAAAGCCTTATTTTGCATACTAGCACTTCTAAGGCCAAGAACTCCTTCCTCCTTAGACATGCAAACATCATCCATCATCCCACGCAATAAGAGGAAGTTTTCTACTAGTGTATATTCCTCCCCATAGAAATCTTCTGCAGCGTTTATCAATTTTAGTACAAATTGATATAGGTAACAAAGCTGACTGCATTGTATACACCGGAATGGCTGAAGCAACAAATGAAATAAAGGTATGCCTAGCCACCATTGACAAATTTTTAATCTTCCAATTGGCTAGATGCTCATCCATCTTGTCTAATGTATATTGATTTGTTTAGACACTTTAGAGTGATGTAATGGCACCCCTAAATATTTACCTAGATCGGTTGTAGGAGTAAATCCCAAGAACTGACTAATTTTGTGTCTTTTGGAATAGCCCACATTTTTTTAAAAAATAAATTCTTGATTTAAAAGCATTCACCTTTTCCCTGGAGGCCTCACAAAAATCATCTAAACACGCATTGATCATCCCAGTTTGCTCCATATCACCCTCAGCAAACAAAAATAAATCATCCGTAAAAAAGAGATGAGAATCGACGTACCATTTTTCATAAGACGAAAGGGCTCCCAATTACCACACCGAACTTCACTTTGAATAAGATGATATAGTTTCTCGATCACTAATATAGACAAATAAGGGGATAAATGATCGCCTTGTCTAATACCTCTTGTCGCTTGAAAACATGAACCTCTAGAACCATTCCATAACATTTGCATTCCACGGTTGACAAATATGTAGATACTAAGTCAGCAAACAATGGTGGAACACCCAACTCACGCAGGCAATCCAATACAAACTCCCAATGAACACGATCATATACTTTCTCCAGATCAATCTTTAAAATCATAAGCCCCTTCTTCTTCCTCATACCACGCATAGAATGGATCATTTCCTGAGCCAGAATAAAATTATCTGAACTCAAACGACCATGAACAAAACTACACTGATTTGGAGCTATAAGATCTGGTAACACACACTTTAATCTATTAGCCAAAACCTTCTTCACTATCTTGTATATAACATTACAGAGACTTATTAGCCAAAAATTCAGAAAAGTCTGAGGAACTTCTTTCTTTGGAATTAAAGAAATAATAGTACCATTAATCTCCTTGATCCTCATGGGCATCCAGAAAATGTCTTGGACCATATGAACAACAGATTCACCAACAGTATCCCATTGACTTTGAAAAAACAACGAATTTAAATCATCCAGGCTAGGAGCTTTCATCGAACCCATACTAAATAAAGCACGTTTAATTTCCTGTCTATCAGCCATATGCCCTAATACTTCCAAAGATGCTGGGCAAAGTTGAGGATAAGTATCACCAAAATTAATGGTTGGAAAGCAAGACTAATCGTCAGTATAAAGATTTTGGAAAAAATAAGACCCTTCAAGCTTAAGCTTTTCTGGATCATAACACCATTCACCATCTTCTCCTTGCAAAGCTAAAATAATTTTTCTTTTACACCGACCATTCATAACTACATGAAAATATCTTGTACTCTTATCCTCATAAAGATACCAGTTAGACTGATATCGTTATTGCCACATCATCTCTTCCTACACAAGACACTTTTCTAAATCAAGCCACACTTCATCACACTTTTTACTCCAAAAAACACTAGTCAAATCTCTTTTATTAATCTCTTCCAGATCAGATAGCAAACAATACTTCCTTTCATTAATATTACTAAAGACCCTCCTATTCCACACCTGAACATTTGACTTAAAATTTTGAATTTTATTTTGCCAACTATTCACACTATTCCATGCTTTCTTCACTACATTAGAGAAACTATCATTCGTAACCCAAGATGCAAAAAATCGAAAGGAACTATCATACTTCATTTTGACTCTTTCATTGAGTTGTAACAGAAGTGGGCAATGATTAGACTTCAACCTTGGTAGATCAATTATAGAATACATTGGAAAACCATCCATCCACCCATAATTTCTAAGAAACCTATCAAGTCTGCTACTAACAGGACCTCAACTCCATGTAAAGAATGAGTCATGAAAAGATAACTCCTCTAGACCACGCTCATCAATCCATTCTACAAAATTACTATCTAGACCAACTTGGCACCTATTTGTCTTACGTTCATCGTACTTCAAAGTAGCATTAAAGTCACCCCCACAACACCACTCCCCAACTCCACATCCTCAATACTCCTTAACTGTTGCCATAAAAGTCTACGTTGCATAAAATTCAGATGACCATAGACTATTGATAATTCCCAAGCATTAGGTTTATTCATGTTAAAAATCCCATGAATAACCTGTGAATATTTAAACGTAACTGTGAAATCAACATTTTTATCCCAAAAACACCAAATACCACCATTATAACCCGACGCATCTACTAGCTCAAAATTTTTAAAACCCCATCTTCGCGCCAAACTATTAGCTTTTTCACTCTTATGTCGAGTTTCTAATAAGGCAAGAAATTGAAAATAATATTTTTTACGTAAATCCTTAATCAAGCCAGGGAACGAACGACCACCAAATCCTATTGTATTCCAAATACAAATTTTGTAATCCATAAAAAACAAAATATGTATATTCGAAAAAACAACCGTATTGTTCATTTACCTCCAAAAGCAACACAATCACCAAACTCCATATTTGCACACTCCTCCAATAAAGGATCATATCGAATAGAAAACTTCAATTGATCCTTTGTACCAGGATCCATTGGATTATCTACCCCTATCACTGGTGGCGTTAATGCATGTGTAGTTATCTCCTTACAAGTTTGTTGAGAACATTCCTCCAAAACACTTTGCATGGCTAATTGTAATTCACCACGCACTTCAGTATCAATATCCATATCCATACCTTCCTTTTGTGTTAAGCCCAATCTCTCCCTTGCTCTCATTAAAACCTCCATGTCACTCTTTATCACATGCTCTTTATGACTTGGCCCATTTTTAATATGTGCATCCCGGTTTTTCAACTTTAGAGGCACATCCCTCCCAATATTATTCTCCTTTAAGTCTCTTTATTATTTCATGATATATCAAATCTTGAATCCATACTATTATGCTTCATCAACTGATTTTTTGGATCACCCATATCTTCCTCCAATAATGCTGCATATCATGATCCTCTCCCCCTTTTCCCGAAATTTGATTGTTGTGATTGCCCACCTTCACTCCCTTTCCTATTATAGGTCCCTGGCTAGAAATTACGTCAGTGTCGCTGCACCACCATCCATGGTTCGTAATGAATCTATTGTTCATCAGATAACACCATCACTTCCTTATTCACCCTATCCTGAACTATATCTGAATCACGACCTTTACACTGTTGAACTCCATCATCATCGTTAGAACCAGTCATATCCATCTTCTTGTTAGAACAGTGAACGACATCGTGACCGTAGCAGCCACAACTCAGAAAAATCAGATGCATTCTTTCATATTGAATCTTGACTTCCATTAACGAGTACTAAGGAACAGATAGGAGCATGAAGGTCTAGCTATACACATATCCACGCAAAACGTCCCTTCTTTCGGTTCATGGTGTTTATGTCAACTTTAAGCACTCAACCTACTTAATAGCCAATCACAAAAAGCGCTCATTTATCATAATAATCCAGAGGCAAACTAGCAACACGAATCCATACAGAAATCATCGACACTATCTCTGTCTCTGGATAAAAATCCTGTTTCTATGGTTGTACCAATAGGTAATGATCAAATAATAACCATGGACCTCCTGTTAAAGCAAGCTCATGTCATGTAAATCTATAAATGGTACCACAAAGAACCCCAACCCCACATCAATTATTTCTACATCCCCACACCTAGCCCACATTTGTTGAAGCTTCCTTTTCAAATATTCTGGGTTCACCATTCTCCCTAAAAGCTTCACAATTAGTGCATTCTTCCAACATTGAGCCAAACGATCCTTTTCCTTATTTGAAAAAATCACGTTAGGCCCTTTATTCGTCATCTCGGCCTGGATTCTCTATTTCCAACGTCCCCCACTCCACCAATCCTCATTTTTCATCCTCATTCTCCTTGTTTCTAGTGACAACCTCTTTGAACATTTTCCATTTATTTTCCTTGACCTTTGCCGAAGAGTTCATAGGAACCTCATCATGTATCCATTCTTCATCTCTCACAACCATAGAGTATTCAGCAGAATAAACTCCCTCACATGCTCGCACTTTCTTCCTACTTCTAGCCAAGGCATCAGATTCTTTCGTTGACAACTCGGAGCATCACTCATCAGTTCTATCTCCACCTTAAAATATTCTCTGGGCAAACTCTCTCTCCCCCCGCTATGTCTAAAACTTTTCTTTAAAATCCCTTTAGTTATAATGTAAACGTTCATATTTTCCTTATAAATACTCTTATGAAAAGAATAAAGTAAGGGCATTAATATAAATGCTCTTATCTAAATACACATATTTGCCTTGTAAATACTCTAAAAAATATAATTTGTTGGGTGCCCTCAAAAAAATAGTTTGTTGCTAAATTTACACCTGAACCTTTTAAAAATTATTAAAATAATAGGGAGTGTGACACACATTTCAAAAAAGTAACGACAATTAAGGGAAGTTAACACATTGCTATTATTGCTCCCAAAAAAATTATAATGTCTATATTTGCACCCCCAAAATAGTTAATTTTACTGGGCGCCCATAGAAAAATAGCTGCTTGCTAAATTTGCACATTAACTCTAAATTATTTGAGCTAAAAAATTATCTCTAGAAGTTAAAACTTTATAGTCCAAGAGATTAGAAACGCATAACAGGGTCTATAATATAAGCTATCCATAAAAGCAATGAAATAATGAAGGCCTATAAATAATTTTTGAAAAAATGTCCCTATGAAAAACTAACCTGAAATAGCCCAAAAAACGTAAACAATTTTTAGCCTAGAAATATGGCCCAAAATGTGAAGCAGAAAAGCTTTTTTTTAATTGTCAGCCCAATTGCATTAGCCCATAACAACGCCTAGCCTAAAATGCATAAGTGAAACGTGCGTGTTTCACTTATGCCAAAACGGCGCCGTTTGTGTGCATGGCAAGAAGGTGTCGTTTATGGCCCAAAATGGTGATGTTTTGACTCTTCAAAACATTGTCATTTAGGTCTTCTCCCTCACCCGATTCAGGAATCTTACCCGGCCCGCCAACCCAAAATGCAATGAGGAAGCTGGCACGACTCGCGTTGATTCAGGCGTTTTCTTTCAAAGAAAGGAATAGCTCTTTTCCAATGTTATTGACCACAAAAAACCCAGAAATTGTAAGAGAACCACAATTCAAATGCTATTCACGCAATATTCATGTAATTCAAAAGAAAATGAAAATGGAATCAAAGCACAACAAATCGTGAAATTCATCTTAGTTCCAATGACAATAAAAAAGGAGTAAAACAGCCCAAACATTAGCAAAATAAGATATGAACATTAAGTCTTCTCATGGTTGATCAAACCCATGAGAAAATTTTCAAATTCGAAAGAAAATTTTTAATATAAGCAAACTAAGAGATCAAAACATGAATCAAAATCAATTTCTTGAAGATAAACTTCATATCAGAACATCAAGCGCATATTGATTTCCATATTCACATGTTTAATCAATCTGTCTTTTATCGTTCTGGATATGTTTTCCTTTTCCTTATGGATTTATCAACGCAAGAAGGATAAAACCCATATTGAAAATTTATCTATGGGTTTATTGAAAATATACCGATAAAAATCCATATCAAAATGTTAGATCCTATGTTTTGATGATAACTAAACTTAGTATGTTTTGAAAATGTGTTTAAGTTGCCTTGAGCTAAAGGGAAACTACTTG
>JBAGKO010000008.1:3470030-3489214 GCA_037177275.1 Acacia concinna
CAATTTACCCCAAAAATTTTACAATAAAATAATAATATCTTCTCTTACTATAACATGAAGAATTTACCCAGAAAATTAGAATGTTACAAATAGAACTAAAAGAATATATTAAGAAATTAACTACATTGGTTACCTATAACAAATATATTTTTTAAACACTCAATTGGGAGCATTGAAACCCCTCAACATAAATTCAAGACCAATAATGGATTGGAGTTTTATGTGAGATCAAAGCAGTCTTCTTTTATTTTCGCCAAGGGAGATAAAAGTAATCTACCTATCTTTTTTTAGGACATTAGTAATATGTTTATATATATATATTTTGCCAACATATGTTTATATATATATATATGTATGTTAGTATGTATGTACATGTATAAGTGTATAACAGACAGTTGCCAAAAAAAGACAGTTATATACTTAGGAGTATATTACAAGAAAGGGATTGTCAAGTTAAAGTTGAGAAAGGACTTGCCAAATGGATCAAAGAGTATCCTTCATTCCTTTGTCTGACATCCAAAAGAACAAGGATCGGAGTTTGCCGAACGATGATGTTCTTATACGTCAGAGGCTTGTCCAGCCACTTCCAACTCAAAACCCAAGGGCTACTTTAGAGTTTAGACAGTACATTGAGTTTCTATTTTAGATAGTTATAAATTACTGTTCAATTCTAATTATAATACCATTTGACTTTTCTTTAAGAAGTTAAATAAATAAAATAAATTAGTTAGGGCTCATTTAGGTAGAAACAATTTATAATGATAATAATTTATGAGAAGTGATTTTAGAAAAAATTATTTATTATAAATAACTTGTATTTAGATTGAGGGTAGGAAAATTGATTTATTGAGAGTATAAATGACTTGTGTTTGGATTGAGGATAAGAAAAGTGACTTATTAATGACTTTTTAAAATAAGCCACTTAAAATAACTTATAGAATAAAAGTTACTTTTTTCCTAAAAACCCATCAACTTTATTTTCCCACCCAAACACCCTTCTAATGAGAAGTTACTTAAATTTGGATAAAAGTAACTTAAAGTTACTTTTCACCTCCACCTAAACAAGCACTTAATCATATCATATATTAGGTTTTATTATATTATATATAAGTTTAAAGTCAAATAAAATAGTTTGAAGAAAAATGATAAATTTTAATGCTTTAAAGTAATGTAATTAACTTTTTTAGGATTTTCCCAAAAAAATAAATTGGGTCTTATAATTAAGTGCAAGAGAGTATAAATTATAAATTTCAGAAAGTTAAAGTCCAATTCTTTTATGGATTGATATTTTTTTAATATTTAAAATTAGAAATTTATAACTCACACTACAAAAATCTGTAACTGAATTTTAAAAATGTTATATGAGACACTGAAATCAAACTTATCAATT
Organism: Acacia concinna; assembly: GCA_037177275.1. Taxonomy (NCBI): domain Eukaryota; kingdom Viridiplantae; phylum Streptophyta; class Magnoliopsida; order Fabales; family Fabaceae; genus Acacia; species Acacia concinna. Next base: position 3,471,421 of record JBAGKO010000008.1, read on the forward strand.
CATTCTTTTTTTATAAAATAGCCAGTTATATTAATTCATTATTGAAATATAGAGATGTTACACATACTATTCCTAAATTTACAATTGAAACTAGTAAGAATATTTAATTAAATTAACTTTAAAATTCCTATATTTAATCCAAATATTATTTCACTTGTAATTTTATTAATATTTTATAGAGATACATTGATTTGGATGATAATGATACTATGCACTCTAATTTTTTATATTTTAAAAAAAGATTAAGATGTATTCAACATCATAAAGTATTTTTATATAAGGGTGAACGTTTTAAAGTATTTTGTGGTGCGCTTAATATCTTAAAGTAGTTTTTATGTGCATTCAGCACCTTAAATCATCTTCTTCTTTTTTATCCCCAACACCCTTAAGTGTTTGTTTAAGTACATTCGCATTGTGATATATTTTGAGATGCATTCATAACAATTACATAAAAAAAGATTCTAAAGTGTTTCATACACATAAAAAAATTATTTTAAGATGTTGTTAGCGCACCACAAAATACTAGTATTTTTCGTATTTATGAGAAAATATCTGAGGGTATTAAATCCAACTTAAGGATTTAGAAAATACCTGCAAATTTTGTGCCAGAACCCACAAAGAAAATGTTTATTGGGATTTGCTCCTATTTTACCTATAATAAACATTTCTGTAATTTCATAATTTGACAAGTAAACGACGCCGCTTGCAGCTGGTCGTCTTCGACAGTCGACGCGCGAGGGAGAACCTGGGTTCGAATTCGAAGCCTGCAACTTCAAACCCTCCACTTCTTCTTCTCTATCGGTCTACCCTCTCTCGGATAGTCTTACAATCTCTCTCTCTCTCTCTCTCTCTCTCACTCCCTCTCTTTCCCTCATGGGTGTGAAGCATTTGTGGGATATACTCGAATCCTGCAAAAAAACGGTTCCACTTCACCATCTCCAGTAAGTAATTCCCTTACTTTCCTTTACTTTCTTTCCCATGTTCTTCTCCCACCCCTCTTCTTTATGACTTTATGCGATTGTGCTGGAATTTGAGCATAGGAACAAGAGGATATGCGTAGATCTCTCATGTTGGATAGTTCAACTTCACAATGTGGGCAAATCAATCTCATGTGTGAAGGAGAAAGTTTACCTCAGGGGTCTCTTTCACCGCATTAGAGCACTCATTGCTTTGAATTGCAGCCTAATTTTTGTTACAGGTGTGTTCCTTCGTATTTTGTTGCTTAAAATCTCTCGCTCTTCTCTTCCAGTTACGAACCATTACTGTTATGTTATAGTAGGTTTGAGTCAATGGGAAAAAACTTTCAATTTCAGTGAGGAAGAGTTATGTTCTAAAGTCTAAACCTTCGTCATAGTATCCAAGAGAACTGAAAGCAGAATATCTCTACTGGTAGAACTTGAAAGTATTTGTACAACATTAAATTCTGCTTCCATGTGGGATTTTCACGAAAGCAGGTCTTAGCCTAGGCGAACTGAACTGAAATGAACGAACGAACCTGGCACGCAAAATAGCCTTATCTAACCCAAGGCCATCCCGCAACAAAACTCACTGTGGGTCATGAATGTCTTGATCTCTTTAAATGAAGGACTTGTTCAGAAAATTCTACGGACGGCCCATAGCATGAAATTCTATGGTCACATCTAAGCCCGCGTCCTTTGACAGATCCTACTTATCTAGTATTGAAAGTTCCATTATATGAATCAGTTTCACGCACATCTGTTATGAGATTTAAGACATCACATTTAAGTCCATGTCCACGTTCCTTCTTCTTTTGTTTAATTAACAGCGTCTCTTTTACTGGTCATTATGTGCCTTCTGAATGTTGTTGTCTTGACAGTATTTAGCCATATCCATTCTCATTGTGTGATCTTTGATATTTCTTAGATGGATCAATTCCTGCTATTAAATTATCAACTTATAGGCAACGGTTAAATCCTGGAAAAGATGTAAGTAGCATTTACTTCATATATGTTCATTTTTTTAACATGTTGCCTTTTATTGTTTGTACTTTCCATTTCTACTAACTTCAGTCAATAATAATGTAGGTGGCACAAAATGAAAGCAACTTACATAAAATGTCTTCTTTACCAAGGAACATGGGATCTGAGTTTTCGTGCATGATAAAAGAGGCTCACGTATTGGGATTGGCTCTTGGCATCCCTTGTCTGAATGGGTAATTACTATTTAAAGTTAGGTTCAATATTTTGTTTTTAATGAGGATATTTATAACATTAACTTCCTAATATTGATGACTCTAACAGAGCTATTGCATATAGGGTAGAGGTGTTTTCATTTATTTGTTGTGCATATGAGTGTACTGATTGATTGTATTGTAAGAGATGAAAGGAACAGACCTATATTGCATGATATACATGCTTGATTGTCCAATAGCTGGACAGTATGCTACTAATAAAAATTAAATAAAACTTAAATTGTTTGAGAAAAATATATTGGAGGAATCGGAGTTTATCGATTATCAATATATTGCTTATGAAATAACTACCGACTCTTTGGAGTAAGGAGTAGTTACTTTTTGTCAGACAGTGAACATTAAAAGAGTGTTATCTTCACTCTTCAGTTATTGCCAGAAATAATATCAGAATCAAAGGAAAAGCAAAGCTAGGAAAGAAGAAAACTTGTATGTGAGAGTATCAAATGACTGAAAAGAAACAGCTTAGTTACTCATACTAGTACTGAGAAATGAGTACTATCTGCTTCTATTGAAAAGAATCTGCGCTATTCACTATGGAATGTAAAAGAATTGAAATTACTGCACTAGTGCGAACTAATAACATTCTTAGCCTTTTGCTAATGCAGGATTGAAGAAGGTGAAGCTCAATGTGCTTTGTTGAACTCCGAATCACTGTGTGTAAGAACAATCAGTTGCCTGCAAATTATTCTTTGCTCTCAATTTGGAAATTTTTGTTATGTGCTTATGCGAACGGCTAACCTATTATCAATGTTGGTACATCCATTAAGAGTTGTGGTTACTTTCAGGATGGATGTTTCAGTTCAGATTCAGACATCTTCCTTTTTGGTGCAAGGACAGTGTATAGGGATATCTGCCTTGGTGAGTAGATCTGTTTTGAATCGTGTCTTCATTTGTTTTGTTTTTGTTGACACTAGCTAATGTAAGGAACCATTTGTTGATGAGTTAGGAGATGGTGGATATGTTGTTTGCTATGAGATGGAAGACATTGAAAGAAAACTTGGATTTGGAAAGGACTCATTGGTAACTTTCTGTTAGCTTTTTAAATAAATGGTGTTTTCTTTTTAGGTATTTATAGATTATAGATATAGATGATCTTTAATTGTTCAGTCAGTATGTGATTTAATCTTATGTTCAGTTAGGTGCCAAGGCTGTGTAGGAGTAGTGAGTTCTGGGAGGGTCCCCCAATTTTAGCTTCTCAGTTCATAACATCCTGGCGCTGAAAAAAACCAGTTAAATAAGAAGTTACCCTATTGTGGACCCACTTTGTGTGGTCTAGTTACGCCAATGAATTTATTTTCAATGGTTTCCTTTGTAGTGTGAGCCATGGAGTTGTGGTCTTCTATTGTTTGAATTGATTTTCCTTGTAGAAACTTAAGCTCAATCCAGTATTGTGCATTTATTCATAAATACATATGATTATTCTTCAATTAGTAAAAATTTTGGTCTTAACTTCTTCATAGTATTTCACATCTTTCGTAGTTCTTTTACCAAAATCACTGGTGTTTCCATCTGATGAAGAGTCTTACTATCATGAATCGTTCAACAAGTCCTTGTTCCAGTTCTGTAAATAATCCAAATTTAGGGGATTGCGTTCCCGTTCTGGCAAAATAACCACCATTGATGTGACTTGAAACATTCAGATTGCTCTAGCCTTACTTCTTGGGAGTGATTATAATCATGGAGTTTACGGTCTAGGCCCGGTAAGTATGAATCCTATCATTGTTCATGGTCACATAGTACCTTTCTATCTATTCCCTCTGTTTCCCATGTTGCTTATGACCTTGTGATAATTTTATCATGGTTGTAGGAGTCAGCTTGTCAGATAGTTAGATTGATTGGTGACAAATGTGTGCTCCAAAAATTTTCTTCTGAAGGAATTGAATGGCTGAAAAGACTGAAAGGTGCAAAGAAGCTGGAGCAAGATTTCAAGAACAACAACAAAGAAAATATGTTGGACCATGATATGGCAATGAATCACGGTAAACCATTTATATTGCTTTTAATCCATGACCTGCAATTTGCAGAACTGTAAATTTCTTCAAGATTTCTGCCAACAAATTTATCCATATTCAGTTTTATGTCAAGACATACTTGAATGAGAAGTAAACTTCTAGTTCTGGAGAGTCAGTAATGAATTAAAGTGTTGAAAGTATATCTTTTACATATACTTTTGGTAATGTCTCTTTTGCTCGTCGATTTATACTGCAACCGGTCAGTGTTTGCAAACATGTTAATAGTTTGTCCCATTCATTGATGTACTGTAATGAATATGTTTTATGTATTGATTTGCCGTTAATAGAAATTTCTTTGATCACATGGAAGTCTGTCAGGCTCACATCTGTGCTTCTATCTTCTTGCACATACAGGAGGGGAGAACAATTCACTGAGAGATTATAACTTTTTGCAAGTTATCAATGCATATGTGAAGCCGAAATGCCACCCGGCCGATTCTGATACTGTGATGAGGTAATTTTACTTCAGTCTAGTGTTACTGAGATTGATGTTGCCTGGTTCATTGTATAATACAACATCAAGATGGGAGAACGATTTTTAGTTACAACAATACAAGGTTCAGTTTTGATGCCATTTTCACTATTAATTAATAATCTCAATTAACTTTTAAATTAACTAAATTCATTCTACAGGAACTTCATCAAAATTATTTATTAACTACTAATTGTACTTTATGGATACTCGAATTTTATTGCAAATGTATGAAATGTTGATTATGCAGTAGAATTGTTATGCTTACTAGAACCAAGACAAATTTGAGGCGGGGAATTCTGGTAGGGCCAAAGCACTTTCTTTTTTGGCCCCCACTCGTGGTGAACTAATGTTCTAAAAACTCAAGACTCTGGGATTAGATTTGTGTCATGCAGAGATATTGATCTATATTGTTCAAGACAGTAAGAGTTGGGTTCTATCTATTAAGATTTTGACACTGGTTGGAATATCCTCGGTTAGAATCTGTTGACGCTCAAATGAAGTTCTTCAAAAGCATCTATGAATATGTATTAATTGAATGTGAAATTTATCAATATAATTATATATCTAGTATGTTCTGAAAAATCAGATCTGGTTAGTAAAATGTACAGAACTGATTTCAGCGGATGAATGACTATCTCTGTAGGGTTCTTGCTCAGTATCCATTTCAACGTAGTAAACTCCAGCAGATATGTTCTGAATTCTTTCAGTGGCCTCCAGAGAAAACAGGTGCTTCAACTGCTCTTGCATACTTAATCCTGTCTCGTTGGATAGTGCCCCCAGCTAGTGGGATAAGACTTTATTGTTGTTGTTATTTAGATAGTGCCTATGAACAGCTGAAAATCCTAAAATATCAATAATGGAAATACCAACCAGGCCAGTAATCTTTTGAAGTAATTTTAATTTGTGATTTTATTGATGGTTCTTGCCATAGATGAGTATATCCTTCCAAAGGTAGCTGAAAGGGATTTACGACGGTTTGCCAATTTGCGCTTAACTTCATCAGAATTAGGAGCAAATCTTCCATTGAATGAGGTACCTCCTGCCCTTATCTCTACTTCAGCTAGCAATAACTACCTTTTAATTTTTTTTCCCATTATATGCAATAATGGCTCTGATTGTTGATTTGTATGATTTTTTAGCATCATGTGATCATATTTAGACATGATTATTTTCTTTCTGCCCTCCTATGTAGCCCTCTTAAATACCTCGCAAATATTACCCTATCACAGATCCCTGTAAAGTGTCCTATCTCGGAGATCATTAAGTGCCGAAAAGTTCAAGGAAGAGAATGCTATGAGGTGTCATGGAATAAAATGGATGGACTTGGAACTTCAATAGTACCGGCAGATCTTGTGAAAAGGTAAGTTTTCTAATTTAAAAAAAAAAAAAGGAACTGTGATTTTCCAGTAATTACATGGAAAGTATATAGCTTATGGGGAAAGTTGTATAATTGCATGTTTATTTCCAAATATACTTTGAAACTGTTGTGGACTGGTCAGTATTGCTCTGCAATGAATCATCTGCAGTGCTTGTCGTGAGAAGATTTTAGAGTTTGAGGACAGAAAAGGTCAGCTTAAGAAGCAAAATGCTCAGAAAAGAAGACCAAAGAAAACTGAAACTCCATCATCTTCTATGGCCGAACTTGACCTGAAACTCAGGAATCTGTCACTAGATATCAATCTGGGAGACCATGCCAATCACAATTCCTCTGATTCATCAGAACAGGTATTTCTAGATGAACAGATTGATTCGAATAGCAGAGACTTATCGTGTTTGTCACACGATGAACAGATTGATTGGAATCAAATTGTGAGCAACGCATCTGACTATCAGCAGGGTGATTCCTTGGCTAAAAACGAGGTAATTGATTTACTGAGTCCTTCCCCACCTAAGAAGTTGTCTGCTTCCTCCAAGTGTCAACAGTCTAATGGTGAGCATGTCGAGGTGATAAATTTGAGTGACTCGGATAGTGACATGTCACCTGAACACAAGAGGAAAGCACAGGAGCTGAGAATGTTCTTAGCGGGAATTAGGAATGACCTCCATTGAACCGCTTCATTTGTAAAATGGTACAAGTAACACTGTAACCTGCATTCTTGGTGTAATTAAAAATGAAAAATAAAAGTCATTCTAAGTTGTAGAGCTTGATATGTTTGCTGGCATTTTTATATTCAAAGCAGCATGCCATTCTCTGACCTGAGATATGATAGATTGATCAAAAGTAACGCCAGAGAACTTTGATAGGAGAAACACAAGGATTCACAACTACTTTTATACGCTTGATCACTGCATATTTCAGTGACAATTTCTTTTCGTTGTTTTAATTATTTCTCAGCCAAATCCCCAAATTCACGGTCTGGATCTTATTACTTTTATTGTTAATTTTGCTACTACAGCTTTTATTTAAAATATGATGTATGTACTTCAGTTAAAAATAATAATTATTCTTCATATTAAAATGTAAACAAATTTTAAATGTGTTTGGGATAAAAAAATTATTTTGGTAAAATCACACCGAAGTCTTTAAGTCATAATTAAAATATATAATATTATAAAATTCTTTTAATTTGAGTGAAAGGGCTATTATTGACAAGTACAAGACTACTATTTACAAGTTATGAGATTTTTTTAATAGTATTTTCCTTAATTAGACCTTATTGTGATTATCCTATAATTATTTTAATATCATGTCATTCATCAAGTTATATTTGACAGTTTGTTAAGTGTTCTTCCATATACATTAGCATTTTGAAGTGCATTTAGTATCACGAAGCAATTTTTTAAACTCTTGTACACCAAGGCAAAAACATACTACACGTTACAAAATTATACTTATGCTGGATACATATAAAAAAAATACTTGAGGATAATAGATGTACCTTAACTATGATAATTATTGCAATCAAACATTTGATAAGTTACATTCATAATCATTTTTTTTGCCAACCATAATCATTTTTTTCAAAATCATTCTTTCGAAAAGAAATTTATGAACTGATATTATGATTTTTTTTTTTAGCAACTGATATTATGATTAATCCCTTGAAAAATCTCAATTATTCAATACGTCATTAGCCAAACATGCCCGTAGACCATGACGCATGCTTCTCACTTCAGATTTCTGATTTTTGAATTACTTTTTTCATATCAAGGACATAAAAACTTGGACGAGAGACTTTTTAGGCGATTTTGCACTGTACAGAGTACATATATGTGATGATTTTTGTCTCTTGAGTGCAAAAGGCCAGGCAAGGACCAAATATAGTTCCTTCTTTGTCGGCATAAATTGTTTTTCATGTTACATGACATGAATTAGACACTGATCCCAATCAAAAGAATTGAAAAGCCTATAGAAAATACAGCAAAAACTTTCAGGCAGAATATTACGTACAACATCTATCTATATGGGTGTATGACTGCTTCTGAACCCTTGCCATTGCCTTTTCAGAGAAAAGGCAAAGGACAAACTCCATTAAATCACTTTGTTGCATTGATATTTCGTACTATATCCTACTCCAACCACAAAAACATGAACTAGTCATTAACAATATCTATAATGCAATAATAATTCTGAATCTTTCTTTTTTTAAAAATAAAATTAGGTAATTTCACCTGCCAACAGTTCGTTTGCAGTGCTTCTAGCATGCTCCATATACTGGAAGCTTTCTGCAAGATCATCCTCTTGACATACAGCCTTTAAGTCAGTAAAGAATTCTTTGAAAGTGCTAATGAAATTTTCTTGACATGAATTATCTCGAGGCTGAGGCATAAGCTGCTTTGCTTCTTGCTCTTTTTCAACCACCGTTGTATCCAAAAGCAGATCCTTTCCTGATCTACTACGTATTCTACTGTTTACTATAGCCTCTAATCTGGAAGCCATAACAGTTGCTCGACTGACACAACGTGAGGGAAGCTGAAAAGCATAATGTAATCATCTTTATTATATATAATGCATCATATTAGCAAATTTAACAAAGGAATCCTTAAAAGACCTCAGCTGAAAAATCCAAATGCCAAGGCATATCCAACACACCTAGCTCTCATGTTAGTTAGCAAATACTGAACTACATCTATAGGATGCCGGCTGACTTTCATGTTCCATACTACTATGATCCTTAATGTTAGACCTATTTATCTAATATGGGGAGATTAAGAAAGCTAAATAAATTATTCAATTATAACATATATGATATGATCTCTCTAAAATATTTCTGCATAACATTATATTATGTATTGGATTATAAGTCATGCAAGTCAATTTGAAGAAAAAATGATAAATGTAAGGGATAAAAGAGTAAAAGGACTTAAAATTAGGACAATTCACTCCCAAACTAAGTCATATATTTAGGACTAAAGGAGTATTTTATTGTGACATAATACAGCCTCCTTTTTCAGATGTGGCCTTTTAGAGCATTCTCTCATTCTTTTATTTCTCACAGAAACAATCAACTTTCAAATCAATTGCCCAGGCAACAGTTCAAACTGCAAAGTAATATATAGGTTCAGATTCTACCTGTGCAAGCTGCGCCACCTTAAATCCGAAACTCTTCTCTGAAATACCAGGGACAAGCTTGTAAAGGTAAGTGACATCTTCATGATCTGAGTCGAAGGTTTTCCTCGTGCCATCGGGTGAGGTCAGATAGGATACATGGTAAGCAGCCACAGAACCAGGAAATTCATTTATAATGTCAGCAATCTTTGGAAAGTGTGTGACAAAAAGAACCATGCATTTTTTCTGCTCCAGCAGATAATGCAAAGTCGCATAAGCAATAGCCATGCCATCATGAGTACTTGTTCCTCTCCCTAGCTCATCAATGATAACAAGTGACCGTATAGTGCAACTTTGAAGTATATGTGAAGTTTCACTTAGTTCTTCCAGGAAGGTGCTTCTCCCTTGCTGAATACTATCAGAAGCACCCATCCGAGTGTAAATCCTGTCCATGACATGTAGTTTTGCAGACGATGCTGGGACAAAGGAACCAACCTGGGCATATCAGGACATGTTTCAATAAAGAAACAGCCATAGGGGTAAAAATAGGTCATTTACCTCAAGTATTCATATTATGAGACATGGACAATGTTATAATTGATTATACCTGAGCCATCAAAGCAATCAGAGCAACCTGACGAATATAGCAACTTTTTCCTCCCATATTGGGTCCAGTAATGATCTGACAGTACTCCCTGTTTGCATGCATATTTGTATCATTTGGGACAAAATTGTCTTGCAAGGTAGTATCCAAAACCTGACGAGAAATGCCTCACAATAATGAGTCTCTAGCAATTATCAATGTAGTAAGTCAAATTAACAGAGTTCAAGTCACTCAAAACTGCAAACCAATAACTTTAGGATAGAGTATTCTGTTGTTAAACTAACAATATAAAATAAAAGCTTATACGAACATCCCATAAAATATGTCAAATGAAATAGAGTTAATAGACAACTTCATCAGTCAAGAATATGTTCCTTTGGGCTTAGACTCTAATTCCTATACATTACTGGAGCTCTTTGCTATAATTCCTATACATTCTTTCATTAATACCTAACTTGACAGATTGAACAAGTAGGCATCGGCTAAATCTGACTGATGTGCAAAATACAAACAAACACAAGCACACTGACTCAATCAATTTAGGTATTAATGTGAATTTTGTAAACATATTCAAAATTCATAAAATTCATACCGGATGTCGACCAGAACAAATTTGTATCTGAGGAGGTTCATTATCATCTATGAATACTGGGCGAACATAGCTCTGCCACAGACAAGTCTAGAAAGTTATGCTAATAATTCTCCAAAAATATCTGGAGGCACTTGAAAAGTTCTCTGAGAGCAAACCTTATTTCTTGAAAGAATGGCAAGAGAATGGAGACAATCTAGGGCAGCTAGTGCTTGAACACAAGCTTGGAACTCCACATAGTGTTTACTGAAATCCCTCAGAAAGCTATTCCAAGCAGCTCGACAGACAACAGCGAGTTCCTCTTTTGCCAATGATAACTTATCCAATGCTGCTAACACTTCAGGAGGGTGATAACGGATTGTTTTCTTTGTACTATTTATCTTAACCCAGTTTGAGGGTACCTTTACATCTGTGGATAACTTTAGCCAAACAAATCACAACAATTATAATTTATTCATAACCAAGCATTAAACTTGTGAAAGCATATAATAATTTCAAACTAAATGTTGAGTCCAAAAGCCTGATACTAATATTTTTCAGATTATAGGAAAAAAAAAGCATAAAAATAATAATAATCAAGACACATAAAGTTTAGCTCACAATTGGACATAGACCATAATCCATATAATCAGTAGCCAAGAAAGTAAATAAAGATATTAGCAGCAGGATTTATGAATATAACCTCCCTCCTTGTCTTAGGGAAGACGGGAGGAAGGAGGAAAGAGAGGCACCCAGAGGGGAAAAAATATATGTTAAGTACAAGTCTACAAGATAATCGACAGTATATACCTAACTATTCGTTCCGTTTATAAATGTGACCACACAAATTTGGTCCAAAAAAAAAAAAAAACACAAACACAAATTGAGACACACTAAACATCAAATATCATCAAATCCTAGCATCAGCAAAAAAATTCATTCTTCTACATATATTACCTTAATGATTAAAATATCAACGAAGTATTCTGTTTAAATGTAAAAAATGAAAAGCCAAAAGCAACAAGAGAATGAACTATAAACTAACCAGAATACCAAAAGGTATTCTATGAAGGTGTAACCAGAATCAAATTCAATACAGTCATCCATACCAGGATTTTAAAGAATAAAACTGACTACCTCTATCAAATGAGTTATTCCAGAAACACTCATAAATTCCAAATTGCGCATTCCAAGCTGTTTACGGTATAAACTGAGCAAAGAATTTAATTGATCCACTGCCATCTGAAAGGACTTACGGGCATGGACAACCTATTTATAGTAAGAAAACCAAACAATGTTCAGGATAACACAAAATACAACTTCAAGGCCAAAAGGAAGCAAATTTTAAAATGAAATTCCTCATGCAAAGCATGAACCTCAGGAAATTGCCCATCAGACGCAATTATCAAGTTTGTTATGTCTCCCAGATTAGCAGATTCTTTGTTCATAGACGACAACATTTTTGCTGCACTGCTGATAACACTGGAAGAAGATGCCGTCAAAATCAACTTTTTCAAGAGATTTGAGTGCAACATATTATTGTCTTCCTCATCTCTGTAGAGTTGTTGAAGCTGTTTTCCAGCAGATAAAATAGCCTGAATAACTGCAATAAACTGTAGCAGGATTATGTAACTGATTCCAGCAGTCGGCAAGTCAATTAAGGCTCTTCAGAGGTAATTTATACCCCTGAACAATTGTTACAATAAATAAAGGCTCCAACAACTTGTAACCAAAAAAAAAAAAAAAAAAAAGCTCCAACAACTTATAATAGCCAATAAACAGCAATATGTTCCGCAATTGGTATAAGAAATACTCATTATTTCCAAACTATGATAACTTTTGTAACTTGATCCAAACAAATTTTCACCCTTGATTATGGAATTGATTTAAAAACTTCTCATTCTTCAGTTCTTTAATTCCTTCTTAGAGTTCTATATTAAATTTCTATAGGCAATAGGTTCAACAGACGAGAAAAGAATGGTTTAGCTTCTACTGTCTATAGGGACCCTACAATATCTTCGAATTTAACGAATAAACGTTTATATATCAGAAGTTCAGGCCTCAACTACATCAAACTATGAAAATAGCAACACCCAAATACACACATCTTTTCATAATTAGAACAGACTATTTTCAAATTTATGTTTTATTTCAATTCCTATTAAAGATATTCATTTCAAAACCATGCATCAATAGAGCTAACATATTCTTAGCGTGTTATTTGTCTGTAAATTAAGCATGGACCAAAATCTGAAAGCCAACATAGGCCTACTCTCTTTTCTATCTCATTTGCCCTTCAAAGAAAAAGTGCGCTCACACAAAAACTCATAAACCAGGAAGATGAGAACAAATGATTAAACTTCAAAATATATGGAACACATAGCAGGTCAACAAGAAGATGCTTCTTACCTCTGACGGGGTAGAAGTCTGATGAAAAATTCTTGTAATCCCACGCTGTACATCTGGCGCTCGACCCAGATTTGTCAAAACTGAACAAAGTATGTAAGCCAACTCAGGTTGCACTACTGGTACGTCAGAATCTTCCTTGACATATTTTAGATTCTTCAAACCGCTACAAGAACCCATGGATTCTGCAATCTCAGACACCGCATCAAGACGAGCAGAAATCATTGTTTTATCACACAACGGATGAGTTACCTGTATCATGCACAAATATTCAAAATATAATTTTGTTTCCTTTTGTTTTGGCAGTTGGGAATTTTAATTGAATGGCGGTAATTCAGTAAAAATGTAACCAATACCCAGTGCCTAAGATTCCTGGAACCAAATATTGTAAGAGTATGATTCATAATATGGAGCAAAGAGCCAGTCTCAGATCCATCGCTGTTATTTTTTAATACCTGAGAAGTGGGAACACAGGAAAACATTCATATGTAGTGAGAAGTTTGAATAATTTTTGTAATTACAAATGAAAAAAATATACAGTTATAGCATTTAAAAAAGCACATGAGAGGCAAACACATAATCATCTAATGAGGTAAAAAGAACAGCACACGATCATTCACAATTTTGGCACCTGCTGTTCCTATCAAAGAATACTAGTTGTTGCCAGCAGAAAGTTAGGACGCTCCTTTGCCATACTTAAAAATAAAATCTAGTACAATCAGTTGGTTTTCAACTTGAACCACAGAAAGAAAAGGGGAAGTTATAAAATTGAGTTGATCGTGATATTATTGGTCTTTTCCTTTTTTCTTTCTAACACAATTTCTTTGTTCACATCCACCCATCCATCCATCCAGTTGTTGTGAAAGTGCAACGGTGGAGCCGCACCAATTATGGAAAGCTAAGTTCATTCAAGTAACAAGAAACTTCTTTCTGATAACCTGTGGACAAAATTCTTGGAAATTTAACCAGATTGAGTAATACTCATTACCACAACAATTTATAATTGTTGATTTGTCTTGAAACAAACAGAGTAAGTAGATATGCATAGCAAGGAAGGGAAAAATATAGGCCCAATTAGTGCTAAACACTCAAGAATATAATAAGATACCTATAAATACCTCAAGTTGCTGAAGTGTGTTGGCTGAGAGAGTCATTTCCACATTGCTTGATAAAGGCCTCAAAGAAGCTCCTATACACAATATTCTTTCAAAACCAAATTGCTTTAAATGACGAATGGTTAATGCCAAAGCTTGGACAGCTAAATCAGGCATGTGCATGATCTCCTTTACAATTTAAAAATGAAAAAGAGAGAGAGAGAAGAGAGATTAGATAGATAAGCTCATGAATACAAATTGCAATATTAGAACATGTACAGCTAATATGCAAAGCACCATCGAAGTTGGAAAGTGATTTTTTAAAGAGGACCAACTAAACAACTACTATGTGCTCAGAAAAGAGAGAGACAACACATAATATGCAAAGGTAATAAATTCCCATAAACGTATAAGCCAATAATTCATTCTTAAGAGAACAAATAATTCTGAATTTAGTTTACAAGTCTACAAGTCTAGCAGAAGAAATAAAGCACCTTAATTGACAGCTGACAATTTTCATGCTCATTCAACTCATTCCTTTGCATGGGTTCTGATGGACTGTCAACATCCATGTTCTCATACAAAGATGCAACTTCAGCAAGAGCACCCCCATCAGCGAAGCAATCTCGTGAAGCATGCTCCAGACGAACACTTGAGCCAGGACCAGCATAAGCCAGTAATAACTAATAATATAAGATCTAATTACATGAGTTGATTGTCATTTTAGAGAATTGATATTAATTCATTTTAATTTGTCTATGTAGACTTGAACACGTAATTGATCCAGAGTTATCATCAAATGAGGGTAATAATATATCTTTGTCAGAATTACCAGAATTGAGACAAAAAAAGTTTTGTTAATTACATAGAACTGTAACAACCAATTAGACTTAGAAATAAACTTCCAATCATGAAATCACCAAACGTAAAGAGAAATAATGTTTCTTCTGAGACACGCAACCATGCAACGTTCTTGTAAATAGAGATTACCTTCTCTGTTTGTTTGGAAAGTGGGTCCCCAAGAAGCAACTCAGCCGGAGACAAGTTCAACACTGCAGCCTCAAGTGCACTCCTTAAATAGTTATCATTAAACTCCCCATACACGACATCCCCAGTTGATATTTCCACCCCAATGATTCCAATTTTCACATCAAAACCACTTTCAAGTCCAAGCTTTGAATTTTCTCCCAAAATGCTCTGCTCAACTACACAAATCATATAATTACTACCAGCTCCACTCCCTTCTTCCCCTCCCCCAAGATCCTCGGCCGCCTCCAGTGTTGCCTTTGTGTATAGTGCCGATAACCCTCGACAAAATGGGCCCAATCGATTTGACCCGTGAGCTTTAATGGCTGCAGTCTCAGTCTGCTTAACCACACCGACCTTGTACCCAGCACTCACCAGCCTTCTCACATGTACGTGTAGTCGAAAAGTTGGTATGCTCGCAGTCACAAAATTATGATCCATATGAGCATATATTCCCAACTCCCTCGCCGCAACTTCAGCGTCTTCGCCGAAAAATCTGTACTTATAGCCAACCTCGATCATTAAAAGAACATCAGGGTATTTACTCTTGAGTTCCACCACTTGCTGCTCTAAAGGGGTATACTTGATCGGTTTAGATGACTGTAACTTCGGAATCCCTGCAGAAGCCTCCGGAAGGTCAGAGGAAGGTTCGAAAAACCTCTGGAGGAATCTCTGGTGAAGGGAGGGCTCAGGAAGAGGAGGTATAGGATTTTGAGTATGAGGAGAGAGTTTAGGAATTTTAGAAGGCTTATCCGGCGATTTAAGCTGAGAAGCAATGTGGCGTTTGGCGGGAGAGAAACTAACAGTAGCCAAGATTTTGGGAGGAGGGGTTGGAGGGTTCGGACGAGAAGAAGATGATAGTGAATCGGTTGATTTGGGCGCAAAGAAGCGGGAAATGACCTGTTGCTTTTGCTTTCCCATGTCGGCGGTGGTGATGGCGGAGGCCGACGGGCAGAAGGGGTCGGTGACTTGAGAGGTTCAGTTGCGACTTTGGCGCGCTTTCTGCCTCCTCGGAAAGACGGAAAGTGACCAGCGTGCAGAAGAGCTTGCGTCAGTTCCTACGCTTTCACCAGCGCTATGGAGTATGGACTAACATTGTTTTGCAGTGGCTGGCATATATTGCATTCTTCATGAACCATGATCATAGTACATGAATTCATCTACCCGAATGCAAATATTCCAATTCTAGTAATTAAATTAGCGATCTTGATCCATCCAACTTCCATGAGTTCATTCAAGTTCAACAAAAAAAATTAGTATGTGTTAATCTTTTGGACCCCATTTATTTATTTACATGAATATTTAACCTGATTTATTATATCATTTAAAATATAATATATTAAAATAGTGGCAGTTTGGATGTAGGCTTTTAATGAGTTTTTAATGAAGCCACCTATATAAAAATTGGTGTTTAGATGTCACAAAAAGTACAAACTGCAAAAGTAGCATTTTTAACTTCAAATCATAAAGCTAAAATTTGTTACTTTTGTAGTTGTTGGCTTTTGTGGGAGGAGAGAGAGAAAAGAAAAAAATTAATATTTTAGTTGAATTTTCTACCGAATCGGTATATTGACTGTCTCAAAAAAGTTCAAACTGACTGTCATTATTAGCTGTCAAATAATTTATAGGTACTTTTTAATTTTTATTATATATTATTTCCATCTTTATTCTTGGTTTGACTACAAATTATAATTATACCATTATATTTCTGAAATTCGAATTTTTTGACAGAATTTTCACTCAACTTCGAAATTTTATATCTAATTGTACAAATATCCAATTGAGGTGATTCTAAAACTCAAATGTCCCTTATTAAGTCTAGTTTTAGGGGAAAATACTTTCTTAGTCCAATTGGGATTATAAAATTCCCAATAATTTCATTTTTTAACACTGCTCCATAAACTAACAAATTTTACTGGGAAAACTTCAAAAATGTATATCTCTAATTATATACATTCAAATCATGCAAATGACATATCAAATTAAAGCTTGAAATGTCTAGTTTAAAACTGGAAAGTTTCATAATTTTTGGACATAATTTGTCTAAGATAAACTGATATACAATAAGACTGTCGCCAGTCTAATTCCAAAATTTTAGCCAAAATTTACTCTGTCTACGATTGTTACACCAAAATTAACATTTTATTCCCCTTATATTTTCATATACTTAGGGAATTTGATAAAAAAAATTTGGAATGTTACACCTCTCTTACTTATTTTTAAATAAAAATTTTTTAAAAAAATTTCATCATAAGTCACTTTTCTACTTATCATCCAAACAAGTCTCATAAAAAAAAAGTCACTTATACAAAGTCACATCTAAACACAACAACTTCTGGTAAGCCACTTATTTTTCTAAAGCTACTTATCATAAACCCATAAAAAAATAAGCCACTTAAATTAAACCACATCCAAACGGGTCCTTAACTGATTTAGTAATTATCCTTAATATTAATAAGCAAACTAATAAAATTAAAATATTTTATAAGATTTATTTATTTTTATCTGTAAAATTTTAATTAAAAAATTTATTTTAAAAAAATAAACGCATAACGTGAATTATATCAACAGCTAATTAGTACTAAATTCCCATACTTTATAGTACTTTGGTGTAAGTCAGTTCTCATTCAAATGTAATTTAGTTTAAATTTTGGTCTATCTTATAGAAGGCATATTTTCTGTTCCTGATGTTGTAGTTATTGTGTGTAAGTGTGTTATAGGAAAAAGTCTTATATAACTCAATATTAGGAATACCCCAGTATACCATTGGATATGAGCTTGAGTTAGTAAAAGGCTGATGAGGGGAGTCCTTGAAATGACCGTTGGAAATAACCGTTGGAATTTTAATTAACAGTTTTAATGACAATTAAAAGGTTTTATTATATTTAATTATAATTAATTTGAATTT
>JBAGKO010000008.1:3489314-3502319 GCA_037177275.1 Acacia concinna
ATATTTAATTATAATTAATTTAAATTTTATAACTGTCATTTTAATTGTCATTAAACTATCATTAATAGTCATTATTACTATTCAACGGCCATATGGAATTTTTGCCTATGAAAGGCAATGTGAGGAGGAAGTTGAGTAGGCTTTGAGGTTAGCTCTACCCTGACCTTTACCCCGAGTTCCTCTCCACTCCGTTTCTTATGAGTTACACAGTTATCTTCCCGTAGTTTTGACACCCTACTTTATGTATGAAGAGTTCGTTTTATCATAGGGAGTGCCACTTCCTAACTTACTAGGGGGTTGCGGAATATCTCTTAAGAACAGTGCCTTTAGGCGCGACTTGAATTATTTGTTAATTGTATTTTTACAGGCGTTATTGTCAAGAAGTTGTACGGTAAAGAGACTAACGCCAACACCTGATTTTTTTTTCTTAGGAGAATACCATTTAGTTTCAATCAAGGAAATAATATATCATATTTTAGCTTTTTCCATGTCAATGATAACTTTTTTTAATATTATTTTGCCCGATTGAAACATTTTCATCAAGTAAAGGGTGCAGCTCTGTTTTTTTTTTTTTTAAAAAAAAAAAGTTAAATGTAGGGAAAATATTTTTTTTATTTGTTTAATTAATGATCATGCATTGTCCTATGAATGATATAAATATATATATTTTTGCCAGAACAATTTTTCTAAAATTGGGAAAATTCTGGATTAAAAAATTTTATTTTAGAAAATCATGTTACTCCTCTATTCCTGTACAAGAGCCTTTTAATTGAATCTCGAAATTTTAATAAACAGTTAAAAATAGTTAAGTGTAATAATCATATAAAAAAATTAAATTTTGTTCTGTAAAAATGTTATATTTATGAATGAGTGATAGATAATAATAATGAGAAAGGAATAAAAGTAAATGTATGATTAATAAATTATGTGAAAAAAATAAAGATAATATGTTTAAAGAGAATAATTGTGGGTGAAATGGAAAATGTGCATTTTTTTATATTTAAAACTAAGATTAATTCCATAAATAAAGCTTATATTATATTTTTGGTCAAATATATTTGATACTTCATTATAATAGCTCATTTATTTTTGTTGAGACTATTAAAAAATTTAATTATATTATTTTAAAATATTTATTTTTTTAAAATTATATTATTTAATTTATAAATTAATATATAATATAATAAAACATAGCATATATAATATAGGTACGACGCATGATCCTTTTTTTCTCATTCTGTCCTGACCTTCCAAAGATATCAACCATGTCTTTCAGTCTTGCCCAATGGCCAATTTGGGTTTGGAGGAAAATTATGTGAATATATATATATATATATATATATATGCTGACTTTTTTAAGAAGGAAATGTCATCTTGGTCAATGGAACAAATTCGTAGCCTTCTCTTGGATAACTCTTGGAAGTCTATCACTCTTTGGAAGCTTTGGGAATTTAGATATGGCCGGATTTTTAATGCTCAAGTACATACTGCAGAGGACGCCTTACTGTCCTCCGTTGCTCTTAATGTTAAATATTTCCATTTCCTTTCTGCTCCTTCGTAGATGCAGGCATTCAGTATTGATGTAAATGTCGTTTAATTATTATTGCTTCCGTACAGACTTTTGATTAATGAGATTTCCTTTCCATTAAAAAAAAAACATAGCATAGGATTGAGTGATTTATTTTATTTTATTTTATTTTTTTAAAAAATAGTCAACTAAATGTTATAATTAAAACGTATTACTCCATCCGTTCTTATTTATAAGACCCTATTGATTTTTTTAGGGAGTTCTAGAAAAATTTTTAAAAAGTTAATTACATTACTTAATCATATCATATATTATATTTTATTACATTATATATTAATTCATAAGTCCAACAATATAATTTGAACAAAAATAATAAATTTTAATATTTTAAAGTAACGTAATTAGATTTTTTAGGATTTTCTTAAAGTAATGTCCTTAGTCTTCCAATAAGAACCTTAGTAATAACAAGGTTATGTCCTCCTGAAAAATCTTCATATCCCTTGGTTTTTATTAAAAGTTTTATATGATTACATAAATCAAGGATAGTAAGAGGATAATCAGGACAAAGATAGACGATTCCTGAATTATTAGACATATCTATTTCCATGGAATCAATTGTGCCCTTTTGTAGATCTTTCCTCCTTGTGTCAGTAAAATTCAAGAGGACTACTCCTCCTGATTCTTTTCTGATTAGTCCTGTGATCTTTACTAAAATAAGCCCTATATGCATAAGTATATATTTTTGTGCCTGTAACCTTTGTGATCCTTCATTTGATATGAAAGGCAAAACAATTTAGTCTGTGGTACAACATGCAATTTGTTCACTGAAATGTTCATAAACTTTGTATTTCTTTTTAGAGAAACCATGTTCATATAGCACTTCAGCTGGTGCAAGACTAGCTCTTTGTATTCTAAGAACATTTCTTTGTTGTTCGGGATCCACAAGCTAATCGAGTTGTCTGATATTAGTTATTTTATTTCTTCTTAAGTTACTCAAAATTTGTGAAAAGTAATTAAAATTCCTAATGTTATCCTTAACTCCATCTAGAAATCTTGGTTCAGGATGATGTTGGGATTGTGTAGGAGTTATATCTAAGGCGCTTCGTGACTCCATTTTCTAAATTTTCCTGTGAAAACTTTACGTTGTGGTTTTCTTGTTTATTTTATAGCAAGCTTTTGTAGTTTTTGTTCTAACTCCTCAAACCACTTTGGTGTTGTCAGAGTTGACGAGTTTTCGTTTGTTTCTAATTTGTTAAGAATTGCCCTCTGATATAGAAAGATTTTTATTTGGAGTTCTATAATTGTGTTACACTGTTGAGATAAAACCTTATCTCTAGACTGGACAAAACTGTATCCTGATGGTGGATCCCTGAAATTATTCCTATGGCAGGTGCAAAAATATAATTGAGTAATGTAATTAACTTTTTTAAGATTTTCTTATAATTCTCTAAAAAAGTCAATAGGATCTTATAAATAAGAACGGATGTAGTATATAGTATTACATAAACTTAATATTTTACTGTAGATCTTATATTACTTCCTTCATTTTTATTTATAAGACCCCGTTAACTTTTTTAAATAATTGTAGAAAAATCTTAAAAAAGTTAATTATATTATTTAATTATATTATATCTTATATGTTATTACATTATATATTAATTTATAAATTAAATAACATAATTTAAAGAAAAATGATAAATTTTAATATTTTAAAATAATACAATTAATTTTTTTAAAATTTTTAAAAATTAATAGATTCTTGTAAATAGAAAGTAGGTAGTATATGTTGGATCAAAGGACCCAAAATCGAGACAGTTTCGGAACGGCCAAGCTAAAGCACACTTCTTCGTCGCTGGCTCCGTCGCTATTTGGATCTTCAGGCGCTTCTTCTTCGATTCTCTTGCGCCTTCGAGAGAGACTTGCAGACGAGCAACATGGTATCGTCTCAGGTTGTCAACACATACCCGCTTTCCAGCTACACCTTCGGGACCAAGGAGCCCAAGATGGAGAAGGACACCTCCGTCGCTGATCGTCTTGCTCGTATGAAAGTCAAGTTAGTCTCTTTTCTTCCTTTATAATTGTTTTACATCGCTCTGTTCGGCTTAGTCTCGTCCCTCTTTATAAACCCTAGAACGACCTTAACTCCTCTCTCCCAGGAATGCCCAGTTTCATTTTGCTGAGAAATGGATATTTCGCTCTAGAAAACTTCGCAATCATTTTAAAATTCATAAATTAAGTATAAACACATGTTGTGCAACGTTTTTTTAAAACACCTGGCATATATTTTACTTATTTGCTTCTTTTTTTTCTTTTTGTGAGGAAAGAATTTGTATTCACTGAAGTTTTAGTCTGGTAAATTTGATGGAGTCTCCCGCATACTTAATATTCCCCCCAAAATGACGACAGCACTTAGTTCTTGCTAATTTTCTGAACACTTCATGGAAAGCCAACTTCAGGAGAGCTGTTCTCAGAAAGAACCTATATTGGAAGAATATGACTTAAATTGCCGCCACTTAGCATATAAACAATTGTGCTATCATTCGTTAAGGTTTCTTTGCAATGAAGTTCCTGCGATAAGCATTATGTTTTTTTATTTTTTTTGGGTATCCCACTCCTACGTTTATGTTTTAAATAGAACCAGAATATTCTCAAATGTAATTATTTCTGAGCTGCAGTTACATGAAAGAAGGAATGAGGACCAGCGTGGAGGGCATCTTATTGGTATGTTATGCGATTTATTGCTCATTTTTTTGTCAGTATCTTTGTATCAGTTTCCCATGCGTAGTTAATTCCATTGGAAAGCAGTAGACTAGTAGTTTGTAATTTATATTGACATTTTATATGATTTTATTAGCAACTGATTAATTATTTTGTGTATATGGTGTCCATGATTTCAATTATATTCTCCTCTTTTTATCAATATTTATTTATTCTCGTCATTCCATAGATAATTTACCCACAACATAGGGAATGTGGCATCCATATAGTCCTTGTTGAGCATTGGATCAGGGGCTTTGATCTAGGGGATGATTAGACGACTGTAATTAAGAAATTTTAAGATTTGATTTTGGCTCTTTAAACTTCCTACACATCTTGTGCATACAGCGAATTGCACTAACTTTGTTTGGAGTATTGAAAAATCATGCATACTGATGTTGCCAGGCTGGGAGGGAGGAATAGCCGCCACTACAAATTTTAGCTCTGTATCTCACACCTAAACAATATCTCATTCATTCATGTTTCTTATTTCTGCATACGTGTTTAGGAATTATTATATAACTTAATTTTAATGATCATATACCCTAATTTTACTTTTGGTCTGAAAATCAATCCCGTTATCTAAGCTGTCGGTATTACAAAATACTGATGCTTAGAAATACCAAGCACTTATCTTTTGTAAGAAATGAGCAAACGTCATCATTGATGTTAGAATGGTAAAGGAAGAGTAAAGGAGAAGATGTGCATCTATACAAGGGCAAGTTTCATTAGGAAGCCAACAAGGATTTTTAATAATAAATATGTATTTAAAGTTTAAGTATGGTTTTACATCGCACTTTCTGGAGCAGCATATGTTAACTGCATACTCCAAGGGGTCTGTGTAATTCACTTTTTTCTGCATTTGCTTATAAAGTTATCTTGGTAATAAGATTATAGGCTGACATCATTGTCCATGGAAAATGTACACTTTTATTTTGACACGCAAGTGTAAAATATTGGGCATACACTTGAGGCTGGCCATATCTGTTCTTATAATGAGCACTCTTTTTTCTTATGCTTAATTTGCTATCATCCTGCTACTACATTCGCATGTATTGCAGTACTTGGTTAGAAAAGAATTCTTTGTTTGCTCCTTCTATAGAGCTGTGTTGGCACTTTTGTCATTCTCCCGTCTCAGCATATATATTTTGCAGGTACAAGAACACAATCATCCTCACATTCTTCTTTTACAAATTGGAAATACCTTCTGCAAACTCCCGGGTGGGCGCCTCAAGCCAGGGGAGAATGGTAAGTTCTTGCATTTCCAGATTCATAATATCAAATGATCTGAAAATATTAGGTTTTATTTATTCCTTATGAACTTGTTTTTCTTTTGTTTAATTTTGTGGGACAGAAATGGAGGGCCTGAAGAGAAAGTTGACCAGCAAGCTTGGTGCTAATTCACCGGCCCTTGTGCCAGACTGGCAGGTATGGACTCAAAACAGAGATGTTAAAAATGTAACTAAGGATTGATAACAGTTAACATTAGAAGTATGGGTATGGGAAATGGATACAGTTTCAGTCCTTTTGAACTATCAAACAACAATGATGAATGAATTGTCCGCCAAAAAATGGACAATGGTTTTTTAGATTTTATTTACATAAATCAGGGGTGCGGATGATAGTGTCAGGAACATGATTGAAGCTCATCTTCACTCAGATTTATGTAGGCTCCCAACAAATTTTTAATGTAATATATTTGACGCTGTAACTACACTTGCTGCAGATAGGTGAGTGTGTGGCAATCTGGTGGAGGCCAAACTTTGAAACCATCATGTATCCATACTGCCCTCCTCACATAACAAAACCGAAGGTGATATGTCAAAAATTTGTCACTGAACATGCAATATCTTCTTGATTCTCTGGGTCTATGCTCACAACCATGTCATAAATCCATGCAGGAGTGCAAAAAGCTTTTCCTCGTTCACTTATCTGAGAGGGAGTACTTTGCAGTGCCCAAAAACCTTAAACTTCTCGCTGTCCCCTTGTTTGAACTGTATGACAATGTTCAGGTATCTTGAATGTGGCAGTTATAATCCCCAACCTCCCCACTTTTCCCCGAAAAAGAAAATATTGACATTTGTATATAACATAACTACTTTGGTGCAGAGATATGGCCCTGTTATATCCACCATTCCTCAGCAGCTCTCCAGATTCCAGTTCAAAATGATCACTAACTGAATTTAAATCAGGATCTTCTGTCCTGACAGCATACTATTGCAGTGATCCTTTAGTATTCTGAGAACAATCTGAGTTTATCCTTTGTTATCATTGCATAGACAGATTAGGGTGCCGAATTTGAAATTTAAGTTTCTGGAGAGAAACAGGGAGACTGGCCAGAGTTTATCCTTTATGACATGGTTTCTATGTTAATGTGTTAGACTTTCAATCGATGTATTAACTGATTCTTGTATTTGTACAAGTTACAACCTTGTATTTGTCTTGAGTCCTGTAAGGTTCCTCTTTGTACTACTAACAAGTAGTTAAGCTAGCTTGCCCTTGGCAACAGTGGGGCGACCCATGTGTGATCGCGGTTGCACCGTAATTACTGCAACACCAGGTGCGGCAGATGTTATCCAAGTTGCCCTGATTTTGTTAGTCTGCCTCCTTTGACATTTTCAACTGAGTCTGTAGTTAGAGAATAGGATGATAGCCCTTAATTTGATTCTGCAAAAGATTTAAAGCCATAGCGTCATGTGTAGGATTTAAATGGAAAAATGTGTTTGTATGCTCTTTTTAATTGTAAGGCAAGGCCTTGAGTTGACAGATCTTAGAAATTGGTACCGGAGATTTGTAATGTTTGACGAACTGGGCTCTGTAGGCGGGCTCAATTTTTTGTAGTTTGAATCTTCTACATTCATGTAGCCATCATTCTATGCAGTTATTTCAATAATTGCAGAAGATTTGGATCTTGAATTTTTGAGTTTTGACCTTCTATCCCTGGTTAACAGTGCAATGTCACATGGGAGAGGAAACCACATACTTCCAAATTGAAGTAGTTGGTTGCTTAGATACTTGGTAATGGGATAAAAACAATCGTTGAATAGCATAATGCCATCATGTGACAAATTCCCTTTCGTGAATAGAGGTTTGTATAGAGAGGGTGTGGATTATATTGCGAGTAATTTCTAATGAGTGAATCTTTTCTCCTTCCCTTCTCTGTTTCCGGGTTACGTAATTCATGTAGTCAACCTCTTTAATAGGATAAGGCTTCTTCTAGTTGCTTTGTTGCTAGGTGCAAGTTTGGCAGCACTTGAAACAAGTGTTTAGGCTTTACAAGATAAGACTTCTTTAGAAAGTTTACCTTTTACAGCAACCAATCACTTCAAAAAGGTTAATCCAAATGAGTACTAAATATCAATGTCTCTTTTAGAGTTTTGGTTTAATGGCATTGTAATTTACCATTGCCACAAATTTATCTCTTGGGGTCTATATTTTTATGTTACGGTGAGTTCACAAAACATAAAACGGTTGTTATGTTAAGACTCAAATTACACAATTCCAATCTCAAACAACAAAAAGCAAAAACAACACCATCAATATAAATCCTACCTCATGTTAGGAAATACTCTAAGGTGTTTTTCTCTAAATCTCTAATTGCCTATAAAAGTTATTCCTCCGATTTTTAATATAAAATATATTTAGATAGTTGATCTTAGACCTAAATATAATATATAATTTTTATATTTATCAATCTTTTTCCTAATTTACCCCTATTAATGCTCCCATAATAATAATAATTAAGCAGGAGGGGAATGAGAGAATTAATAAATATGACTATGTTGTTTTAAACAAAAATACATGTCATATTAACTAACTCAACTAACTTTCTCAATATAATCAAATTAAATAAATATGTCAATATTAAGGATCGAAGAAGTATTAATGAAGCTAACATAAACTTCAACTAGACATTTCTTTTCCTTTTAACCTGAATTATTGTACTTGCTTGAGAAAGGGTGATATAAGCAAAGACAAATGCAATGCCCTAAGAAAGAGGTGATCTCATAACCTAATAATGTAAATTAAGACTTCCAAAATAAACTAATTGACTCGGGCCGAAAAAAAAAAAAAGACTAATGACGTTTTCAAAATAACCTTTCAAGTCTTAAAATATTAGTTAGAATTTAAAAACCAAATATCTCATTTATTTTCTTTTTCTTTCATTTTCTTCTCTCACTTTTTGCGCCACTCAAATCATTTTCCTGATGGCAAACCTCACAGGCACAGCATTCTAATCGTCACAAATAATTCATCATTTAATTAAATATAGATATAGAAATTAAGCGAGCCAAACCTATCAACTCTATGAGATCACTCTAAGCTGTGATTATATTCCTTCTCCACTTGTGTGAACAATATATAAATAAATAAAGAAAATTAAAGATATTATTGATAAAGCAGGCTGAACCAAAGACTTGTTTAATTGTAAGAGCCAAAATTCCTATTTTATTTCAGATAATACTGATTCGAGCATTAAACTGCTAAAGTCATAATTGACTTAGGATTTGAATAATGCTTTACCCAACTTTAGGATAAGTTCAACGGTTAAAATATTTACTCCAATTTCATTGCATGTCCCTCAACAAATTTTGTTAGCTAAAAATATTTTGTGTTAGTGTTTTTCGGCTTTACAACTCTTGGTTGGGCTTATAATTAACCCAAATTTGTCACAAAACTCAAAATACACCTCTTCACTCTATGATTATAAAGTCAATTAGCTCAACTTCAAAAAAAAATAAAAGGGACTTAGATGGGGTAACAATTATTCTGAACGACGTTGGAAACTATTATTTTTGTAAATATCAGAATAATTATCAATGTTTCCTTAAAATTATTCCTACATAATGGTTTTCCCTAAAAAAATAAATTTTCCCCAAAATCATTTGATGAAATCAAAATTTGATCATTGGATAAACAATTGTTACGAAATTGATTTATATTATTATCAATACTTGAAAAAGAAAAAGTCTTGGTCATTCTGCTGATAATGACTGTTTCACTAGGTGTTGACATTAATTTGATATTTAGTACTTGTTCGTCTTGAGGGATGAGACACTAATTTAAACACCTTTGCATAATTTTTATTGAAGAGGCACGTGGTTTAAAATTAATAACAATTTGCTTTTGATGTATTACATTTAAAGAATATCTTATTATTTAATTCTTTTTTTTTTCAATTTTGCATTTATTCAATACTAACATATTAATGCTTTTGTTGATAATAAAAGTCATCATTCCCGATAAGAGAAGAGAGGGGAAGGGGGAGAGTGATTGGCTTTAATAAGGGTATTCTCTCTTTTATTCCGTATCTCTTCATTAATGAGGATATTTTAGTAAACAAAAAGTAACGATTATGACATACTTATTATTTTTAACCGTCACTTCGAACTACGAGATTCGGTTAAATGTCTCTTATAATTTAAAACGGATGGAGTAATATTTATCAGGTTTAAATGCCATCTTAGCTTAATTTAGTGATAATAGACTTGAGATCAAGGTCTCAATTTGAGTCCTATAAACAAATAAATATTCATACGGGATCTCAAGTTCAAATTCAAAAGAGGCTTTTCATATAGCCACTCCCAAAACCCAATCAAACCAAACAATATTTGAATTCCACCCGATCATATAGCTATATCATAATATTTTCTTATGATTGAGAAGTACTCCCTTCAGTTTATAATATAATATAGAGTATTTTAACTAATTCATGGGAAATAAGAAGCAGTAGTTAATTTATTAAATATGTTTTAAATTAAAATTTTTTCCACTTTGACCCCTATTGGAAATGCGTTTAAAAAATTAATGAGTGGGCAAATTAAAAATGAGCATTAATTACAACAATAAAATTAAAAAATGAGCATTAATTATTTTATAATAAACTTATATTGTGGACCAAATATTCTTCAATAAGTGCTCTATATTATGGATGAGAGGGAGCATAGGTGGGGTCCCATACATTAAAGTAATCTAATGTTCAAATCATCAATAAAATATGTGCCTATATTTAATGATTGATAATGTTTTGAACATGATTGCTTTGGATGATGAAAAAGTTTGGGACAAGCCTTAGAGGCGGGAGGCTCACCAAAACTAAGATTAAGAGTAAAAATGTTTTAAGATGAAAAATAAAATTAAGAATATGATATTTCAAAGAATTGCACTGAATAGCTGTTAGCATATTTAAATTTCACAGTTGATTGGCCAAATTTCCTTTCCTTCCTTTGGATTAGGTTTAGACTTTTCTTTTTTGGGACAAAGGAGTAGGTTTAGACTTGACCGTAGAGAGTTTACTTCTGGGTTGTATTAGAATCTATTAAATTTTATATCTACACACAAGTATAAATTTAAACATATTAACATCATTGATGAATGATAACATTTAAAGAATCATCAAGAATTTCACGCTTAACTTTAATTTAAACGTAAAAAAAGAAAATCAAATGCACCGAAATAGTTTTATATATTAATATCTTATATTATTTACTAAGGAAGTAATTAGATCCTGGGCACCTAGCACTGTTGAATTGGGTAGTCGGTGTTATCTAGAAAGTTGTCCCCATCACTCTTAATTAATTAAACAATCAATAATGTCTCATTTATCATACTAATGAGTTGATTATTATACACTTAAACAAATCTTAATTAATTATACATCAATATGATATATGTCATATTGTGTTTTATGTTAAGGGGGCATTAAGATTTTAAGCGTCCAGGAATTAGGAATTTAAGCATATCCCAAAAGTGTGATAAAAAAAAAAAGAATAGATCTAATAATCAGTGTACAAAATATTAAGTATTAAATGTACAACTTTTTTATAAATAATTAAATGCATCACTTGATAATGAAATCCATTGATGATTGCAAAATAATTTGATCCTCATCATGTCATGCACGGCCCCACCGAATTGTATTTTTCAGGAATAGTCTCAAAAGAGAATTACTTTAATTGGATCATGTAAGCCAAATTTAAATAATAAATTACATATGTTCCGGGAATTTCCACTCCTTACAATCTCATACTCTCATTATTAATATTCTAGTTATTTTGTGTGTTTTCCATTTTTTTCAGTTATAAATATTACTCCCTATGTTCAGAATCTATTAATTAGAATTCATATGGATGGTTATTCAATTATAAATGTTACTCCCCATGATCAGAATCTGTTAAGTGGAATCGATATGGGTGGTGATTAAGTGACATAAATTATCACAAAATACCAAATAATAGGAATATTTTTATATATTAACAAAGTTTCAACCTGAAATCTGGAATATTTTTAAATGAATATAATGAATTTGTTAACTTAGTGTAAACAAATCAAATAGGCTACAGCCTAAAGTAGAGGTTTGATCTTCTAAATTTAACCCCATAAATTTATAAAGAATGTTTTTAGTTCCTCAACCTAATCCCAGTTTAGATTATGTATTTTGGAGGCATCATAACCTAAACAATGTTAAGCAACAGTTCGTGGACGAGTTGATTCATGACAATAAAAAGTTGTAAGATTTATAACTTTATTATAAAATACATATATTTAAATTACTTCCAATCTTAAATATAAAATCTAATTAACTTTTTCTGAAAAATTAAAAAAAAAAAAGTAAATCACATCACTTTAAAATATTTTCATTTTTCTTTAAACTATTTTGTCTAACTTATGGGTTGATATATAATGTAATGATGTACTGCATATGATATTATTAAGTAATTTATTTATTTTCTTAATTTTTAAAAAAATTAATTGGATATTATATTTAAGACCAGAGGGAGTATATGTTCAAAAAAATTATAAATATTATGAATGTTTTTTCATGGTATTCTTCAACTTCAATTTTTTTTAATGTATATGATAAATCTATTTAATTAGAATAGCAAAATCAAATACCATGAACATTATCCTATTTAAAATATTTTTGGCATCTTTCACAAGTTATTCAAGGAAAGGGGAAAAAACAATAATTCCTTGCTCCTTTTAGAAGGGACAAACGCATGCGTGACAAATATGCACATTTATTTATAATTTTCAACGGAATTTTTTTATTATTAAGTACGATTTCGTCTATTTTTAAGTTAAAGTTTTAAGAAAAAATCACTAAATTTACGAATTGAAGAGTTACGTTGGCCAATTCTCAACAATAATTGTGATTCCTGGTTGACGTCAACAAGTCACTAAGTTATTAAATTGTTAAATTATTACATAATAAAGTCCGTAATTATTAGAATATAAGTACTGTATAACTCCCCAGCACGCCCTGCAAAATGCCAACAAGTCAACGATTTCTTCGTAAGGGCAAGTACTCTGTATGCAGTAATATTCGTGTGTTTGTATTACTTATGAGGTGTTTGGAATGAAGATTGTAATCGGTATTTTTGTAAAAGTAAGATTGAGTAAAAGTAAAATTGGGTAATTTGAGTTGTGTTTGGAATAAATATTATAAGTTGCTTATCTAAAAATAAAACTTGTTTGATTGAAATTTTCTAAAAGTTACTTTTGATGGGAAAAGACTGTAAAGAGCATGATTACATATTTACACACACATATATATGGATTATATATATTTAAATATATTGTGATATTTATACTATTTCTGGTTCTAACTATAAGATCTAGTTGACTCTTTTAACTTCCTTAATCTTTCAAAAAAAAACTAATTGGGTTTTATAATTAGGACTGAATGAAGTCTTATTATATGTAAATATAGTGTGCTA
>JBAGKO010000008.1:3503232-3535464 GCA_037177275.1 Acacia concinna
GTTGACTCTTTTGACTTCCTTAATCTTTCCAAAAAAAAACTAACTAGGTTTTATAATTAGGACTGAATGAAGTCTTATTATATGTAAATATAGTGTGTTATTTATACTACCTTATGTCTTAATTATAAGACATAATTGACTTTTTTAGCTTTCTTGATCTCTAAAAAAAATCAACTGGGTCTTATAATTAGAACAGAAGGGCGTATTACTACATGTAAATATAGTGTGATATTTATACTACCTTATGTCTTAATTATAAGACCTAGTTAACTCTTTTAATTTCCTTGATCTCTCAAAAGAAATCCATTAAGTCTTAAAATTAGGACATGAGGGAGTCTTATTACATGTAAATATAGTGTACTATTTATACTACTTTCTGTCTTAATTATAAGACCTAGTTGACTCTTTTGGTTTCCTTGATCTGTAAAAAAAAATCAACTAAGTCTTATAATTAGGAGTAAATGTGATAAAAAATGACAGATTTGTTTTAAAAAAAAAATTATACAATTTTGGAAATCTCAATCGGATGAGAAGCAAGATAATTGGTGCTTATGGCTTCTTGTACAATTCCTCCAATTGGTTCTATGGATCTCAACGTCACCCCAAACATGCCAATTTTTTTTCCATTCCAATCGGTACCTTGGGCTGCGTGAATCGTGACAATTAGATCCCCAATCGCAATATCAAACACACGCTATATAAATTTTTTTAAACTGATTATTTTGTACTTGATTTTATTATTTTTTTGAGTTTGCACAAATGTGATATTCTAAGTAATTAAGGTAAATTAAAGTTATCAAATTCATGAGTTTAAACGATTTTATTATAAAAATATAAGCTTGAATTGGTTGGCAAAAAAGAAAAAAGAAATATAAACTTGAATTACAGACTTAAATTGTAATTTCGTAGGATTGTTTTTATCAATAAATATATATATTAAAAAAATACATGATTAAATAGTTAAAATATAAAAAACGATAACAATTTCATTTAAATATATTTCAAATCTAAATAATTGAAACTAAAAATATGAACATTTATAATTTAAAAAGATAGCATAGGTTTAAGAGTAAATTGATATGATTTTATAAGATATAAATGTAAAAATATAATAAGTTTAGTATGTGGATACAAGAATTCAATCAAATTTAGAATTAACATAAGTTTAAAAGTGAATTGATATGATTTTTAAAATTAGAAACGTGAAAACAAGAAATTTAAAGGGCCAAATCACGATGTTAACAACTTTAGGTGAATTTACCTAAATATTCTTTAATTTGGAAAAATGGAATGACAATAATTTAATAAGTAACTACTTAAACACATTAAATGATAATGAATAAGTGATTTCATAACAAGACTTCATTTCTATAGCGTCTAACGATTACAGAGATTAGAGAAAATGATAAAAAAAAAAATACTATATGAATGTTAAAAATTTCAAAAAGCCGGTAGAATAAAGAAAATGACGGAGAAATACTTTGGTACCAATCTAGGTTTTTTAAGTTAAAAAAAAAATGTGAGTTTTGCCATTTATTTTATCATTTAAGTTATTTCTTTTATCAATCATGTCAAAACACATGAGCATCGAGTTTATCATTTACATTATCATTCTAGTTAGTTCCCTTACTAATTATGTCAAAATACACAAATATCAAATTTGTCATTTACGTTATTATTCTAATTATTTCCAAATTTAAAAAACTCATATTGATACTAAAATACTTCTCAATCATTTACTTTATTTAACAGACTTTTTAGAGTTTTTAACATTCCCTATAAATTAAGCCACTTTAAGGAATCAATTATACAAATTGGTGGTCCTTCTATGTCTTTCTCCCCTAATTAAATATTGGGATTGCCACTTATTCATCATTGAAATACATCATCCAATCACAATGGTTGCTTAACTGCACATAGTCTGGACAGATTCTTTAGACAATTTTTTTTTATCGCCATATACTAAAATTTATCAAGTATAAATAAATCGAATAAATTACACACACACACACAAATAAACATGGTATAAATAACTCTCACCAAAATACACGAGCTTCACGTTTACTTATTATCAATTATTTATTTAGTTTTATCAATATTTTATATTCCAAATTACTTATATTTCTAAAATAATTATAATAAAAATTTGATTTTTTATCCACAACAATCTTGATGAGCCTTCAATAAAAGTAGCAATTTGTCTGTTTCTTTCTGCCTTCATTCTATTTCACTGCACAATTTTAAAATATAAAATTACAACAACAACAAAACCATACTGTTTATACGTGATAAATAATCTGATTCAGTTTTCCATACTTCATGCAATACAAAAAGCCTGTATCTAATAACTTTGAATCACTGTTTAAAGAAAAAAAATCGAATCCAGCCCCTTGGTATAATTCAACTTCACTGAAGATGAATACAATTATAGTGACAAAACTTAGATAGTAAGAAACTCCTATATTATATTAGGCTAGTTTTCTAGGGACTAATTTTCTTCATAGCTAAAATCACATGAATGAATATTTCATCACACATATATATGCAGCCTCTTACAGAAGAAATAAATTAGTCGGCAAGGCAAGGCAAAAAAGTGTCGGCACCACAAGCACAAGGCCCTGTTGCTCAGAGCTTTCAATTTAAGAAAAATAAAAAATCAACTTGAATTACAATATATTTAAGCCATAAGTCTGCAACATTCTACTCATATTTTAATTGATCACATTATACATTATTATTGGAAGTATTTACCAACTAGATACCAACCACCAAGTGTATGAAAAAGGATGAGAGTTGTTGCTTTTGAGGGGTCTTTGAGTTTAAGGTCTGCTGATTTCCCTTACTAATTAAATTGATTGTCCTTCTTTTATTAAGAAAATTATGAACACATTCTTATTGGATACATACAATATTTAATACTTGAAATATTGTGTATCTCTATGGGGCACCACAAGTTTTTTTTTTTTTTTTTGGGTTCTCGATTCCAGAAAGGCAATCCCATACATATGCACACACATTACATTTTAAAGGTCCCAACTTATTTTTAATTCTTATTTGTGAGTTGGTAAGGACTTAAAAATTCAAGAATACAACTAATACCTGATTTTATATATATGGATATGCTTGTCCACTATTTCCATGTCAAGGAAGTCTGCTTTCTCTTTCTCTCTGTCTTTGTGTTTTTGTCACTGTGTCAATAGAATCCATTGAACTGAGTTTCTGGGACACAGACCAGAATGGGGAGGCAGCCAAATGATAAGGCAAAACCTAAACACAGGAAAGGGTTATGGTCACCTGAAGAAGACAATAAGCTCAGAAACTATATCGTCAAGCATGGCCATGGCTGCTGGAGCTCTGTTCCCATCAATGCAGGTCTGTTCCTTCTTTCTCTTCCCTCTTCCTGATTGAAATCAGATTGAAATTTGAAGTGTTCATGTGAAATTTAAAGAGCAATCTTTTATCTGATATGGGTGACTGATACATGTTAAAAGTTTTCCTGAAGAAAATTTTTCTCTTTATCCATCTCATAACTGTGAATGATACTTGATCAAATCAAACACTAATGTCAGCAGACTTTTGACTGGTTCTGGCACCCTCATATTAGAGTTGACAAAATAAAAACTCTTCAGTTGAACCAAATATGTTAATATGTGATAGACCAATCATAAACTTCATTAGGGATATAAGGTTAAATGGTCAGAGTCATTATTGTAAAATGAACTCTTCAGCATTTTGATACTCGTGGAAAAATAGACAGTTCGATAATCAAGACGTAAGAGTGAAAAGATGGATGGTGACTTTTGGTTCAAGTAAATAGTTGTTATTTATTATTTTTTTAATTAACCAAAAAAACTATTAGCTGATGGAGTTGAATTATATTAAATAAACAGGCTTGCAGAGGAATGGGAAGAGTTGCAGATTGAGGTGGATCAACTATCTAAGGCCAGGATTGAAGAGAGGCATGTTCAGCAAACAAGAGGAGGAGACAATCTTGACCCTTCACCACATGCTAGGCAACAAGTAAGCAGTAACACTTAGTCTATTTTCAAGTTTTCATTAATTTCCAACAATTTCAATTTTGTACCGTTTTGAAAATATGAAGCCACAAAAAACAAAATCTTTACTGAAACTTCAAGTCAATATTACTGGTTTAGAGTTCCAAGTTAAGAAGTCATTGTTATAACTTGTAAGTTAACGGCAAGTGGGTCCCATTTAATGGATAATTAAGAGGGAAAACCAATAGGTTAGTCAAACCATAAATTGCATGCGTTTTCTTTCATTTTTAGTAGGGACAGATGTCAATGAATAATTGAACATTGGAGTGATTTTTGCCTACTATTCACAGCCCTAAATTGAATCTTACCTTCCACATCAAATACCCTAACTGATAGCATCAAAGAATCTATATCACTTTTACTTTCTAGGATCAATTTTTCAGAAAATGCAGACATTGCAGTTTTCCTTCTTTTTTTCTATTTCTTTTCAGAAACTCTTTCCATTTTTTATGAACATTCTAAGCAAAACTCAAATTATATTGATCAGGTGGTCTCAGATAGCACAGCATTTACCAGGAAGGACAGATAATGAGATAAAGAACCACTGGCATTCATATTTGAAAAAGAAAGTGGCCAAGCCCAAGGCAGAGGAAATACAATCTCAAAATAATTATAAACAAATGCAGTATGCTAGCTCAAGCTCAGATACCTTTGATTCTTCTTCATCATCAAGTCAAAAACCAGCAATTCCAATGTCTGATCACTTTTCTTCTTTGCAAAACTATAACTTCATCAAAGAGGCTGGTCAGAGCTCCTTACCAAAACTTATATTTGCTGAGTGGCTTTCACTAGATCAAACGAACAGTGCGATCCCTGCATCAGGTGATGACCCTTTTGTGTTTGGAAATGAGAGTTATGATCAGTACTCAGATTTCCATGAAGCCGCGATGCATGGTGTATCAGAAGGAGGAAGCTATGGTGGAGAGTTTGATAATGGTCTAACAAACGCAAACGCAGCAGCAGCTACTGAAGTCTTCAATGCACAGTTCAAGATGGCAAATCAAATGGCAGGAAATGGGATCATTCATTTCCCAAGTTTCAGCATGAACAATGATGAAATGTTCATATAGAAGCAGAGTTTACAAAGCAGCTCAAAAGGGAAGAATAGTTTACAATTATACTTCACAGGAAAAAAATCAACCTATATCAACACATACACTTTCACTATGAAGTGTTTAGCTAGCCATTTCACAAGAGTTCAACAGAATACCAGAAGAGTGTAATTTAACTGTTATTCAGAGTTGCTTCTGCAGACCCCTAAGAAATCTTGTTTCAGATTACAGAGTCAACACTGTGTGGTTTTATTTCAATGATGTTTGTTGCAAATCTTGTACATCTCGGAGTTGATCTATATAATGTCCATGATATTATGAAAGGACTTGGGAACAAGAGACAACTTTAAAGTTCCAGATTAATACAGCAAAGAATGCGAGATCCCAGTATCTAAATAATTTGCTTTGAGTAAAAACCCATTTATATCCTCCAAAGATGACATAAGTATCATCTAGCTCCCCAGAAATTTTTTACAAGTCGGAAAATTTTATTGCTTTTCCAAGCCCATAGAATATTTGTTGTTTGGTTGATTTTATTTTACTATCTTCAGAAGGATGAAATAGGAACAAAATCAGAATTTTGTCTGAAAAAGTGATACAAAGTTACAAACAAATAAAGAAAGGCTTTATTTGTAATCGGGTGATGTTTGGGCTAACTAGCGTATTTTCTTAAAAGTAAATATGATCAAGAAGTAGAGACTATAAAAATGATCAACAAAATAAATTATGATTGATTAAAAGGTTTCCCCAAGAAAAGTTCTTTCCCCATACTGCTGAAAAGATTATAACCACTTGAGATTCTCAAACAGGACAGCTAATGGTTATCAAGAAAAGAACCACGTACATATTTATATTCCAATTGGGGCAGATTTTATTATTTCTTTTTCTATGGTTCACATCATCAAATCGCGAATAGTAAACCCATTACTAATTAACACATTACCCACCAACACCAACATGCTCCGAACAATTTATATGATATAAAATAGAATTATCACTTTCCGGGGAAACTAGAGTACAAACTCTATGACCTATCATATATTCTTTAAATTTTCTCTCTCTTTCAACCCTCTCTTTTGGAATCTCACCCTTTTGCAAGTTCCAACACTGTATTTGTATCATATTTCGGTCAGGGAAGCAAAATATATCCATTAGTCCTTCAAATACTAAAGTTGTATCACAACAGATCCTTCACACTGATCTTGATCTCAGTAATATCACCAGCTTGAAATTATAAAGTAGTCAGTGAGGATTAAGCTAGCCCATAATAGAACCAATGAAGTAACAACAATTATCATAATAGGAGTCCATTTCAGTGCAATCACCTGAGCACAAAGGAACAAAACTGTATGATAACATATTCGTTCTGCTTTCTTGTCAAGAAATTGAAAGGAAAGAAGAAAAATGATCAAGTTGCCCTACTTCTTAGTCATTATTAGAAGCAAATTATATGATACCTCAAGGCGAGGAGAACACCATATAGGGGATGCTGATGGGGTAGTTGCAGGCAACCTTCCCACTGTTTCTGTCAATACAAGATATTTATTACTATGTCAAACAAAAGGATGAATAATTATGTCAGTACTTAAGAGTTTCCCTTAATTTTCAATATGGTTCTTTTAGTTTGGCATTTTGTAATTGGGCGCTTATACCTTTAATATTTTCAATATGGGTTCTAATGGTTCTTAAGGACAGGGACGAAATTTAAAAAGTGTAGAACTAGAGAATCAACCACAAACTTTTTAATTATAGGGATCAAATTAAAAATTGTGAGAAATTCTGACGGCCATAAGATTGATTTAGCCAAAATAAACTGTAACTTGCTTTTAACTTTGTTCATGTTTTTTCCCAGTGAAAATAATGAGAAGCAACAGGTGAACGGTTCAGAAAAAATCTTACCAGGGCTTCTTCTTCCTAAAATGTTGGACATATCTTCGATAATAACATCTATGTCTTGTCTCCGATTCGCATTAAGCTTTGAAAGATTAGCCTGTGTTCTTGTATCAATGTATTGTCTTCTAATATTTGCAATTATACCATCTGCCATTGAAATTGTAATATTTTTACCAAGAGAATACGTGTAGGTTGTGTAAACAAGAAAATTAACAAAAAAAGAGAGAGAGCGCTCTGGAAAAAAATGTCCTCTTTATTTTAGTTTCTCTGCAGCCAAAAATTAACGTTAAATGCTAGATGCTTATATAATTATAGATATAAATGAAA
Source organism: Acacia concinna (assembly GCA_037177275.1). Taxonomy (NCBI): domain Eukaryota; kingdom Viridiplantae; phylum Streptophyta; class Magnoliopsida; order Fabales; family Fabaceae; genus Acacia; species Acacia concinna. The sequence continues at coordinate 3,510,560 of JBAGKO010000008.1, forward strand.
TTACCGAATTTGACAAAGCTGTATGGCCTTGTGATTTTGTCTGTGAGGGTTTTATCAAACTTGTCAAACTCCTTCTGTAATTCTTGTAGATAAAGGAAAGCCAGTTTTCTTGGGTACGAGGAATCACACAACACAATGAAAACTACTCCATTCTCGATCAAGTAGCTTAATCAATACCAACATATCATCAATTATAGTTAAGGTTCTCGCATTCAAACTTTCCAGGGGAAAAAAATCCGTTAAAAAAAGTTTTTAGAAAAATCAAATCTATATCTTAAGCCCTAAGTAAGATGGTTCTACAAACTCAACTTCTCATGAAAGGATCATTAAGATGACCCACTAAAGAAATCTGAAGTTTCTATCCAAAAAAGAAAAGAAAAGAAATCTGACGTTAAAAGATAAGAATAATAAGAATATGAAGCCGAACAGAACAGCAATAAAAGAATCAAGAGTTCATGTTAAGGAAATAATTTAATTAATATATTGGTCCCAGGCTTAAATTTGAGAAATCTGAAAATTTGTTAACCTAGAAAATGATGTGAGATCTTTAGCTCTAGACAAGCAGGAATTACGCCAATCAGCTCAGTCACTAATGAAAAAACAATAATCTTCATTACTGTTATGAGCATTGAAATTATATGAAAGTCTAGGAACCGTTCAAAAGGAACTATACAGAGTCTCAAAATAGATAAGAATGGATACTTGAAGCAGTGATGGTCAATACGAATGGTCATCTTGGAGGCCGTCAATGATCCCTTTGAAATTTCGTGAAGGATGATTTCTGACTGCTTCTGGTAAAACGAAAGATACCCATTTTCTTGATTGCCATATCTCAGACCTTGAGCTAGGGGCAAGCCATCACTGACCCTTCCTACTATTGTCAGCTTCACCATTTCCCGAATCCTGCTTCAATGAGGTATATCATATGGTAGACGAAGAAGCAGAAATTAGGGCTTTTTATAGTGCGTATTAGGTATTAATGAGTTGAGCAGTTAGATAACTTAAGGAACAAGTGATTCTGAGGATTTGCAGACGAAGGAAAAGGAAACATTGTGGGAGAAGAAAAGATGAATGGGGTGGCAAAGTTAACAGGTGGAGTAAACCCATTTGGCACACAAACAACAACAACATGCATTATCTTTGATAAAAATAGATAAATAAATATTCAATAAATATAAAAAAAATTAAAAAATAATTTAAATTTAGTAAATGATAAATAAAAAACAAAAAATTACTTAGTTTTAATAATTCTTTATTGAGTTTTAATCATTTCATTTTAATTATTATATGTTCATTTTTAATCATTTTCTATTAAATTTTAGTGAACCCGTCATTTATTATTTATTAAATTTAAATCATCTTTCATAATTTTTAATATTTAGAACATATTTATGTATCTTTCCATTATCTTTTGCCTTCCTTTTACATTTTTTGGTTTTTTTTTCCCTTCCCAATTTTTCAGTCTTTTCCAACCATTGTGGAGTTTATACTCCATCGAAATTTTTTGTATTTATGTATTTTTATTCTTAATTAAATCCTTTAATTTTATTTTGTTACCAACCTCCGGTAATTTTCTCGGTTAGCACTATTATTTCCTGGGCAGAGCTAATTATGCTAGGAAAACAGAGTAAACTGTTTAATTAAAAGAACAGTATAAAGCTATCAAATTAAAAAATAAAGAAAAATACAATTTTATAATATCATTTTCTAAGTTCCAAAATGTTATGAATGAAACGTGAAATACCATACAAACCCAATATTAAATTTAAGATTAAATATTTGATAAAAAAAATTAAGATGAAATAATCCTTCTATCAATATGAATGGTCTTATATATATTTAAATAATATTATTTCACCCTTTCTTTTCTTTTCTTTTCTTTTCAACTCTTCCAACTAAGCTTGTTTTAGGTTCCTAACTAGCAGGTACAATTCGGGTGGAGAGAGAAAAAAAAAAAAAAAAAAATAGCAGGTACAGGGGGCTATAAATGATTTCCATTATTTCAATTTAAATATTGGGGAAGAGCGGGGAAACTTATGGAGGAAAAGTAAAACACAAGTGTTATTTAGTATTTACAATTTTTTTTGACATCTTGATAAATAACTTTTCAATTACTAATATAATATATATACTATTTTAATTTTAAATATAAGATCTATTTAACTTTTTTTAACGAATTTCAAAAAAACTAATTACATTACTTTAAAATATTTAAATTTATCATTTTTCTTTAAATTATTTTATTTAACTTATAAATTAATATATAATGTAGTGATATATGATATATGATATAATTAAAAAATTTATTTATTTTCCTAAACCTTTCTTAAAAAAAGTTAATTGAATTTTATATTTATGATAAATAGAGTATTTATTTAATTAAATTAAATTAAAAAAATTGGTTAATATATCGTATATTTTTTAAAATACTCTACTTATTTCGTTCAATTATCTCCGTTCTATCTCTTCATTGATTATAATTGAAATAGCATCAATAAAAATAAATTAAAAAATATTAAAAAAATATAAAATCATGTTTTATATTTATGATGAATATAAATTTCCTGAATATATCTTATTTTAAGTGTTAAAAGAGTGTTTGAAGTTATAATTTGTTGAAATTCACGTAGCTATCTATTGACGAAAATATATTAATTATTAACTTATGAAGTATCTTAACTTCAATTCACAAAATACAACTACAATAAAAATCAAGTTTCAATCTCTATAAGTGTCTATGTGGATACTCTGAGTCCGTAAATATATCCTAGTTTTAGTAAGTTTTAAGTTTTAACTCACCTAAATTTTTTCTATTGTAGAAAAAAAAAAAATCAGCTTTCAATCTAAACCATTGTAAAGTGTACGAATCATAAAATAGAAAAATGATAAATCAAGTTCGTCAAATAAAAACTCAATTAAATTAATAATTAGATACTGAAATTTCTATTTTTGTTTAAGTTGAGCAATGATTCAAGAGGGTTTTTAATAAAGAGAAAAATCATAAAGTTAGAGTTTTAAAGAAATTAGATGATACACAGTCTAGAGCGGTTAATCACATCTCTTTCACCAATTAGATTGAATTAATATTAATTTGTTAATATATAGTATTAATATATATATATATATATAAACATGTCCTGATCATTTATACCCCTCTTTTTATGTAAATTATTATTCCTAACAAATTTATTCAAGAGGCAATAAATTACTCTAATATGATTAGTACATTCCTATCCTAATGACAAATTATAATAAATTATAATCCCACATTATTTTATCATATAGTTCAAGAAAGATCCCTTTTCCGTAACTAATATAAATTTCCCAAATTCCTAGTTAACTGTCAAATATTATATAGACAAATATAATAAGATTAAATAAACAAACACAATATTAAAATTCATCTAAAAAGTTCAACCACACTCTATAATTCAAGAATCAATTTATAGTTACTCTTGATAAAAAAAAGAATTAGCCACATATAGGTATAATAACGTCTATAAAGAAAGGGAAAATGACTCTTAGGTCATAAGGAACAAATATAATTATTAAAAAGTCTCACCAATTTTAGCCCCTTACCAAAAAGTCCCAAGCTAAGAAGTGAAAAGTTAACAACTTAACAGTTATAATTAACAACTTAGTAGGCCCAATTTACAACTTTGACAGCGGGTTTTAACAACTTTGTTTCAACATCACTAAAAAGTCTCATCCCAATTTTATCTCTTACCAAAAAGTCACAAAGTCACAAGAGAAAATTAACAACTTAGCGGCTTAGATTGACAACTTAGTAGTCCCAATTTACAACTTTGACAGTGAGTTTAACAACTCCATTCCAATATTTTAACAAATATCACCGGGGCGTTGTAACAACTTAGAGTTGGAATTGACAATTTAGTAGGCCAAACTTACAACTTTAACAACACGTTTTAACAACTCCATTCCAATATTTTAATAATTATCACTTGGCGTTGTTAGAAATGTTGGAACGGGGTTGTTAAAACCAGTTGTTAAAGTTGTAAATTGAGTCTACTAAATTGTCAATTCCAACTATTAAGTTGTTAATTTTCTCTTAGGACATTGAGATTTTTTAATAATTCAGAGATAAACATGTGAGAGTAGTTTTATATTTATTTAAATAAACTTAAATCTAATAAGGGAAAACAAACACCCTTAATTTTTTTGACTGCCGCCAAGATCGCTGCTGCTTCCCTCTCTCGCCGGTTAATATGGCCACTTCTCTTCCCGTTTGTGCTATCCCTTCTTCTGCCGCCAAATATGACTTTCTTCCACCGTTCACTATACCCTTTCTTTTTTACAATAGATACGAGTATTATGGTCTACTCTTCATTGATTTTTTTTTTTAAATGGAGCTTATAGGCTCGGTTAGGCACTAACGGTCTGAAGTTACAACGACGGGATCGAATCCGTGACCTCCTCCCATTTAAAAGATACCATTATCACTAGACTACAAGACCTTAAGTCTTCATTGATTTTTTTTTGCAAGCATCAGCATCACATATCCTTTTTGGATATTGATTTTATAATATCTTTTGCCTTTTACGTGTTCACCTTATCGAACCCAAAAAAAATATCCTCCCGCCAGATATATAATTGATGTGCCTCTTTGCTTTATCTTTCTTTCTCTCTTTTTATTTAAAATATCTCCTTCAGGCTTTTTTAACCATATATGATTAACAGTAATTTTTTTAATTAAATGTTATAGAAAAAAAAATATTTAAGTAAATATGACATCACAAATCGTGTTTAGTTGAAACGATCTGTACAAGTCATTTCAACTAACCACGATTTGCGTTAAAATATTTTGGGGGAGGGAAGCACAATGTGCAAGTCCAACATTTGGAGAGGGGAGGGAGGTTTTTTTTCATATATTAATTTATTAATTTTTTATAAAATTTATTAAAATTAATAAATAATAATAGCAAAATAAAAAATATATTTTAAAGAAATTCAATTTTAAAGGAGGGAAAGCGAGAAATCCCAAACGAATGTTTGTGTAATTTTTATTAGCAATAACCAAAATTGAACGTATTAAATTACATAATGATACAAATAATTATTACAAATGATGAACCACCTCAACCTCAACCAAATGATACACAACAACAGCAGCAGCAGCATCAACAACAACAACGGCCACGGCAAATGCGGGGTAGAATTAGATGTGACATCGGCAGTCATTATTTGTAGGGTTGTTTTATTTTATTTATGTTCTTTTATCCCCACTTTATAATAATTATTTGTATCATTATGTAATTTAATACGCTCATCCATTTTTTATATGACTAACTAGATGTTACATAAAAATTCAGTTATAATTTTGATTATTACTAACAAAAATTACACAAACATTCATTTGAGATTTCTTGCTTTCCCTCATTTCAAATTGAATTTCTTTAATATATATTTTTTATTTTTCTATTATTATTTATTAATTTTAATAAATTTTATAAAAAATTAATAAATTAATATATGAAAAAAAACCTCTTTCCCCTCAGATGAACGACTTCTACATTGCACTTCTACAATGTAGAAGTCGTTCCAAGCTAGAACGACCTGCACACTATGCAGGTCAGCATGCAAGTCGTTCAAACCTTAAACGACTTGCACAATGTGCTTCCCTCCCCCCAAATATTTTAACGTAAATCGTGGTTAGGTGCAAATCGTTCCAACTAAACACAATTTGTGATGTCATATTTGTTTAAATACTTTTTTTTCTGTAGCATTTTGTTAAAAAAAATTAATGTTCATCATATATTGTTAAAAAAACCTCTCCTTCATCCTATAATATCTCATGCATAATAAACATAAGATGAGAAATTTTTTTATAAATTTGGTTCACCAAATCATTTATGGTCCGTTTGGTTCACAGAATAAGAGGGAATGGAATGAAATGTAATACAATGTAATGTAAAGTAATATAATGATGATTAAAACACGACAATTTAGCTTATGATTTGGCACTTTTAAATATTAATGTTAATTGACATACTAATAAAATTAAAAAATTTCACAAAATTTATCTTTTTATTATTTGTGAAATCTTAATTAATGGATTTATTTATTTTAAGAAAAATAAAAATATGAAAATCACAAACAGCCAATTAAGATTAATATTCGTTGATATGTTGTATTTTAATTAGTTAGGCCATAAATGACATGGCGAATCAGATTCACACAATAATTCATCAAATAAGATATAAATAGGTTTTATGCATAAAATTTCTTTATATTCTATAATTATTTAAGAGTCAAAGTTGTAAAAATACATGTGATTATTCTCTAGAGCGCCTAGCACCAAGTGTCTTTTTTAGGTGCAACAGTAAACATGTGGTTATAAAATAGGAGAAAAAATAAACATGTGATTTTAAAATATGAGCACAAGTCATATTTGCAGTTAAAATCAGAATGTTGATCCTTAAATATATATATTTTTTATTAATATTAATGACTTAGATGATGATTTGGCTTTGATAGTTAGGCAATGGTAAGTGTTATTTATCTCACGAATGATGAAGAGGTTCAATTATAAGGAGAGATAAGAAAGTTTGAATCAGCAGGAGTATGAGAAAGTAAATGATATCATAGTCTTTATATATTTAGAATATATTAAAAAAAAGGTCTCACAAGACGTCCTTATAGATATGAGATTTTAATGTGTTTTTTATGGTATTTTCTCTTCTATAAGACTTCAAAGAAATTCTTCTAAATCATTGAGGGTACTGGGTTTTTTATGTTTAGAATATATTGTAAAAAAGTCTTATAGTACTTTACTGTAAATTTTAAATTTTAAAGCACTTCTTTATCCTATATTTTTATTTTCTAATTTGGGACCTCACCCCAATTCTTTCTTTTTCTGTTTGCCATAAGAATAAATCAGCTTTCAATCCAAAGTTCTAAACCAACAAACGTACAAGTTTTGTGTTTTAGTGTTTTACACAGACACCATGTAGCGACGTGGTCCGAAACCGCTTTCCACGAGGGGAGGCAGGTCAGCCATATCATCATTGTCCTGAAATAGCCTTTATTGAAAACCTGTCGTCATTGAAAGATAACCCGCAGACAATGACGTCCTTTTCTTGGCTTCTTTGGCTCTGGACGATTTTATGGTTGCATACGAGCTCATTAACTTATTTCTTCAATTATCTTGCTTTCTCCTTCAGCAGTGATATTTTTAAATTCCTGTGTGTACGGATTCATACAAGAGGAAACACACAAGTACCTATGTTTCGTTGCTCAATAACTCTTCATACTCAACCAGATTTTATTGAACCAATCGAGCCTCTTTTAATTTGACTTTCATCGTTCCTTGTTAATTTGGGATTCCATCATCAAACCACATGCATTATCTTTGTTCCTTGGTTCTTCAACTTGAGGCGACACTTTGAAACTTTATGATGATGTTGCATTCGCTTGAAGGGTTAGATTTTATAGAATTTTCTTTGGAAATATAAAAAAAGGAAATTTCCCATCAAAATCACTGTTTCTTGGGTCCGTTTCCCTGCCATGGCAGAGGAGTTGCGTTATTTTAGTGTGTTTTCGAGAGCCTTCTGCCTGTCAAATGTTTGACTAATTGCTTCACTGAAAGTTCTGTCATTTTCTTCTGTGGAAATCATATGTGTTTTGGTTAATCCCTTACGGGGTTGCTTTCTTTCCTTTTCATGGGTTTTAAATGTTTTTTATATTTATGTTTGTTCTCTCTCTTTCATTTTACGTTTCTCAGAAGTAAGAACCACAGTAGTTGCCTTACATGGCATGTTTGCATTAAATACGGTCCTGGTTCTTTACGCCGCCCGATTGTACTACACTCGTGCATTTATAGCTATCTGATTGTTTTCACTGTTTCCCCTTCACTGGGTTTTCTACTGAAACACTCTTCTTCCTTCGCCACTGTTTTTTCTTCTTCCTCTTCCATTCTCCTCCTTCTATTTTTGTTGAAAATAGATTGGATACTAAAAAAACAGAACATATTATATATATAATACTAAATCACCCTGGTAATGAGGGGTTAAAGATGGGGAGGTCACCATGTTGTGATAAAGATGGAGTGAGAAAAGGAGCTTGGACTCCTGAAGAAGATGACATCTTAGTTCAGTTCATCAAGACGCATGGCTGTGGAAATTGGAGGACGCTACCCAAGAATGCAGGTTGAGCTTCCCACACACCACTTTTGTTGGTATTGTTGTCTTCTGCATTCACTCCTGTTACCTATAGGTCAAAAGTGGATAAATGTGGTGTTTAATCTTGTATGCAACAATCACATGATACAGTACGTCTACTCACCAGGGGGAAAATAAGGTCTATATTCTGTCTTCGTTTTCCGTATCTATACGGTAAAATATCAAATAGTCCTAGCAGTATATACAGTATAGATGCTAGTTTGGGTCTGGTCAACCCTGCGTACATAAGGTCAGTTCTTTTTCTAGGTTGGATCATGGGTATGGAAGCTAAAGGAGGATTTACAAGCTTAGAACCTCTGGAATGTTGGAAGCTAGGGTTAAGAGATTGATTATGAAGACATCATTCTGTTGCATCTAGTCTTGAACTCTCAGTTCCTTTTTTTCCCCTGAATTTTAATAATGACATTAGAGGGCTGGAAAACTGATATAGGCACTAGATGATCCATCTCCATAATTTTATATGCCTAAATTCTTGTCAAAGTCTTGGCTGGGGAACTTGTAGTTGGGACCTATAGAAATTACCTTGCAAAGAGGATGTTTTTGTTTAACTCTGTAGTGCTGTGCTATTGAATCTTTGAAGGCCACATCTTTCGTAACTTCTTTTGCTTGAAGGTTTTAGTTATTAACAATCCGATGGTCAGAGAAAATGTGATTGCCAAAGTTCTTCGTTAACTTATTTTTGTTCAAGGTATTCGATTTTAGATTACCAATCTGATTCTCATAGAAACCGCATTGTAGAGTTCTTTTATAGATGTTACTTCTATGAAATTAATCCCTTCTGTTCTTAATGTAGGATATAATTGGGATGTTGATCTGGGTATATTGCTCATGTTTGTTGTATTTACCTAATTTACCCATATTATGCACTGTCAATGCGGAGAGGTAAGAAGGGAATCAAGGTAGATGACTATAGTGTTTTAGAAAATAAGGAAGAAGACTAAAGTGTTTTAGAAAATAAGTGTTATAATAACTTACTAAATTAACTTCTGTAGTATAATAAAATTAGATAAACATGTCTAGGACAGGCGGAAGTACAACATAAAAGTGAATAAATTGCTGAATAGATATGTTTACTGTAATTCTATGGGAAGCATCTGCATGTTGCTTCTCTCATACTGTTTCTCGTTAAGTGCAATATATTTTTTCCCCTAGAAGCAAATGGAAATAACGTAGAGAGTAGCATTTATTGCATGTTATAAATGGAAATACTGTTTCTAATAAATGATCAAGAAGGTAAAATCACTTAATAATTCAAATTCAAATACATTGACATTTATTTCGCACTTCAACCAATTTTGTTGCCTTAAGCGTACAGAGTAGTAGTAATACACTAATACTTCAACCAAAAGTTGTTCAGAAAATTGTGTTGGATGGAGATTTGATGTGGTGAAGATGGTCAGCAAGTTGACATATTCCAAAGAAGAAAATTTTGATGATGGTCTTAGTGAAAAAGAGAGATGGAAAATTAAGTTCATTTCATCCTATGTGTTTTATAATAAATAAACCTTAGGGTATGGTTTTTGATATTCTGCATTTCTGATTTCTCTGCTAAATCCAAGAATGCTATTTTATCGGAAGACTTGAACTATTCTATTCAGTACTTCTTAATATTTCATAAACTGCACATAGGCCTACTTCGATGCGGAAAAAGTTGTCGGCTTCGGTGGATAAACTATCTTCGCCCCGACATCAAGCGTGGCCCTTTTACTAGTGAAGAAGAAGGTAAAATTATTCAACTTCATGGCATGCTCGGCAACAGGTACTGTATTGATTTCCTTGCTAATTTTCTTGAGCACACACACCACTCATGCTGTCTGAAAACTCCTTGTAGTCATGAGCCACAGAAGAAAACAGTCATCACTAACCGCTTATCTTGAACCAACTGAATTAAATCCATGAAACTGAAACACTTCAGTTGTAGTTGCAATAGATTTCTGGAAAATATTGCTACCCTCATTCTCTATGCTATAGTGCATGTCCTTTACAGCAGATATATATTTATATCCAAAAGGAAAACATCTTTTATATAACATTTCAGTGACAGTATCTATGATAGGAAATCTTCTCATGTTAGTGTCTTTTGATTTTACTTTGGATGCATAGGTGGGCTGCTATAGCATCTCATCTACCTGGAAGAACAGACAATGAAATTAAGAACTATTGGAACACCCATCTGAAGAAGCGTCTCTGTTGCTCAGGTCGTTCTCTGGAGGCACAAGAGCCCTCTTTTGGTCCTCATCAAACTGATATGAAAAATGAATCTTCTGCTGTACGTCATGTAATCCAGTGGGAAAATGCCAGAGTTGAGGCAGAAAAAAGGCTGTCAAAGGAATTGGAATCCTCAGGTCTTAATCATTGTTCCAAAACTAGCACACATTCTGATTGCTTTCTTCGACTTTGGCACTCCGAGGTTGGACAATCGTTTCGCATGATCATGGAAAAGAAAGCAGAAAGTGACAGCGCTACTTCACAAGCAAGCACTGCCTTTGCCAACATGGCTCAAGAACAAGCAAGCAGCTGCAATCCAAAGCTTGAAGAAGTCACAGCTGGGTCAGACTCGGGTTCTCATGAATTTCTTGATGCCTCTGATTCTGCATTAAAGCTCCTGCTAGATATGCCTGATGGCAATGTAGGATTCTTTGAAGGATTGGAACAGACTGAGAATTTCCAGGGTTCTCTGCATGATAGATATGACTGAATCTTCTGCATAAACTTTTATGGGAAAGGAAATGCCTTGCGAATAGAAAATTTTGTGCCTGTTCTGTTTCGTCCTTTTTGTATATGCAAGTCTAGTGACTAATCACAGTTCAGCTGGTTTCCTCGTTTTTCTCTCCGTGTTTGATACATGTTGGATGGTTTAGGGGTAAAATGTAGGGAGAGTTAGATAAAGTAGTTGCAAGAATTCAAAATTACCTTCCACTTCGTAGTGTTTGTAAGAGGGATTTTGCATGCCTTTTGATTCATTTCTATATTCGCTTTTATCGTTCTTTATCATTTTTCTGCTCCTCTCTTTTCAAAACTGATTAGTATCAAGGGTTTGCGCTGGAATATATTCACTAACTCAGTGAGTTAAAATTTTGGTTGAAAATAGTCTTTGCCCTATTATCAAAATCTTTTAAGATCAAGTCTTAGTGTTTGTTTGGAATAACTTATTTGACAGTAATTAGATTTTATTTGTGGAGCATGAAGTAAGTATGTGAGAGGTATTTTTCATATTTTGTGCATACGATCTTATTTGACTAAAATAAGTTAAATCAAACAAGCCCTTAATTAATCCTTTCCGTCTCATTATCTTTTTTTTAAAAAAAAACATTAGACTCCAAATTTGGGTGCTGTTGAGGCCCATAATGTGGGAAACCATCTGAAGTTAGTAGCTCCATACACAATCCAAAAATCAAATCCTGGATGTTGCTTAAGGCTAGACTAACTAGACATTGATAAATTAGATTTAGTTTTAACACATAGTAAGACAAACCTTTTCTTATATACACTGTTATGTACTTATATATCTAAAAGGAACATTTTGTAGAAGTCCCAAACAAGGGTAAATTACATAGAGGAACATGCCACAAAGTAAATTATATAATTTATTTGTCTGAAGTGCATGGGCCACTCACATCAACATTGATATGCACACAATAAATGAACACCAACTAAATCCCAACAAATAATTCAAATTCAAATAACACGTCTGTAATGACACCAACAAATAACTCATCTGTAAGGACTTCTGAATAGTCAAGGAAAATAAACTAAAAACTTTTCACCCCAAATAAAGCAAAAAAACAAAAAAAAAAAAACACCAGCAATTCAACATTCTGGTTTCCTCATGAGATATGAGGATATCAGGATCAGAAACAGTTAAGGATCTTCTTTGGAGATGTTCCAGCGGCCCTGTATTTTGCAGCTGATTCCTCTGCCTTGAGAAGATCTTCCCCTTTCTTGGCATCAATCATTGCCCTTCTCTCTTCAGCCGCCTTGTGGATTAGAGCTATTTTGTTCTTCATTTTCTCCACCAACTCTGCCTTCTTCATTTCCAGTTCTTCCTATTCACATTAAAAATTAGAAACACAGGGAAGAATTAGCAGCAAAACCAAGATTTATTTTGGAAAACAAAAAGGTCAAGTAAAAATGGTATGTTGAAAAGAACAGTTTTCATTAATTTGCATTCTACTCTATCAAAAACTAATTTTTCTATTTCTTTTACTTCCAAGTGCTCTGTGTCTCGGTTTCTCATTTCAACTTTTATTCAATGAAAAATAACAGAGTGGTTATAGAAGTATGAGCACTTGGTTCGTAGCAATAAGTTATAGCGATCTGGATTAAAACCAAGGGTTGAAGTACAAATTTGTTCTAGAAGTTTTTCCTTATGAGCAGTGTTACCCGAAAATATTTTTAGGTTTAATATTGCTCCGGAAGAGTTAAAGTAAAGCCATGTTACCCTTTTACGTTAAAAAATTAACCTTTGGAGGTGATTTGAACTTTAAAAAACTTTCAGAGTAAATTTGGACCTTAACCCTAAAATCAATGGACAAACATTTTAGCAATACTCCTGGGGAATCGCTAAGGAGAAGGAAGGATTAATCTTACTTCATTCTTTTTTAATTCAGCCTCAATGATTGCTTTCTTCCTGTTCTCCCATGATGAAATAGAAGATAACTTCTTGTGTGCTCTGCTCAAAAATATCCAACTCAAATTAATATTCATGAAACCTTCTTAAATGAATACCAAAGAAACAAATACATACGTTGATTGAACATAATATAACAGTATAATATAATATATATATATATATAGCGTAATAATTCCAAAAAAACAAAAAGACACCGGTCCCTTACTTGTTCTCTGCTTTTGATTTTTCACTTTCTTCCCAGGCTTTAATCAGTGAAAGCCTCTTCTCTGTTACAACCCTGGTCAGCACTGCATCTGCATATCAAAAAGTTTTAATGTGTGGCCTCTAATGTAAAAGGGTATGAAAAAGGCATGAAGGCATATAAAACAGTTGAGATACCTCGATTTTGAGAACCTTCCAATGGTTTCTCCTCAGAAGCAGGCTCTAGATTAATTAACAACAACAATCACAATTACGTCATAATATCATGGTGACACCTCATCCATGCAAACAAAAGTTCTTTTTTTTTTTTCAAAAAAAAAAAAAAATTATTTCTCTTGGATATGATAAGGCCAGATATATGAGAGGAGGAGGAAACCAGTCCTTATTACAGATACAGAGTGTTTGAAGGGTTAGAGAAATTGAAAATGTAAGAGGATGACCAAAATTATGATAATTAGTACAGAAAAAATGGATAAAAGTTTAACAAAGTATTTATTAGAGAAAGAGTTATGACTTTTTGAGTCCTAAACTGATTAAAAGCCCTCCAGAACAGAAACTCTCTGCTGGGAAAGAATAATTCATTTCATTAAAACAGAGCACAGATCGTTGTGAATTAAACACCAGAAATTCATTATCAGAAGGCCTTGAGGAACAGAAGAGCAACTATGACAAGTTAGATATAAGAAACAAGGAAAAAAGATTCACCAATTCACCCCACACAAAGTGAAAATAAACAGAGTAGCCATGGAACACAAAACACAAGCACATAGAGAGAGAGAGAGAGAGAGAGAGAGAGAGAGATTTTCTTGAGGCAATTTTTTGAGGAAACAAAGAGATAGAGGAAAGGGGGGGGGGAGAGAGAGAGGAGTTGGGAATATACTCTCAATAAGAGCAAGAGCCTTAAGGTCATCAGAAGGTTGTGAAATCACAGATTTCTCCTCAGCCACAACTTTTGGGGGCTCCTGATGAGATGGTGGCGGTGGTGGCGGGTTCTGTGGAGGGGGAGATTCCTTATGGGACGGAGGTGATTGTGGTTGTGGCGGTGGCGGAGGCGCGTCATAAGATGGTGGTGGTGGAGGCTCCGATGATCGGGATTCAGCCTCCGGCTTTTTGAGTTGCTCCTCAGTCATGTTTTTTAGTTTCGTTCTTTTGTGTTTAGCTATGGTTCCTTACAGAAAGCTGGTGATGACGACGATGGGGATTTGAAGCAAAATGGTGTAACAGAGCTTTCACGAATGAGTGAGATAGAGAGAGAGAGGGGTGGTTAGGATATTATGGTTGGAGGAACAAGGTAAACTGTATGAGCTCTTTCAACACTTTAATATTCCATATCCAGATGAGCTGGACGGTGGATACAGGTGCCACGTGACAAGCATCTCTTCATCCTCACTCCCCTCAATCATATCACTAGTCTTTTTTTTTTTTTTTTTTTTTTTTTTTCCATTTTTTGAGAAACACATATAAAAATTTTAAAATTGTCTCTAACAATCACTTGATTCTTACAAGTGGAAGGAACTGATTTCTTTTTCTTTGTTTTTTTTCACTATGACATGAAGTTGTGTTATCTCTGGCCAAAAAAAGGTGTTATCTAAAACTAACAATTACAATAGTAACCACAAACCCACAAAGGCAGTGGAGGGAGTTTTTTTTTTAAAAAAAAAACAAAAATTGAGGGTAATTAGGTTATTTTAAAAAAGAAATTTCTGAATAATTCATGAGATATTTATAGAAACTGAACTACTTTGAAGAGTTCCTCTTAGATTTAAATATTTTGATGGTCTTTATATGCTATTCAAGAACCTCTTTCTCTCTTTTTCCTTACTATTAGATCAACATTTGAATGATTCAGAATTAATTTAATACAAAATATTATCTCTTCTAACTATTAGTTCGCAATTTGTTGTTAATTACTTTTTTTTTTAATAATTTAATATTTTTTTAATAGTAAGATCAAATTTGAACTATTCAAATGATGATGCAATGGACAGAAACGGGAGAGGATGAAAGGAAAGAGGAAGAGTTCCGAATCGGTCATTTTATGTCTACACTCCCTTTTTACTCTCTCTCTCTCTTCAATATTATACTCTTCCACTTTTAATTATTTTATTATAATGACTATTGATAATTTAACATCAATTTGGAAAAAATAAAAGCTCCAAATCAATTAGTGAAGACACTGTAACAGAAAAATGGCTTGAGCGATTCCACAGACGAACATGAAATGAAAAAATAATAATCTAATTGTTTCTTGTTTTACTTTAAAATTATTTTTTTAAAAAAAAAGACTAATATTATTTATTAAATAAGAATATGTGTGCGTGTAGAAAAATTAGACTTTGAGTAGAAGATATGTATTTTATTTTGAGTATGCAACTCAATATAATTCGCTTTCACATCACTGTATCATTTTTTCACCCTCAAGCCTTCTATCAATGAATTTCTTCAAAGTTTGGTATTCACTGGTAGTGGTTATGTTGGTAAGTATTTGTGTCTCAATGAATTTTTGGATATTAATTTTATTTGTCAATTCAATAAATTATTACAGTACTACAATTTTAATAAAAATAAAAGCAATACTTAATGTCCAAACAAAATTATGTTGGGGCATTAACAGAGAGTTTCCACAAAAAAAAATGCATCATTTGAAAAGAAGGAATAATTAATTAACATCATCAAACACGAGTAGAAAATTAGGGAAATAGCAATAAATTGTCAGATGGATGAATGACCCCTCGTAATAATTAAACATCGATTTATTATTAAATAATTTTAAAAACCTGATTAATTTTTGAAGGCGTCAAATTAGATTAATTAGTTAATTATTGAGGTTGAGATTGTCTTCAACCTTGAGCTCTCTGTGTAGCGTGGAGACAGGAAACGAATGCGGAAGAAAGGAGATTCAGTCATCTATGACATGAAATCTTTTAAATTTTATTTATTTAATTCATTAGTCTTTTTTCTTTTTTGGGAGCCACCAGGTATGCAGGAATGTTTTTCTCCTTAATCCTCAGATATCGGAGTAATTTAAATTCAGACAGCCAAGTGTTTTTTAATGGAAGGGAACAAGTCAGACATAGAACATCTCTTGAACTGATGAGTTCTATATTATATATAAAAAAGAGAAGTCTATAAATTTAATTTATTTAATCAAGGCACAATTCCAAAAAAAGACCTCCTCAAATCCAAAATCCTCAAAAGGGATGTTGACATTTTAAAAAGACATTAAAGTGCTATAGACTAAATTGAGTTTTTCAAATTCGCTGACGTGAACAACAGTGATTTTCGCAACATGAGTAATGGTTTTCGTTAGAAGAGTAATGAATTTCGCTAGTCCGTGGTGGTCTGTGTTGATTACTCTCTCTCCCATTCAAAATTTGCTGACGTGAACAATAGTGAATTTTTACTACTTGAGTAATAGTTTTCACCATTTGTGCTGATCACTTTCTCTCCCCCTCTCTGTCGCCACTGTTCATCTGACACTGACACTGTTTATCTGATGGAGGAGAGAGGGGAATCTACCCGTGACGTGAATAATGTTGGATTTTTGCTACTTGAGTAATAGTTTTTGCTACTTTGTGCTGATCACTGTTTATGTCAGCAGATTTGAAAAAACTCAATTTGGTCCATGGTATCTTAGTGTCTTTTTGAAATGTTAACATTCTTTTTAAAGTTTTTAAATTTGGGGAGATATTTTTCTAGAATTCTCCCTTTAATCAACGAGGATTTGTAGGAATTGAACTACTACTTTGAACAATTCTTTTGACATTCATATATTTTGATGCAACTTTAAAACATTGTTGTTAAACTCGTGAGTTAGTTCTTCGATTTTACCGATATTACTTTATTATTTTACAAAATCATCTTACGTTTGCACTTAAACGTACTAGTTATAAACTCGCAAATTTACTTATTAAGTTTACTAATTTTATGTTTTTATCTTATAAAATTGTGTCAACTTACTATAAAACTCATGTTATTTTGTTGGATTTGATTATTTGTATATATATATATATATAAAGAATAGAGCCTTATTAATGAAAAGCATCTTTTCTCAAAGTGGCATAGAACTATGAACTTGAAGGTAGAATGATTGGTGGGGAAAAACAGAGGAAATATAAAAATATGCTAAAAAAATTGATGGAAAATTGTGGCTTCATGCAATTTGTATGAGTTGGCCTATTAATAGTAACAACAAAAACATCTTTTTAGTTATTCATGATTTTTGTTTGTATTCTGAAATTTCACATGTCTACTTGATTCAGATTCCTTAGAATCTTGTTTCTTTTCTAATAATTTCAGATTTCTTATCATATTTATTTCTGGCCATTCACCGGCAAAAGGTAGAATCATCATTTACAAGTCTAAAACTATATAACTTTCAATATGATAAAAAATACTCCGTATACAATGCCAACAAAAAGTGAAACTAGACTTTCCAAGACCAGAATCCATTTTATACCAAATTTCAAATTACTAATTTAGTCTTGTGTGTCATGTTTTTTCTATTTAGTTTGCAAAAACGTACAATTTTGTTTATATGATGTCTATGATGTTTTGTGAGATATTGGAGCCTAAACTAACATAACAATTGCAAATGGACCGGCTCATTTAGGGTAAATAGCCTCATGCACGTGAATCATATCCATCGTAGATAAGGATTCAAAGTACAAAGGCTTCCTTAAAATCACTAATACTTCATCTATTCCTTAATATGAAATATGTTTGTGGAGTTAATTTTAATTTTAAATATAAGATAAAGTTGTGATATTTATCAAAACTTTTTTAATATATCTCTAGTGATGTTCTCTTAACAGTAATTAAGGAGATTTTGATATGTCACATTAACTAACTTAATTAATTTTCTTAATCTAATTAAATTATGTAAATATGTCTTATATTATTAATCGAATGAGTAAATCATATCCATTTATAATTACGGATATTTTGATAAATATACATTAAAACTTATTTATAAATATGTGATAAGAATTTCAGAATATTTTGGTAATTTCAAGAGACTCTTTTTGAAGTTTGACTTGTTATATGAAACTTCAAAGTAATTTTCCCAAATTCTAATGGGAAAATGGCACCTAGGTCCCAAGGATCAAAGATAATTATTAAAAAGTCCCACAAATAAACATAATTATTAAAAGCTATAAGGTTCCAAAAAAAAATTAACAATTTAGAAACTAGAATTGACAACTTCGTAGGGGAAATTAACAACTTTAACAACGGATTAGTTTTCTTACCGGTTCCTTGCCAGACTGAAACCATGTTTTTAGGTCAAATATATAACATATTCAAATGATATATTTTGGGTAATTGGTTGTCATATAATTAAAAATGAAACGTAAATTCTCATGAAAAAAAAATAAAAAGTAATTAAATGGGTTAAAGAATAATGTTGGTGTAGCAGAAAAAAGAATGAATTATTTGATCCAAAAAAAAAGAAAAAAAGGAATGAATTATTATACTTTATACAAATGTATTAAAATTCCACCATAAATGTGCAGACTACATTTTACCCAAAAAAAAAAGTGAAGACACGTTAATAATCTTTGCAAAGAGAACAAACACTTCACTCTCAATACAGTATATTTTTTGTGAACTACTCTCATATAGATATATAATTTTAAGAAATCCAAAACCTAATCTAGCAAAGAGACCCCTATGTAGGTTATCTGAAATTTGCTATCGCAAAACAATTTTAAATCATTAAAATGAAAAAATAGGTTGCCAAATATGGATGATCTACCATGCTCCAAAGTTCACCAAACTTGCATGCATCCTCATGAAATGTCCATGTTCTTCAACTATGCGTAAATTCTTGTATAGCAAAAAAAAAAAAAAAAAGATATTTCAGATAATTCATCCACCATCAAACAAATCGATCATGACCTATCTCATTGTTTTTGACAATGTACCAAAAACGGGACCAGACCGGCCAGTTTAACTAGGAACAGGCCCTTAGTCCAGTCCGAAATAGAGAAAAGCTGGAGGTAGGGGTCGAACTCGTCTGAGACCAGTTGAACTGGCCAATTGAACTAGAAAAACTGGTTGAATGAATCGATTTTAGTAAAAGAAAAAGAAAAAAAAAAGAAAAAAAAACTTATATATTTATTTAAATTTTATTTTATTTATAAAATTTAAAATAATATATCAATATAGTGTCATCTATTTTATTACTATAAATCATTTTTTTTTGTCAAACACATTTGCTTTTGGTTACCTATTTCCATCTAACTTTTCAAATGAGGATGAGTTATCACGGGGCATGTAACTCGAGTTCTTTTTATTAAGGGGATGTTTTATTTATCTTATTTTAAGTGATTTTACAATTTATATATATATATATATATAAAGATATATTATTTTAGAGAAGTTTTCAATCACCTACAAGAGTGATTAAAGAGGAAGTGCTCAAACACCCCATATAAGCATATAACTTTTCTTTTACCAAATTTTTGTTGCCCATATCCCCCTTATGACAGTTAAAACATGTAATTAAATATTTTTTTCATCTATTATATGTGTGTGGTATGATTAGCCGAAATTTATGAAAATAGAAATCAAGTAATTTATTTCTTTCATGTAGAAATTAAGAAGGGTTGATGTAATCTTTAGTTTCTCTGAGTCATCCCTCGTTTTGATTTTGATCCTTAAAGTTTCATCCTATTAAAAATATTGATCCTTATAATTTAATAAAAAAATTAAACAATTTTATTCTTAGAGAGAACAAAACCTCTTGTTTAAAAGTTGAGGGAGTAAAGATTGTAATGATACATCCCATTAATAAAACAAGATATCGAGTGAAATTGTTGGTTGATCCCACCAAATTTAGTCCGATTCAAATACCACAAAATGAAACAAAAGGATAATTTGAAATTTCCCAGACTCAATATGGTGAAGAAGGCCATCCTCTGTCAGAAAAAAGAAAAAAGAAAAAAGAAAAAAAGAGGGCCATGTTGGACCACAATCTCCTCAAATTTTGTTCATTAAATTTATAATTCTCTCATAAAATAACAAGAAGCAGTGACACTTGTTTCAACGTTTCATGTTACAACTAATCAATACCTGCTCTTCATCCTTCCAAGCCAACCCATTAAACAAGAATTTTATATAAACAGTCACCATTAGTTATATAGTTGTGTTAGTAGTCTAATAACTGTCAAACCGATCATGACTGAAATAATATAATATATGTTTAGATCTTAAATATAATATAAAGTTGATTGTTTTAAAAAAATATTAAGAATACTAATTAAAATTATTTTAAAGTGTTTATATTTATTTTTTTCTCCTAACTATTTTCCCTAATTTATAAATTAATATATAATCTAATAATACATAACATATAGTATGATTAAATAGTTTAGTTAGTTT
The DNA here is from genome assembly GCA_037177275.1 of Acacia concinna. Taxonomy (NCBI): domain Eukaryota; kingdom Viridiplantae; phylum Streptophyta; class Magnoliopsida; order Fabales; family Fabaceae; genus Acacia; species Acacia concinna. The sequence continues at coordinate 3,530,975 of JBAGKO010000008.1, forward strand.
CATTATTCTCTTTTAAAAAAAAAGTCAACTTTGTCTTAAAAAAAATTCAAGACAAAATAATATAAAAATCTAAATAAAAAAATAGTAATCCATAAGTAAATACAACATTCATACGTATATCACATGTAATTTAACAAAATACAATTACTAAAGTATAAATATGATAGACTTCTATTTTTTTTTTAATTCAAAATGGTGTTGTTTAAGATTTTTGTAGGGAAAAAATTGTACAAAATCAATTTGGCCGACCCATCTAACTTGTTGAGTTGACCGGACTAATCTTGGGTAAACCGGATTCATCCCAGATAAATTATTTTCCGATTTACTTGATCGATCAATTCAACCAATTGATTAAGCCATCATTCTAACTGGTCAGTCCAATATGAGTTTCAATACTATAGTATGAGCTAAATAGGAGCATAATCCTGGTAAGCAGGAGCAGGAGGGCTTGTGACAGCACAGAAGACAACCAAGGCAGAAAACAAGAAAGTCACAACACAGGTGAAGTTGACTAAGTAAGCCTGGGATCCAAATTTGGCCAATCCTTTCCTCTCAAGGAAAGTGAGCTTCTCTAGATATCCAAGAAGGGCTGCAGCAACAACCATCACATATGCCATCAGCCCAAACATTTTGTGCCATGGCCTTGACACTCTTCTCAGACATGGGTCCCCTCTTGGGTACATGAATACCACAAATCCATATATCCACTGCACATTCATAAGAGCTGCTTAATTGATTTAAATAGATGAATGAAATAAAATAATTGTTAAATAATTTGAACAATTGTAACATGATCCCTCTAAAATATTCTCGTATAACATTGTATTACATACGTTAATCTATCTGTTAGGTAAATTAGCTCAGGGGAAAAATTGTAAACATAAAAGGTAAAATGGATTGAGATCTTGTATATATTATTGAACAGGCAATTAATGGATCAGCTTATTGGGTCAGAAACTCATGCTTCAGTTGTTAGAATTGGGCCTCACTGCTTGCAACTGGTAGGCCTTTTATATTGTAGATTTTGTTAGTTCGTTGACTGGTAATTGACCTGTTGTTTTCTAAGCAATAAAGTTTTGGAGTGTTTTGGATAAGACCATGAGCTGATTTATCGGTTTGAGTTTAAAAACAGGGGTCCCAACATAATAGAACTTATGGTGAAAACATATATAATCCTAATTAAAAGCTAGCTCACAACAAGGCTGAAAAACAGTTCATATCAGAATCTCGTATATTTTGTTGGGGAAGTTCTATTGCCATATCACACGTTGCACTTAAAAGTCTTTATACATAGATTTCTCAGTGGCATTGAGTTAAGAGGGAGATTCTACTAAAATATGTTATTTCAATTTCAATCTCAGCCTCTGTAGTTTAGCTACCTACCTGGAAGACAAGAAAATGAGGAGTTATAGTTATACCTGAACACCATAAAGGACTATAGCTGCAATTCCAATCCAAGAATGAAAGCTGTAGAGATTGGGAATGTCTTTCTCATTATGATACAAGAATACGACATAAGTCCCCAAGATTCCAAGTATCAATGCAATGGCATGAACCACAAGGTGTATCACTCTCTTCACTTCTTTCTCCAACGGCAGAGATTTGTAACTTACAATAGCTGCATTTTTGTTCAACAGTGACCAACACAAGACCCAAAAAAGTATCAGTGATTAAACAACTTCAAGGGCATTGTATTCATTTACCATCAAAAGCTGAAATTTCAGAATCCTTCGCTGTGAATGGAAACTAAGTTGTTTCTTTAGTCTTTTACTACTGAAATTCTCCCAAAGTATATACGTTGAATTGATTACCTTCGCCCCCGATAACAATCAAGCCAATTTCCATAAGAACAGGATGGATCTGAAGAATCAAACAAGACTTTGACATAGAAAACATTGAAAGTACAAATGCGGAAGTAAATATTTGTACTATGAAGAGAAAAAAGGAGTTACATTGAAGAGGAGGGACTTGTCTGGAGAGTTCCAAGCTAACCCACCAAGATAGTGAATGGTCCAAACAAAAACCATAGCAATAGAAGCAATGCCCAGAAAATGAACTGCAAATGTTATTGGAAATGGATTCACACCAACCTCCATGTCTTACCCTTCTTCTTCTCCGTTTCTGCAGGAAAATAATATAGCAGAACAGGCTATCTAGGAGAGTATGTAGCCATTGCCAAGCTACCTTTCTTGAGCTTTGACTGGCTGATAGATATCGTCTTCACGTGGCTCTCTGAGTTGACAACAATTTAATGCAATTCTTTTTGGGTCAATAATCCTTACATTCTCATGTCCAATGTTTCAACTTCATTGCCGTTTCCCGCGACTTCACATTCCTTCTATCTGTCAAATATTAAATTTACAAAAACAAAATGGTGCTATAATTGATCAAGACATAATTCAAGGCTAGACATTTTCTAATAATTATACCGAAGACTAGACATTTTCTAATAATTGAAAAGTGGAAGAAGTGTTTGTATGGATAGAAAAGTGGAAAGAAAGGAAAGTAATATAAGTACTAGTTTTAAAATTTTTTTATAAATAGTAATATTTTTTTTATCATTTATAAAAAATTTTAAATCTAATACTCATTTTTTTCTCATTTCTCTCTATTTTTCTCTTAACCCAAATATAACTGTAGCGATGAAATGTTAGAATCAACCATCATAAACCGTTAGTTTAACATATCATAGTTTCTGCAATTTTCTCATAAATAGGGACTTAATTTCTTTTAAACCATTTAATTTTAGAAAATGCCCCAGAAGATAGCTACTTTACAATCACTTTTAAGAGACAATATGAAAATAACCGAATAGAGTCGATGTTGTATTAAATGCAGCCTGCATATATGTGTTTAATTACTTTTTTTTGGGGACAAATATATGTGTTTAATTACTTAAATCTGTTTTGAGATATTAATCCAATGGTCACATATTCACAACCTATAAATGGAGACGCACAGAAACATGTGCTGAGGACAAGTTTAGGTTTTTTTTTTTTTTTTCACTTTATTAAAATATGATCTCATCTGCAAAGTCTTCGTTATTTATACATGAAACCAAAATGTCAGTATGAAATGGAAGATACACAGTGAAATAAAGAAATGGCTTGATATAGACATTGATTAATTAATTTCCTTTGAATTGAATATTAAACAAACCTTCCCTTCTCTTACCTTCCATTCTTCTCAATCCAAATTCTATCAACCAACCACTAAACCATGGACAAATTGATTCTTATCCATCTCTTAATTAAGTAGGCCTGCAATGTATATCAGCTTTCACAGTAAGATATTAAAATATTAATCAGTTACCAAATTTGATCTTTAATTCTCTCTCTCTCTCTCTGGCCAACTTGCTCTTTAATTCAGTGCATCAAAATATTTTCTTACTCATGTGGATGCAATTTTTTTTTTTAAACATAAATGCTACTTTAAATTTGTGAAAAGAGATTTTATAAATGAATTATAAAGAGCGATATACTCCTATAATGACTTATTTTCTTCCTTTTTTTTCAAAAAAGACTTAAATTAAGAAATAATGGGAGTACTAAACAACTTTTTTTTAGGTGAGTTTAAGCTTTTGGTTTTTAAAAGTCTGACATGTCTCCATGGACTGCTGTATTTTGTGTGAAAATTGAAAAAAAAAATCCCAATAATGGGCCATTTGGATGGGAAGAAAGATTAAGGGGAAAGAAAATAAGAGAAGAGAAGATTTGAGAGAAAATGTTATCATACCACTGGTTGGATGAATGAGACAAAATAAAAAGGAAAGAAAATGAGCAAGTATGTTAATGACTAAAATACCCTTCTTTATATAATTATATCATATTTAAAATCAATAAATAAATTATTCATAAAAAGTGAAAGGGTTAAAATACAGTATAACATCTTGAGAAATTGATTTCATAAAAATTATTATTATGGTATAAAAAAAGAAGTAGATAATTGTTTATTTCTTTTAAATTTTTAAAAATTAAGTATAATAAAAGATAAAAATAAATAAATAAATAAGGAAAAGACAAAAAAAAGGAAAATGTATTTTGAAATGCATGCGCGCGCGGCATTTATTAATAAGTTTTGTATGAGAACAAATAATGAAAAATGAGTTTTGTTCCCATTTTCTCTCTACTTGTGAAGAGACAAGTGAAGAGAAAAATGATGTGGTCCATTTTTTACTCAACTTTTCTTTCCTTCCACTTTTCTTCCTTCGTCTAAACAAGGAAAAACACATTTCTCTCCCCATTCTCCTTACTTATTTTCTTCCTTCCCTCATTTTCTCTTCATTTAAATAGGTAAAATTTTTATAAGTAATATGGACCTAAATTAGAGTATAGTATATCTGTACAAAATTTGCACAATACTTATGCTTACCGTATATAAAATATAGGGTTAAGATGCTTAAATAGCCATCAATTTTTCTCAAAAGTGCAAAAATAACCATAAACTATTTTTTTGGAGCAAATGTAACCATGAACTTCCGAAACTGGTGC
>JBAGKO010000008.1:3535564-3547292 GCA_037177275.1 Acacia concinna
ACAACTTCCTAAGTAGGGGTACTCTTCACTCACCATGGGGGTTTTAACAACTTCGCAGCTCGTGATGACAACATTGTCAGTACGTTTTGATAACTTCTCAGGAGGGGGTAGTGTTCATAAGCCATGGGTATTTTAAAATTCCCATGACTTGTGAACACTACCCCTGCCTAAGAAGTTGTCAAAACTTGCTGACGATGTTGTTATCACAGGCTGCGAAGTTGTTAAAATGCCCATGGCAAGTGCAGAGTGCCCTCACTTGAGAAGCTGTCAAAACGTGCTTACGAAGTTGTCAAAACGGCTTACAAAGTTGTTAAAATTCCCATGGCGAGTGAAGAGTACCCCTGCCTGAGAAGTTGTCAAAACATGTTTATTAAGTTGTCAAAACGGCCTGCCAAGTTGTTACAATTTTATGGCGGAGTGAACAGTACCCTTGCCTGAGAAGTTGTCAAAACATGTTGACCAAGTTGTCAAAATGGCCCGCGAAATTGTTAAAATGCCCATACGTTGTGAACAGTACCTGCGCATTTTTTAATATTTTCTTTTCTCTCTCTACTGTACAAAAGGACAGGGGGGATTGCAGAAAAACGACAGAGGTAGCAGTGGAATTTCCCCAATGAACATAATTATAAAAAGGTCCCTAGGGACCTCATGATAAGGAAAAAGTGTGGGGGACTTTTTTATAATTATGTTTGGTCCTTAGACTTAAGGGCCATTGTCCCTAAAATATATCATGCCATTTTTTCTTTGTCCAAAAAAAAAAAAAGTTCCAGTAGTGTCATTATTTTTCTAAAAACCCATGAACTGTCATTTCCATCCGTAGATGCATGAATAAGGTAAAAGGAATAGAAACCATTTAATGGATATCAAATGTTCATAAAACCATTCATGCATATTGTTCTGAAAAATAAAACCATTTTAGTATTTAAAAAATAAATAAAACCATTAATGCATCAAAATCATACATTCATTTGATTTTATGACAAATGCACTCACCTTAAATCTAGCTAAATGTCATGATTCAAGATTCCCCCGTTTTTTTTTTTTTTAAATGAAGTTGTTCATTTCACTCATGAACCTAAAAAGTTAAAAAATATAAAAGCAAATCAAAATTATATTTTTCCCATATAATTTCAATTGATTTTTAATATAATCCTTATAATTTCAAATTTCATAAATAAGTCGCTTATGTTGTACTTTGTTGTGCTGTATGTTATATGTTGTCCATATTTCGTCAATATGTGATTACTTTTATTTTATTATTTATATTCTAATCTTTTTAATTAGTGTGCTTATACTTTTCTTGTCAAGTAATTAGTGTGCTAATACTACATATAGAATAAACACACAATTAATATGGATATTACTACCTCCGTTCCTAAATATAAGACTCATTTTTATGTCACAAAAATGAGTCTGGAGGGAGTACATGTGTATTATTTATATATGGATTTATAGTTGAATGATAATAATTTCAAAATAGGATGTGATTGAATAACTTTTTTTTTTGTCTACATGATTGGAGAACTTGGCATGATTCATGCAAAGATCTTGATTTAAGAATTGTCCATATAGTTTATATAATTAGTCAAATCAACAAAAAAATACTGTTAGAAGTTTAATAGGAAGATTTTTAAAAAAAGAAAAGAAAAGAAACTTTAAGAGGAAGAGCTCAATCAGAAAGTTTGTAGATCATAAACACTCAACATAAATTTAAATTAAAAATTAAGCAAAAATATAGGGATAAGAACTTAATTTTCCTAATTAAGCAAAAATATAAGGATAAAAACATAATTTTCCTAAAATGTTGATTTAATTATCACTTCAAACCTACTTTCTACCTATTTTTGTTTCTTTCACATAACTACTAATAAAGAGCTACCTATTCTTCTACTATATATATTAAACATGATGAGGATGAAGAAGAACCGATTAACAATCTAGAGAGCATATCATGGCAAGATTATTGTTTTTCTCTCTTCTTCTTTCTCTTCTTCATCTCTTCAAGTCCGCCATTTCTGTGCATGAGCAAGCTTTAACAACTCCACCATTGCCGATCCTTCCCCTCCCTTCATATTCTCAGTTAAAATGGCAACAAAGAGAGATCATCATGTTTCTCCACTTCGGAGTGAACACATTCACGGACAGAGAATGGGGAGACGGCAGTGAAAGCCCGGAGATCTTCAACCCTTCAGGCCTCAACACCGGGCAGTGGGCGGAGGTGGCTGCGGAAGCCGGAGCTTCGTTGATGATCCTGACGGCGAAACACCACGACGGGTTTTGCCTGTGGCCGTCAAAGTACACAGAGCATTCTGTGATTGGAAGCCGTTGGAAAAATGGGAAAGGAGATGTTGTGAGTGAGTTTGTGAGTGCAACATCAGCAAAAGGAATAGACGCAGGGCTTTATCTCTCACCTTGGGACAGACATGACTCTAGATATGGACATGATATACCTTACAATGAATACTATTTAGCTCAGCTTCAAGAACTGCTCGATAAGTGAGTTCCTTTAATTTAATTGTCTGTTTCCATGAAGAACCTGACTTTCTGGAAAAAGCTTGAGATATATAGTCATATAGGTATATATTAGTTGTATTTCTATAAAAAAATAACTTGAATTTGATAAACCTTCCCTTAACTTAAAAGAACTTCTCATTGTACAAGTGACTTCCTTCGATTGTCTGTATCTTTGTATGGAGAACCTGATTTTCTGGGAAAAAGAGTTTTAATATAGTTTTTGGACGTACATATATATAGGTGTGTATATATATATATATATGTATTAGTTGTATTGCTATAAACAATAACTTAATTCGATTTGATACAAACTTTTTTTAGCCCCAAAAGATTTACCATCTTCATGATCATTTCATTCTTTACTTTTTTTCCTCTGACGTCCCAATTGAATGACGGGTAAGTTTTTATATTTTAAATAACGTCTTATTTTAATATATGTAAGATTTAACATAAGTATCACTTTATAACTTCTATTTTTCATAAAAATATATTTATCATTTTAAAAAACAGATTAAACGTTTTAAATCAGAATGATAAGCACTAAATGAGAACCCAGAGTTAAGCCAATTTGAGAGGACTTATCTTGATATTATTATACACAGTGAATCCTATCATTTTGTGAAACTTGTGAACGTGGATAACATATATATATGCAGATATGGAGAAGTGAGGGAGATATGGTTTGATGGAGCGAAGGATCCAAAGGCACAAAATGTGACTTACTACTTCACAGAATGGTTCTCAGTGGTGAAAGAGTTGCAGAAATCCATTAACATTTTCTCAGATGCTGGCCCTGACGTGAGGTGGGTGGGAGATGAACAGGGCTATGCTTCTGACACGTGTTGGTCTCTCATCAACCGAACTTCTCTTTCCATTGGGAATCCTGACATCACCCTGTAAGTTTCAATCACCTTCCAACCCACAACACCTTTGGTATTGCATCTAAGTGCCTTTGGCATTATCTCACTTTGAAGATAAGGAACTAACAACAAGCATTACTTATTTCATGCTTGGCGTGCAAGTCAAGTAATCATTTATGTTTTGTGTTGATTGTGCATTATAGAGCTGGGAAAATAGGGCCAGCCCTTTTAGGTCTGTTAAGGCAAGGGCTGAGCTTGTATTTTGGAGGCTAAAAATGGAATCGGGCCTACAAGGGTCAACCCTGTAAGGCCTCGGGCTTAGAAGGGTAAACCCTGTAGGGCCTCGAGTTTAGAAGGGCTAGCCCTGTAGGGTTACGGGCCGGTCCTTTTAATTTTTTTTTTTATTTTGTATATATCATACTATATAATTTATTTTGGGCAAAAACTCCAACTCATTAGGCCATTACCCAATGAATACACACACCCTATTGACCATACAAGCATACACACTCACACACAAGACACGGGACACTATACACACATCACACATTCACGCTACATATTTGTATACTACGTAAAATTAAGACTTTATTGACATGTGACAATTGTGTACTTAAAATTATGTCGTTTGTTTGTTGCATACTTGTATACTACGTAAAATTTAAACTTTATTTTCATATAATTTGTATTAAATTAGAATTTTAATTGTTATAATTTACTAATTTTTTTCCTGAAAAAATGTTACAAAAATTGTTTAAAATGCTTACGGCTCTAGCCCTGTCGCTTTTGAGCCGGACTTTGAAAAATAAGTATTTTTTTTTAAGTCGGGCTTCAACGAGCCAGGCTTATTAAGGCCTTGGCCCTTGAAGGGCCGGCCCTGTAAGGCCAGCCCTGATTCTCAACTCTAGTGTACTATTAGAACTTTTAAAGGTATATGCCCACAAACTTGGCAGTGTATTTAAGATTGGAGGAGTATTAGATTTTGGAGATATATATTCTACATTTATGATATAATCCCTATATTTTGAAATAGAGGAGTATTAAATTTTGGATGTGTGTCTCTCTTCTATATTTAAGATTAAAAGAGTATTAAATGTTGGAGATATTTTTTTCCATATTTTATTCATTTCTTATTTCTCCTATGCGCTTGTATTTCTTTTGATGAGCTTTGAATTTGGAGGGGCTTTAGGTCTGCCTACTTATATACTTTGTTTAATCTTAAAGGCTTCAAGTGCACAATCTTCATTTTTTTTTATTAGATCGAACGGATCTTATATCATATTAGATAAGTGGGATATAACTATTAATATACAACGAAATCCTTTAATTTCCATTCAAATATAGTTTAAACCTTGATAGATATATTTCCCTAACAATCTATATATATGCCTTCAATTCTTTCTTTAACTGATCTTATATTCTACTATGAATAATCACTCAGCATTTTCTTTGTGATGACCATCATATATATATATATATATATATATTTGTGTGTAGCTACCTAAACACAGGTGATCCTAAAGGAACAGACTGGGTTCCAGCAGAATGCGATGTATCAATTAGACCAGGATGGTTTTGGCACAAATCAGAATCACCAAAAACCCTAACTGAACTACTTGATATTTACTACAACTCAGTTGGCAGAAACTGCTTATTACTCCTCAACGTACCTCCCAACACAACCGGCCTTATTTCAGACATTGATGCCCAAAGGCTAAAGCAATTTCACAATGCAATCACCACAATTTTCCAGAAGAACATAGCAGCAGAAGAAGAAAACTTCATTGTTACAGTTAGCAGCCAAAGAGGAGGAAAACAAGGCGGCTTTGGACCAGAAAACATGTTAGACAGTGACGATTTATGGACATACTGGGCACCTGAAGAAGAAGGAGGAGGAGGAGGAGAGTATTGGGTTGAGATAAGAGGGAAGAATAATAATAATGGGAGCTTGAGATTCAATGTGGTGAGGGTACAGGAAGCAATAGGACTTGGTCAGAGGATCCAACGGCATGAGATCTATGTGGATGGAAAGTTGGTGATCAAAGGAACCACAGTGGGTTATAAGAGGCTTCATAGGCTTGAAGGTGGGGTGGTGGATGCTGGTGTTGTGAGGATTAGGATCACTGAGTCTAGAGGATTGCCTCTCATATCCTCTATTGGTCTCCATTTTGATCCTTTCTGGCACTCTAAGTTCACTTCTGGTTTCAAGAAACAATGATGATACGTAAGCAAATCTGAATCTTCTCATGTATACAGCATACATGTTAATTTATTATATGATCAAGCTAAGTGGGCCTCCTTTACATACATTTTTACTGAATTATGTTACTTCTAATGACTATGATATATATATATATATCTCTATATCATAGAGGCTGAATATAAAACTGTTGTATAAATCAGCAGATAGAAATAAAATGATTGAGGAAGTGGCAATAATTTGATCATGTCATTGAGTAGAATAGATCAATTATCATGGGAGTCAATGAGTCATCATCCGGTTACTAAAAACTAACTCGATCACATATGTGCGGTTATATGATCTAATTTTTAAACTGTAAAGGAAAAACTCCATCTTTAAATTTATATTTCTCCTTGTTCATATGAGAGTTTTATTAATCTCGGGCTTAGGCCCTAATCTATTAAGAGTGGACTAGATATAACCCAACATTGAGTTATGACAATAAAACTCTAATATATAATTAATTTCTAGATTTTTATCCAATTAAAAGGGATTATCCTTATTTAAGGAAAAATAACCCTATATTATTAATACAAGTATATGAAGCGCTTTTAAGAAGGGTTTATGTGCAATTTATTTCAATACCTATTTTTTTGCCAGCATTTCAATAATACATATATGCTTCATACATGTATAGCTGTTATATATGTAACCAAAGCCTTAATCTGTGAGAAGCAAACACATGAAGACCACCTTAACCGAAAAGAGGAAGGCGGTGAGTAATATGAAAAAGAAATCAAGAATTCAGCATCTAAAAGTCCTCAGGTCATCTTTTTTTTTTTTTTGGCTTGTATGTTATATTACCTCCGTTCCTAAATATAAGACCCATTTCTGTGTCACAAAAATGGGTCTTATATTTAGAAAGAGAGAGAGAGTACATAATTTAAGATGAGTATATTGTTTTTCATTATTTTTGAATAATTATAACTTCAAATACAGATATGTTGATTTCAACATGCCCCTCAATCAGGTCAAAAGTTTAAAATAAAAAAAAAAACTCGATTACTTGTTCTTTCATATTCATAATTCTTGAGTGGATTTCATTTAGGAGGGGAGTTGATAAGATCCCTTAGTAAAAATAGTTGAAATTATTTCATTTAAGACCAAAAAAATGTCATTTGAAAGATTCAGTCAGGAATCAAAACCGAAAATATAGGGCACATTTACCTCTGAGATGGCCCTTGAAAAAAGAGTTTATGAGCCAAAAGTCAATTTTGAAGCTAACACTTTAAAACTGTTTTTTCAATATACCACTCAAACAAATTTTTGTGAAACTGATTAATTCTTATAAAAGCATATCTAAATATAAATTACATTACACTAATTGACTTTTTTACCCCACTTTTAATTTGTAAAAGTCAATTGGGATAAAAGGCACCAATATGCAGATCCTCCATATAATGACTGAGGTGATGCTTAAATTGACCGATTTTCAACGTACTAGTAACTTCATCTGATTGTTTAACTCATTCAAGACCAAAAAGATTTCCATTGGAAGATTCATTGAAGCTCCTGCAGAAAATTCATGAACCACCCCGCATATTTCAATCATGCTACAACCTGGGATTTCCTTTTGGATTCCTCTTTCTTTCATCACATTTCTAACTCTTTTAGCAGCATCAAACTGGCCAGCTTTGCCATATATGTCACACAAGTTCATATAGAAAGCATGATTATTAGGCTCTAAGTTAATCAAATGAATAGCTACCTTCTCTCCTAGCTCTATATTCTCATGCATCTGACACCCCCCAAGCAATGAACCCCACACATAAACATCAGGCTTCATCGGCATCTCTCTTATTACTCTCTCTGCTTCCTCGAAGAGCTTCGCTCGGCTAAGAATGTCAACCATGCAAGCATAGTGGAAAACCTGAGGTTCAATTGAGTAAACAGTTTTCATCGCCTCAAAGCACCGCCTACCTTTCTCTACCAAACCAGAATGAGCACAAGCAGACAATAAGCTGACAAATGTTACGTGGTTAGGCTTCACGCCGGCTTTTTCCATCTGGAGAAAGCAATTGAAAGCCTCTTTGCCAAAGCCATGAAGAGCGAGCACTGAGATCATCGCTGTCCATGCTGAAGCATCCTTCTCAGGCATTTCTCTGAAAATCTCAGCTGCTTGATCTGCATGCCCACACTTGCCATACATGTTCACAAGTGCTGTTCCAATTACCACATCACACTCTAACCCACTTCTCCTCAGATAACTATGCACCCACTTCCCATGATCTATGGAACCAAGTTGAGCACAAGCTGATAGGACACTAGCAATTGTGAATTTATCAGGTTCAACTGTATTATTACCTTCGCCGGAAACCTGCATTTGATGGAAAAGTTGTAGTGACTCTTTTGGCCGGCCGCCTTGAACCAACCCTGTAATAATGGAGTTCCAAGTTATGGTATTCTTCTCACTCATCTGAGTGAACAATTCCATTGCATTGTAAAGCTCTCCATTTCTCAGACACCCAATAATCATTGAGTTCCAAGTGACAACATCTCTCACTGGCATTTCATCAAACAGCTTCCTGGCATTATTCAACGACCTACATGCCACGTACAAATTTATCAAATAATTCCCAACAAAAATATCATCATAAAATCCAAACTTGACGATTTGGGCATGAATTCCTAAGCCAGTAGCTTCATCCAGCCTCCTAGTGCAATCCTTTAAAAGGAAAGGGAAAGTGAGGTTATTTGGTAAAATGCCATTGCGAAGCATTTCTCTATAAATCAATAAAGCCCTGCGAATTTGGCTATCTTCACCACCATCATCCTTCAAACCTGAGTATGATCTGAGCATGACATTGTAGGCACGAATTTCCGGGTTCTTTATCGTTCGAAAAACCTTAGAAGCATAGGTGAAAGAACCCCAATTCGAAAAAGCACAAAAGAAGAGGAGACGAGTGATGAGAAAATATTGGTCATCGGAAGGTAACAATGGGAACTTAAGTATCTGGGTGTGGATTTGTTTGAGCTCTCTGAAATTCTTGCACTCTTCAATTAATTTTGAGAGGGAGTTCTTGAGACTTCTGGCGTCCGCAGTTTTGAGCTCTAGGCGGGTAACCATAATAACTAACACGTTAAGGCCTACAAGCAAGATCCCAATTTCCTCTTGTACGTTCATGAATCAATGATTTATGGGAGTATAATTCCATTCACTTACGCTGTTTGGTTTGAAGAGATCGGATAGACAGAAAGTAGGATGTTATTTTATTTGGTTTGATTGGAAATGAAAAGAGGTTGAAATTTTTTAATGATACTTGGTTTAAAGAGGATTTAAAGAAAAGAATGATAACAATTTACCATTTTATCTTAATTATAAAAATAATTTTTTTATTATAATAATTTATTTTCATTTTAAATTAATTTTATAATAATATAATTTTAATATGAAAATTATATATTTTTAAATAAAATAAAAAAATATTTTTTTATTTTAGTTATATTTTTATTTAAAGTTTTACTATTTTTATTTTAAATCATTTTATAATAATATTTTAATATGTAAAAATATAAATTTTTAAAAAATTTGTATCATAATAATATTTTTTAATGATAAAAATATATATTTATTTAAATTATTTTAATATTAATAATATATTTTAGTTATAATAATAATTTTTTATTTAAATTATAATAATTTCAGTAATATATTTTTTTTATAAATATATTTTAATAATATTATTATTAATACTCATATATTTTATAATTATAATATTTTTAATGGGAAAAAATATTTTATTTTGAATCATTTCTATAATACTATTTTAATATGTAAAAATATTTTTTAAAAAAATTATATAATAATGGAGTAATTTTTTAATGACAAAAATATACTTTTATTAACTTAAATATATTATTAATATTAATAATATATTTAAGTTATAGTTATATTAATAATATATTTAAGTTATTATACCAATTATTTATTTAAATTTTTTGAATAAAATATTTGTATTTTATAAATATATTTAACAATAATAATATTATTATTTTTTATAATATTTATTACATATGTATTATTGGAATATCACATATATTATAAGAGTATAGTGGATTAAAATTTTGGTTGTCTTCCAAAACTCCCCGATTTAAAGGGAAACCAAAATGTGAGTGTTGGAGGGTAGGAAAAGGAAACTTAAAATCCCCCTCCCCTCCAAAATCTTAAATCAAATAAAGGGAGGGGATCATTTCCCCTCTCCTCTCATCCCCTCCCCACCAACCAAGCACACCCTTAAAGATAAGGTCTCATTTCATAAAACGCAGGCCACAATTTGAATTTAATTTTGGACAAAGGTGCACTTAGCACACTAAATTACTTTTTGAGGTGTAATTAGCATTTTAAAGTATTTAAGGTAATACCTAATGTATTTAAATGAATGAAATTAACACAATTCACTAAGAGACACGTAAACTGTCTTTTTCTCCATAGATATGTCAACATTAAAAATGATACATAAGTATTTAATATGTTAGATAATTTATAATTAAAGTGGCACCTGAATTTTTTTATAAAAAAAGTTCCATTGTCTTGGATTTAAATAACTCTGTAGACACGATAGGCTTTGATGATGAATAAAGTGTTAAAAGGAATAAACTTTTCATGGGGAACTTTGTTTTTCTTTTTAATTTAGAGGGCATCTTAATTATAAGTACTTATGTAGCATTTTTAATGTTGACATAGTTATGAAGGAAACGATAGTTTATATATCTGTTGAATGGTGTTAATTGCATTCCTAAATATTTTAGAGTGTTAGTTGCACCTCAAGATATAGTTCAAGGTGTTAAGCGCATCCTTACACTTTAATTTTTTTTTAGGAAAAATAGTTGTACGAAACTTTTTTTGGATAATGTAAAGTTGTCCAAAAAAACTTCTGCAATGTTGAAATTTTTTTTTGCCTAATGGTAAAAATCTAAACAATAATTTGGTTATTAATGTTCTTATTTGACTATATAGAAAATTGAAGGGAAAATTCTAAAAAAAGACAAGGAAAATAAGAAAATATCAATTTAGTACAGTGAAATTGGAAAATCTTAAATAAGTATTTTTGTACTTTTTGTGTAATTATGAAAATGCCACCGGATTTTTAACAACACGAGCATCATAATTAACAATACAGGTATCTAAATTAACAACACCAGAAGCATTTAGGTACTACGTATTTACGCTGTGAGTTGTTTGCGTTGATGTTGTTAATTGAGATACTCTTGTTGTGAATTAAGATACTCGTATTGTTAAAAATCCAGTGACATTTTCATAATTACGCAAAAAAATACAAAAAGACTAATTTAGAATTTTTCGATTTCATTGTACTAAATTATAATTTCTCTATTTCCCTTCTCTTATTTTGGGAGTTGCCCGAAATTGAATCCTAGCCATTTAAAGGGTGTGTTCAGTGAAGGACTCTCACGGCTCATAATTGAAACAAGACCATAAAACCCGCACGATGTGTGTCACACCTTCCTTCCATAGCCTTTACCTTATTATATGAGAGGTATTGGAATTATTAGTTATGACTTTAAGTTAGAAAAATAAAGGGAAATTTTTTCACTTTATCGGGTTACTATTCACCCATTCCCTAATTTCGACAACTTTAAAAAATTATAACTAATTCTCGAAAAAATCAGAATGATGTGATTCCATACTTATTTGGAAGTTCTCATCATCCTCTATAAGGGAAAAATAATCTCACATCTTGACTGTATAGCATCACTCACGTGAAACCCCTAAAAGTTGCATTATTCATATGATCAATTTGATACTATTCATTTGGTCATTTTTCTATTTTCCAAGATTTTTAGCCTAAGTTTGGGTAAGCTTAACTTTCTTTGCAAAAATCCAGATGACATATCTACCACTCTATTTGCAGCTAAAAATACCCTCTATTAGCATGCAAAGGCTCATGGTAAGATACAGTCATTTGCTTAAACTGTAACCAACCCAATTTCAGGCCCAAAATAACTAAAACTCAAGTGCCAATCTAACCATATTATCGTGCTGTGCCATTTTTCCCTTATCTCATCATTCTAATGTCACGTGGACAGCATGACAGCATAAGTAAAGACATTCACATAACATTACATCATTAACAACAGTAGCATACATAATATT
>JBAGKO010000008.1:3557893-3589090 GCA_037177275.1 Acacia concinna
ATTTGTCCATGGATACAATTATCATAATAAACATGCAAATGTAATGATAATTAAAATTGGAGAAATTCATAAAACATTACAATGTTCTAAGTACAATGATTGGCCACTAGAGCACAATATCCAACACAAACATGTATTTATTAGCCAACATTTTCAATCCCATGCTATCGTATGATCGGGCATCACAATCGTTGAAACAAACACACACTATATTAAGTATCACCCTTAAAGTTCTGATTGGGTAACTATTTGCCATATTTTGCAAAACGAGATAATTTTTTTTACATACTCACCTCATAATTTATAAAAGTTATTATCAAAAAGATGATTCAAATGCCTTTAAAAAATAAGTTGTTTATAAATATAATTAGAGGGAGTAATTTGCACGAAAAACTATCTCAACTTTAGGTTGCTGTTCCTTCTAGTCCTATATGTAAGAACATTTAATGAAATTTGAGGAGTTGAGGCAGTTAAATAAATTACTCTTATGATTTTATATACAGGGCATTTTTAGCATTTTTTACACAGACTGAGAAAAACATAAAATCTCATTAACTCTGCCATAAACTTAATAATTTCCAACTCTACCTTTATTTAATATACATAATACTAAATAAAAACAAAGTTAACACAATAATAAGTAAAGGGTAAAACTGTACATTCACATAAAACATTAATGAGGTGCATTATAAATAGGATTAAAAAATAATTCTCTCTTTACCCTATATATAAGACTAGAGGAATATTTAATTAAAGTATATGTGACCTGACATCTCTAAAATACCTATGCATAACATTAACTAATTATACATCATTTTATAAATCAGACATATTAAGTTAAAGCAAAATGATAAATATAAAAGATAAAAAGGAAAATCTTAGAAAAAGACCTTCAAAATTGAAAAAGTCAATTTAGTGCTACTAAATCTGAAAATCCCATATCAGTCCTTTGGTAGGAATCTGGAATTTTTGAAATATTAAAATTTTGTGAAATCACATAAATGCTCTTGGATGTTCACAATAAAAATATCTCAATTCACAACATGAGTATATCAATTCACAGCAATTCACAGCTTGAATACATATTATCTAAATACCTCTGTTGCTGTGAATTAATATACTTTTATTGTAAAAATTCAAGGGGCATTTACATTTTACAAAATTTCAAGCTTCCAAAAATTTCAAATTCCTATCAAAGGATTGATCTAGGATTTTTCAATTTCACAGCACTAAATTATCTTTTTACCATTTTAAATATATGTTTTTAGAATTTTCCCAAGATAAAATGAAAAAATATATTACATTTATTATCAAAATTAACTTCTAAAGCATGTCTTATATTTAAGAGAGGATGACTGGATAAATTATGTTTTCATGTTAAAATATTTTATTACTCATGCAGTCCTTAATGTGTAACTTTGTCGGAGAGTTAATATTGATGATAAATATAAGACAAATTTCATATATTGATCAAGTTTTTTCTAAATTAACTTGTGAAATTCCCTCAACAATAATTTAAAATAGAAAGGGAGAGACAAAATTAAGCAAAATGATTATAATGTTTTAAAAAAACACACCATATAAATCGAAAGAGTATCCAAAGTCTTAGGGACGGAAAGGGCAAAAAGTAATTGCTGCTCATTCTCTGATTTCCATTAGCAGTCCCATTTTAGCATAATCTAAATTGTCTAGCAAGAGTCAATTCAACATCTATTAAAACATTCCAGTGAACATCACAAATACACGGAATCAGACCATAGGCAAATAGTAAAATACTAATTGACTTTTCCAGTTACAGAGAACTGGATATATATATATATATATATATATGGATGTAAAGAACATATACATCATATATATATATATATATCTAATAATACATGAAGAAACTAAAAACAAAGGCAAGAACAGCACATAAGAACCCATTGCTGATGGATAGGTGGTGTGAAGATGAAGGCTTATGGCAGAAATTAAAGCCATACCACGTCTCTGGGGGTATGAAAGTGTCGTATTCAAAGGTAACAGCCTTTGTGTTATCGCCGGAAATTTTCACTGTTCGTGGCTTCCAGCCATCGTTTCCAGATCTGTACAAGTAAACGTAGCAAACCTTGTGCGCACATGGACCATTTAGCTTAAATGTATCTGTAGAACACCTCTCGAATGCGCTTGAAGTTGGATCATCCAGTCTTGGTGCATATATCTGATTAATAGTGTGTGAAATGAAAATGGAAGCAAATTAATAATATATATATATATATATATATATATGAACCTCCTCAATTAGTACAGACTATGTCCAAAATAAGGCTTCCTTTCTTTCTGATTTTATTATAGGCTCGTAGTCAAAATGGATACTAAAGGCTAAAGCTAACAATCTACTACTCTATCTCTTTCTTATTATAAACTTCAAATAACCGGGTTGAGAAAGGAAAAAGAAGAAGAAGTAAAAGTTATTTAAAGTAAATAAATATGTATTAAAAAAATAAAATAAATACGAGAACTACAATCAACAGAGAATAAAATTAGAAACATCGTTATTTTAGAAAAATCTAAAATGAAGTTAATATTTTGAAACACGTTCTTTTACAAATTTGAAGCTTATAATAAGAGATGAATGGAGGATTTGTTTTTTTCCCAACATCACCATGAAAATTCATTGTTATGTTCTTAATACTTCATACTTTCTTCGTCCTTTTTGTAAGAGTTTAAATTTTAACTTGTCTTAATCCCTTTGAGAACAGCACATTTGGAATTTGTGTAAATATTTAATGTGTTATTACCTTTTTGCCCTTAATTAATTATATTCTTTCTCCTCTTTTCTTTTTTCTTTTTTCACATTTCTTCTATATTTCCTCCTATTGGTTATTGCCACTATATTTTTCCCTCTTCCTTATCCCTGTTAATAAGAGTATGCTTGGACAAAAAGTTCTCTCCTTTACACTGCGTTTGTGTTGTCAAACCATTATCCTTCCAACATATATCAATGTGAATCAAGGGAAAGGTTAGAAAAATACCATTAAAGTAGATAAAAGACAAATGGATTCAGGGACAAAATTGTCCCATCGACCGTTATTTTTGTTAATTTTAACCGTTACTTAACTAAATATGTTAAGTTGGTTGTATACACACCGTTCGCTTTATTTTCATTAATGTGAAAATTTACTATAAAAGTTTTAAATCTAACGATTAAAAAAATAAATTAAATGACAAATGAACTTTTGAGTCAAATTTTTTCGTTAATAAAAATAAAATAGATAAAATATAGACTATCAGTTTAATATATTAATCAACTAATAAGATTACAGCTAAAGACAAAATTGGCCCTTCACTGGGAATATTTTGTCCTTTAGGTATATTGAGTTGTAAGTTGTAAGTACTTGAGGGTCTAATTAATAACTCATCATGCTTTTTTTTTCCGATAATAATTCATCATGCTTATTTATATTTTACATATTTCAATGGTATTTTTATGATTTTCCCGAGAATCAACTTCCAAAAGACTAATATATTCTCAACTCTGAAGACCTTAGTAAGAATGCAAAATTAAATAACCGATGAACCCAACTTAGTAAAAAGAAGACCTGATTGCCAGCAGCATCCCCAAAAGCAATACTGATACGATCCTTTGTACGCTCAGGAGACGAGCAGCTCGTAGATATAACCACCGTGTAAGGACAGGTCTTCGCGGTCGTCATCTTTACCACGACAAACGAAAGACAATAAGCAGGAAACTCACAGCTCATAAGCGATGAAACAGAGGATAAGGGAATCGAAGAGCGAGAAATTGATCGCCGGAAAGAGGTTTTCGTGAGGCATATATACCTGGATATAGCTGAAGTTGAAGGACTCATCGGCGTGAGGTCGTGGAGTAGTAGAAGAAGAAGACTGAAGCTCTGCGACGGAGAGAGTCGCTCCAATTCCTAGGGCAAGCAAGAGAAGAAGTTGCAGATATGCCTCTATCTTCATCGTGGTCGTCTTCTTCTCCGAATCGAAACCTGAAGGATCAAAGATGAATGGAAATGGCTTCTGCGGAGTAATT
Organism: Acacia concinna; assembly: GCA_037177275.1. Taxonomy (NCBI): domain Eukaryota; kingdom Viridiplantae; phylum Streptophyta; class Magnoliopsida; order Fabales; family Fabaceae; genus Acacia; species Acacia concinna. The sequence continues at coordinate 3,561,933 of JBAGKO010000008.1, forward strand.
TGGAATTCTCTTTTACCGGCTGTGTGCTGTCATGCGACCTGAAATAGGCTCATTCGTCGCACGTAGAGCGAGATCCACGGGTGTGTATTATTCTATACATTTCTAAAAATGACGTTAAGTTCTACAGAGAAGTCAAATTAAATACTTGATAACTCTGACAATGATACCTTGCTTGCCTTCTAGAATAATGTCGAGATTTAAAAGTGTTTCAATTTCAATTAAAGGTAAATTCCAAATAATCGTGAGGCTTATCACTGCTGGCACTTTGCTGAGTAGCTTAAAATCTAATTAAGGGTTCAAACGGCGTGTATGGACAGGATCTCACGGAAAATTTCTTCTATGTTTGGATGGAAAGAAAATTAGAGAGAAAAAAATTAGGGAAGAAAACTTTTAAAAATAATAAATTTTTATCATTTATGGAAAATTTTTAAATTTAATATTTATTTTCTCCTCCTTCCTCCCCACTTTTCTTCCCACTCAAACACACTTAATGTATAAGAGGATTAGTCAGTGATCACAAATATGGGCTATGGATAACTAAAGTGAGAAATTTCAGTACAGAAAAATAATATACTTTTGCAATTAAATTAGGAAGAAATAAAATTTAATATGGAATGAAGAAATTAAAATAAAAAATACTCTCTCTAATCTTAAATATAACATAAGATTCATTTAATTTTTTTTAGAGAGATTAATAAAGGTAAATAAATTACTTAATCATATCATATGTAGTATATCATTATATTATATAAGAAAAAAGGCCAATAAATACCCTCAAAACTTCAAAAACCTTAAAAAATAACTCAAATATGATAAAGGACAAATAAAGGGTAGATAATTTGCCAAAATTGTTGGCAGCGACTACAACTGGGTATTAAATTTTAATAATCATACCATATTTAGTTGTAGTTATTACATGTTCAGTTGTAGTTACTACCAACAATTTAATTATTCTAGATGAGTCATCTATCTCTCATTTATCTTTTATCTCATGGTTTTTTAAAGTTTTAAGAATAGTTTAAAAAAATAATAAATTTAAATATTTTAAAATAATATAATTAGTTTTTTAATATTTTTTTAAAAAATAAACTGCGTCTAAAATCAGATATAGTAGTAGAACAAAACTGAGGAATGACACGTAGTCGCATTATGCATGGGCTCATGGTTTGGGCGAAAATGTCTTGAGGGAGATGCGTGGACTGTCTGCAATCGTAGATGCCTGCAAGCTTCTTGATAAACTTAAACTGAACCATACTTCTAGCGAACTCCACTTTTTGCCAACTGAACCTATTGGCTGGGTGGTAAGAGCAAAATTATCCCATCAAATATGTTCAGCTAGCTGTTCATATATCATTCATTTTTGTTTTTCGTTAATATAAAAATTTGTCCTGAAACTCCTCTGTCATTTAATTTATCTTTTTTAAAACTTATATTTAAAATTTTATAGGTAAATTTTCGCTATAACAGCAAATAAAGTGAACTACATGTGAACGACTATCTCAGTATATTTAGTCAATTAACAATTAAAATTAGCGGAAATAACAACAAGGACAAAATCGTCCCATCCAAAAATTCTAAGGTAAAATTGCCCCATAATAAAAACTTAAAAGAGCAATTTTGCCACTAACCCTTATTTAACATTTGTTTTGCCAGAGCTTTCTTTCTTCTTTTTATTTAATCTAATCTGTATTGTAAACAAATAATAAATAAATAAAATAAAATGTATAACTTGCCTTGTTGGGCCAAGATTGAATGGGCTGTATTTTAAGCTTGTGTGCAATTTGCCTTGTTGGGCTTGTAGCCTAAACAGCAATACTGCAGAAAACTGAAACAAAAAATGGTATGCTTTTTATAAGGGCCGGCACGTTTAAAATCATAATTTAGTGAAAACCTTAATTTTAAACCATAGTTTCTAAAATTAAATTTTTTTTGTTTTTTAATTATGAAACCATGATTTATACAAATCGAGACAAAACTCCTCTTACATATTTATCGCAAAATCCATAAAAGCTATTCTTATCAAAACCTAGATTTTTACAAAAACTATTCTGAAAAATTTATTCTGGAAATCATAATTTGTTCCAAAAGTTATTCTGCAAAAATCAATTCAAACGCCCCCTAAAAGTGATTACAGGTACAAGTTACTCTAAAACGCTCCTTATAATGAACAATGGTATAGATTATAAAGCTATCTGGAAATAATCAGTGTGTTTATGGGGGTTGCTTCTATGGATAGGCTTCCTCGGATGCAAAAAACATAGTCAAGTTATCAGATTTACTTGCAAAGAATTTATTTCTTCCTCGTTGTTTAAATGTTTTTTCAGATTTTGTAATTTTCATATCCATAAAAAACAATGAATATCTTCTTTCTATAGTATTATATTGATTTTTTAACTGATCACCCAAAGAAAAAGTTTTTTCACACTTCAACTCTTGAAGTAGATGATTTTACGTTAGAAACAAGAGTTAATATCTTTAACACTCTCACAATCAAAATTATTATTGAGACTATTATTAATGATTAATGTAATACAGTATGCGTGTGATATTTTTTCTGGGGCATAGTTTGGAACAAGTGTAGTAGCCGTTGATATTTTTTCTGTATTTTATTTTTCCTGCTATCCCAGAGCTAACTAGTAAGAAAAATCCACAATGCACTCATTGAAACCTAGGCAAGTGAGACCGCTGCTTCACTTGACAAATTTAGGTCAACTTCAGTTCATGAAAAATTAGTTTTATTTATTTATTTATCTTAAAGTTAGTGATGTGGTATTGAATTTTAAAACAAGGGATCTTTAAAAAAATGTGCGTAATTTACTTACATTTTGTCGGTATGCTTCCTGCCTGAATAAATTGACCTTGGTCTGATACTGCGGGGAAGCTGCCAACAATTCAAGCTTGCACATGTTTTTAGCATTTATTTAATACCATGATAATTTTACCCAATAAACTTTCTTATCTTTAAAGGATAAGGTTCATTTTTGCCTCAAAAGTAACCACTGAGGAGCGCTGGATGTTCGAAAGTTTTTTAAGGAGTAATTTTACCCTGGAAGTAACCAAACTGGAGCAATTTTGCCCTAGAAGTAATCAAACTGGAGCAATTTTGCCTTATCGTTAACTTTGATAAAATTTAACCGTTATCTTTCACCAAACTATATTAGTATGTTACATCTTGATATTTTTAACTCCCTAAATGAAGGATTCAAGATGAGTAAATGGTCAGAATCTAATATAAACGGGCCTCATTGTTTTGGATTGGGATTGGAAAAAATTAATATGATATTTTAGATCATTTATAAAATTATCTTTAGCCCAAGATCAAGTCCAGAGAAAGTAGTAAAAATTGATGAAATCAATTATCCTTTAATTCTAGCCTATACTCCCTTTAATGGCCAGGTAGAAAAAATTTGGAGAAGTACGGTTAAAAATATCAAGATGTTACATACTGATCCAATTTAATTAAAAATAACAGTCAAATTTGGTCAAAGTTAACGACAGGGCAAAATTGTTTCAGTTTGATTACTTTTAGGGTAAAATTGCTTCTAAAAAAAATTTTCAGACACCTAAGACACCTCAGTGGTTACTTCCCGAACAAAAATTGAACTTATCTCTATTTTTAAATATCAACTCCTGCACTAGTGAGCCTCATGATTTGGCACACCCTTTTTCTTTGGCACCTGTATAAACAGCTCCAAGAAAATATTAAAATCATACTTACTAGCACAGCCACTCTTATCTGTTTAAAAACGTTACGCTTGGTATCTACACAGCATTATTAATTCAGCCTAAGGTTGGTAGTTTCCTAAAAGCAAAGAATAATAGCAGCAGCAACACTCACTTTTGTAAAAATTATTTAATATTATATATGCGTCCATGAAACAATTGGAAAGCTTGTGTGTCTCAACTCTGAAGTCTGAACCCCTTTCTCTGATTTTTCTTTTTTCAAATTTTATTTCCAACTTTGATGGTCCTAAAGGCCTTTAAATAAGATTGAGTAGGGGTAGGACCATTCTTCTTTAATTTCCCTGCTTGTTTTACATATACAGTTAAGGACAAAAGTGACAGATTCCCCATTTCCTTCATATATTATTATGCTTTTTCACCCTTTTAAGCCCCACAGCCACACCACAAGGTTACTGCACAAATTGGCTTGGATTCCTTCTGCCCTCTGCCATCATCTTGCAAAACTATTTTCTCTCAGTAAATACAGAAATAAAATATTTTGCCCTCTGTAAGCAACCAAAGCAAAATCCAGTTTTAGATTCTCCTTGCCATGGCACTCCATAATACCATAAGATTAGCCATTCCCTCACTAATACAGGGATAACACACTCTAAATTCCACCTAAATTCATGAACAAGTAGAACTCACAACTTATCATAGATTAGGCATTCCCTGAGTGCTTGTCTGAAACTGCTTATCATAAGCATACTCATACAGACCGAAATAAAATTTATCTCATATACATGCCTCATATATTGTAAAACATAATTTTAAAAAAATATTTTTGAAGGCTCCAGGTGTTATTTCAAACAAGCTATCAGCATGATGTATTTAGAATATTGCATAACACAGGCCTCTCAAAGCTTCACTCTATGAACTAGTGATGGTGCACAAGTTCATCATAACAATTGATAAAAATGCAGACAAATTTTCTACAAAACAGATCCAGCATACCCTAGATATACTTATCCCAGTCAATACATATCCACAAAATCATGGCTATGTATAAATTTTATAATGCATTTATATCAGTGAAGTTGTGTCTGTTGCTCCAATTTATCATTGTCCGAAACCTGAAGAACTGCCATAATCTATCCAAATCGAAGATCAGTGAGGACCACCAATCTTTAATGCAAGGAAGCATCGTTCTACTATATCATCAGAACGTGGGGTGATTTCTCAGTAGCTACCTGCCACCTGCTGCTATCACAGAAAATGCAGAACCAAGCAATTGTTGTTACTCAAAAATGAATTTTATTCTCTCTGTGGAAAAAAAATAGCACAAATATACAACAAACAGTAGTTTTTGATGAATGTATAATCATTCATCACATATAGAAAGAATCACATATTATATAGTACAACCCACGACCCCATCAGAGATGTATGAATCCAACGGTGGGGTGGGTGCTTTCCTAATTTGTAGATATATTCATTTAAACTTAGGAAACAACTCTATTCCACTGCCCAATTTATCAGCAAGCTTGGGTTTTTCATCTTCCGTGTTACCATTTAGTAAAATCTGATCGTTCTTGCTCCTGAAACCTTCTCAGAACCCCATCAAGAGCAACGTCAAAAGCATCCTTTACCCCCTTTATCCCCTCGTGGGATTTTGCATACACAAACTTGGGTATGAACCCAATCACTTTCTCCCTCATTGCCGTGATTTCATCTTTACTGTACCTTTCTAGCACAGCTTTAATGGAGGTCCCATTTTTCACCTCATTCCGGTCTATGTGAACCGAGTAACTAGTCGGTTCACTAGGTAAGAACCACTGGTACTGAAGGTAAGCGGTTCGCCTCCAGAAGAAAACCGGAATTGAGCCAGCTAGCATACAGTCGAAAATAGACTTCCTCGTGAAGCTATCCCCTCTGGGCTGCAAGCAGAAATCGGAGTCCAGAAATGTTTCCATAATGACCGACGTTCCGTTAGAGCACTTCGATCCCGCACAGTCCACGGCTCGGCACGATCCGGACGAGTCATGGCACTGACTGAGCAAAAGGCCTCGGAAGTCGTTCTTAAACGACTTGCGCGGCGCGCCGGCGAAGCAGAAGAGAATGTTTCGCTTCCGTTCTCGTACGAAGCTCTGCCACCGAGTTAGGTCCAACTCGGATCGGGGGTGGAATCCGGTGGGGTAGGGAATACCGATGTCGAAATAATCCCACGGATTGCGTTCAATGAGCAGTCGCGTGATATTCTTCATTCCCGGCAAGTAGACGCAGCTAGAACCCCAGTCTTCGTCTTTGGATCGACGGAAATCCCATGTTATGCGGCCCATGGTGATGAAGTGATTCCAGCCATTGGATCGTTGGTAGTAGGGTTGATCGTGGACCCACTTTAGCATCATCTTACAGTGGTGATCGCGTTCCTCGGCTGTGGATTTCGTCCATAGGTACTTCCCCACCGCAAGCCCGGCGTAGAAGGGGATGTAGAAAGCCGTAGCGGATTCCGGCTCCGTAACTCTGCACTTGTGGTTCAGCATGCGATTGTGGAAGATGATCTCCGAAACGAACTGGTCCGTCCAGTACCACGCCGGAATTAGATTCTCCGGCACAGTTTCGGCGAGTCCGCCAGCAACCCGGCCAAATCCGTCGTTCGCAAGCGCATCACATCGGGAGCTCCACGGGTTCAGGTTGTCACAATTCTCGAGGATTTCCTGGTTAAAGATTCTGGGAAGGTCGTAGACGAAGAATCTACCGGACGCACATTGGTCGTTGTCGCCGGAATTCTCAAGTGACGACGTCTGGACCACAGCGATGGTGTTTTCACTGGGAATCTTCTCGATGGCGGTGTTTTCCTCCTGAGGTATATGCTCAATGACGCTATTGGAGGCTAGATAAGTGGGGAAGTGATGGTGGACATGGTGGCGATAACGAAGAGGAATTGAGGTGGGGAAACTACGGAGGTTGCAGAGAAGTAGAATCTGAATGACAAGGACAATAACGAGGATCCATACGCGAGGGCTTTGTGGAGAGAAAAGGACATTCGAAAGTGAATTGAAGGAGCTCTTGCCGTCAAATAATTCAGGGGTTCTAGGTCTACGGTCCGACGAGGAATGAGCTGATAAAGGAAGCATGAGAGAAAGAATCTTTCCGACGAGATTGCCGGGAAAAATGGTGGATATGTGGTTCAGAGGGGGGAAGGGGATAGAGAAGGGTAGACTTGTAAAGGGCTCGAAATGTGACCCCGCTACTAGCAGCGTGGGTTTAAGGTATGTTTCGTGTGCTGTGAGACCCGGGGGCCACGGCTGACACGTGTCCAGTACATTACCGGCTACTTGAGCATACCGACACGGGATCACTCCTTCTGCAATCGACACGTGGCCGTATTTTGCGCCGATTATGGCTTCATTATGGAAGTGTTCCGGCTTTACCTCATTAAAATGTTGGCAGGAAAAAATACGAAGTACTCGTAATTTTATTGCTGCAGTTAATTTCGTCGGAGGAAAATGTGATCATAAAAAATACTCCCCTCCCTATGCGTACAGTGTAAAATCTAGTTTTGTACAATATCTCATATTAAAAGGAAGCGGTAGTAATTGATTCTTCTTTTTAATTAATAAATTAGAGCTAAAGTTTATAATGTCCTTTAATTGATGTACAATATAAAACATTTTAATTAATTCATATAAAATAAGAAACGAGATCATATATTATTCACAGGTGTTGCTTTCAAACTCACGATCAAGAAAGAATTGAATTTGATGACAGGAATATTTAAAAAGTTGGGTAAATAATTCAATTGGAGTTACATCAATTCGGGAATGATAATTTGAGGATACTTGTATTTAGCAAACATTACATTACATGTGACCATGTTAGCCAATGAGAGAGGCTTTAATAAATTCTGTGAGATGTGGCCCCAAAAAATAAAAAGGAAAGAAAGAAAAGAGTTATGTGTTGTTGGGAAGAAAAGCCACGTGCACGGTGCACCGCAAAAAATTGAGAGAGAGGTGAGAGGAGGGAGCAACGACGCCGTTTTAAGTAGGTACCGTACAAATTAGAGTAATCAATTGAGTTGCGAGTTAGAAGTAGAAGGTTGAGGCGACAGGTGGAGTGTAGTGATAGGTGATAAATGGAGGAGCGGTGAGGCAAGCAGCGAAGGAAACGGTGCGTAGCAATGGGGCAAAGTGGGGGTGCACGGTGCGCCACATGGGCTGTAACGCTGTTTACCGTGCCTGCCGACACTAGTAGCTTTTGTACATTATATTATGATTGGTTTCAGCGTTTAAAAATTGAAAGGTCACGTTGATGTTTTTGAAATAGTCCAAACAACTTGCTAGCTTCCATTCTCACTGGACTGCTCCTCTACTCTATCTATAAAGATGCGATTAAAATTAAGGGTTAAGGTGAAAATATGTCATTGAAGTTTTTTAGCAGTGACTACACTTTCACGTACTTGTAAGTGTTTTTGTGTTTGATGTTACTCCATAAAATATTAATATAGACTAATATTTTCTTTTAATGTTAAAAATTAATAATCAATGTTAATATTTTAACTGTAGGCGTCAATATATCTAAATTTTGAAATTCTTGAGGTCACATTCATATTAAATTTTAAGAGGTAAAAAGGAAATATCTACCCTACTTCCTTATGCGCTTTAAATTACTAAATTACGTGACTTGAAAAATTGGTTATAATTGATTAAAGATAATAAATATGTAAAAATGTAATGTATTTTTTAAAATATAATTTTGTTTATAGGGATTAGGGAGTATAGGCGGATAAGAGGAAAGGTAAAAACAATATGTAATGAAAGCAAATGGTAGACAACAATCATGGTGTTTAAAAAATCTCAGTTCCAATACTCTTGATCAGTCTTAAGATTTTAATCTAAGGAAAATCTCAGTTCCGGTTGGGGCCGGGATCGGGACTAGGACCACTTTCAGAAATCCCGGTCCCAGTCCCAGTTTTGGGTTTTATTATTTTATTATTGCTTTTTATTTTATAAATTAAATTATCATTTTAGTTGTGTATTTTTACTCATATTAATTAAGTTATCTTTTTAAAATATGTGTATAACATATTTAGATGGAGTTAAATAGCATATATTGTAATACTAAACTTAACTATATACGGTATAAAAATAATAATAAAGATGAAAATAATAACAATAAACATTATTTTTAAACTCTAGATCAATTTTATGTAATTATTATAGTCTTATTAGTGGTTAAATGATTATTTTTTATAATAAAATATAAAGAAATTATTTAATTAATTAATTATTTTTTTGAAAAAGGGAAAATCTCGATCCCAATCCCAGTTCCGAGTTTGAACATCCCTACATCCAACTCTTCACTTGGGTCTCTTTAAACTATCATTTTAAAATGTATTATATACTCTTATTCTCTTTTTTTCCTAAATTATATGGGACTCTTTTATTCTCTTTGACACACACATGTACTCCAACAAAAGGCTCACTATTTAGAAGGTAGTTATAAAATGTTTATTCTTCTTATTTATAAGTTACATCATTCAAGTTTTTTTATATATATGTAAGGAAAATCTGATTACAAATATAGTATAAGTCCATCCACACACAACCATATATTTTAGAAAAAATTTGTAATTAGGTCTCGACAAAAAGAAAAAACTATTAAACCGTATTGTGAAATTTTGTAATTACATTTAAATCCCAATTGATAATTCATTGGGCTTCTATTAATAATTCCACAAACGTCCATTGACTTAAATACAATTACAAGATTTTACGCGACTGTTTGATCGTATTTTCATTTTTTTTTTAATTTGGAGCTAAACACAATTTTCTCTGTATTTTTTTTAGATGAATCTGTGTTTAGGATGAATATAAAACACTGAAACACAAATAGAAAATATAAGGAGCAAAATCTAAATCTACAGATATTATTTATGAAGACATCAACATTTTCGCAGGAGAAAAAAAACGACATCAACGTTCTTTTTAGTCATTAATACTAGTAGTATTTTAGTATTAAAGGCTTAGAAAGTAGGCACTTACATTTACTTAACTTATGCTATTGTATGCTACACCTTATATAAAATTTTTAATTTATTAATTCATTTGATTTTTATAAAAAGAATTTGAACTAAAAAAATTTGAATTGCGTGATTTTTGGTCATATTTATGAAACTCTTGAGAAAATGAATTTCGTAGATCTCTCCGTACTACGTAGGAGATAGACGAAAACTTTGGCTCAACTTGACCACCGCCTTTGAACTTCGAATTAATTTAAAAAATAAAAATAAATAGAAACCAATCATTAACTGGAAAAATTCCAAATCCAGCTTTGAATGCGCATCCAGGTTGGTTTTATTTGTCTAAGCCATGGGCTAATTACGTGTATAGCCCTCAAAGCATACTTTATTGCCCTTTTATATTGCCCCTTTTCACTTTGGAATTGACATGTGGTAGTAATAAATAATCTTATTTCCACTGAATAGTCCAAAACTACCCACCAGCCTTTTCTTTATTTATTATTTTATATAATACAGTGAAAATTTCAAATTAAAATATATACAAGCATGCAACTTAGATGGCATAAATTTCATTGAATAATAACAAGTCAGCTTCATTATTGTCACAAACGGTGGAGACACTAATATAAGAAACAAACCAACTGGAAGAAATAAGAACAATCACATCACATTAGCTAGGCTCATTCTATTAAGTTTGCTGCATATAAAAACTATTTTTGCCTTATTACTTTCTATTAATAATAATACTACCTCCGTTCCTAATTATAAGACCCTGTTAACATTTTTGAAGAATCTTAAAAAAATCATAATAAAACTAATTATATTATTTTAGAGTATTAAAATTTATCTTTTTTCTTTAATTTATGTTGTATAACTTATAAATTAATATATAATATAATAAAACACAACATATGATAGGATTAAATAATGTAATTAGCTTTTTTAAGATTTTCTTAAGATTCTCCAAAAAAAAAATCAATGAGGTCTTATAATTAAAAAACGGAGGGAGTACAACATAATAAAGTCTAGGCAAAAGGGATCACTACTTCTTCAACAGAAGAGGCCCTACATTATCCCCTGTGGCTTTGTTGTGCTTTACATGGCTTCCATCACACAGAGGGAACGTCCCTGATCTCCAACATCTGCTCCAACACACAGACACATACACATACACATTCATCATCATCAATATAAGTCATTCTTGTCTCCTCTAAATTCAAAATCTATGACAAGAGAATGTAAGTGACACAAATGAATGTACATGAAATTCACTTTCTCCTCTCTCTTTTCTTCTCATTCTCTCTTCTTTCTTTCTTTTTTCACAATCTTATAGCTTCAAAAGAATCCCAATTACATGGCTTTCTACCTTTCCATAGCCGAATCTTATCTCATTTCTCCTGGCATGTCACAAAAATTACACAACACCCAATACAATTGCACATATGAAAGTTATGGACGGAATGAAGAGAAAGCAGAGGCAAGCATGTTTGTATTATAAAGTGTAAATTACAAGGGGATGAGTTCCCTCAAAGAATATAAACCTTAAGGTGTCAGAATCACAATGTCCCTCGTAAACCTGCCACTTTAATCTAATATCTCAGTCTCTCAGATAATGGTCTCTGCTTTCTATTTTAGCAGGCAAGACTAACATACAGATCCTCCACCCACACACACACAGAAAAAAGGAGAAGAAAAAAGCCAATAACAGATGAACTATTAGATGCTATATCTCAATAGTAATAGCGTGCACAAAGATGTAGAGATCCAAGAGAGAAAGTCATCCCTTGATTGATATAAGTGTATTACAAGCCAAACATACCTAGTCTTGCTATCCAGAGATCAAAGATCAAATAAAAGGAGTGATTTTACTTAGAATCATACGCCCAAAGTCCAACAATGGTTCAATCTGCTGACAAAAGCATCTCCGTCTCTGCATTACTCTATTCTCTATATCAAAGCGTGGTTTGCTTCGGTGGATTAGTTATGCCAATGCAACTTTTCATAAGGAACATGATTGACAATCTATCGATTGTATCATAGAAGGAATTATTCTATGGCCACATGGGTGGCGGATCTGTATAGAGTTTAGGGTGGGAAAATTTATAAGTATACTAGTTTTTATAATTTCTGCCTCCAAAATCCAAATAATATTGAGCCCACTAAACCCAAGCAAATATATGTGCGTGGGTGTGTTAAAATTTCACACATATTTTTTATTCTATATTAATTTATGCCCTCACTGATCCAGGGTCTGCATTCACAAATGGACACCTAAATTTTAAGCCATTGTACCCTGAAAACTTTGAGAACATAATGAAGAATATTCAAATCCTAGCTAGCCTAATTGGCAGGACCATGCAACTTAGTAACAGTTTTTAAAGAATGTGGAATGCAAGCTCTATATCATGTTATACTTTATTTAAAATAGCCTATATAGAATAATCAACCAAATTATATTTCCCTTAAGTATATACTCCGCCATTGTTTCCCAAGTCCATTGAGAATGTACCTGGTTTGCTGAGTGACTAAAACCATAAATAAATACCTTTTATACTACAAAAGTATTTGAGTCCACAGGAAGAGACTTGCTCCCTCCCTACCAATTCAGTTCAGAATGACATACACACACATATTGAGATTCATGATCGTTAATAAGCAGAGAAGAATAACAAAGTCGCATAATAGAAGAATGGTCACCAAAACACCAACTATTTCATTGAAAAGATGGTCCCTCCTAAAATACTAACTTGTGAACATGTTCCATGTACAGTTAATGACATTCATGCAACTTCATAAACGCTCGAGACACTTTCAAGCACTCTTTTGAATTGTGGCTATGAACTTCACCAACTAGGTTACACATCACAAAGTTCTTGATCACTCTAGTTGCGCAAGGATTCATTTTTCCCCTTTTGAAAAAAAAATTATACTGAAGTACATCGACTCCTATAAAAAAAAAAAAAATCTCCATTTGTTTCCTAACCGTATGATAACCAAAATGATCATCTATGTCATAAAATCTTGATCATTCTCTAAGATATCAAAAAGCGGTATATATATATAGGTTTGAAATTCGTAAAACAAGATCAAAAGGGGAAGAAGAAAAATGAACCTGCAATAAGGAGTGAGTGGCTTAGAGAGCTCAGTGACGACGACAGAATCCACCACTTTCTCTTCGCTCTTCCTGATATCAGGGTTGATACCCACACCTTCGGCTTTCACCAAAACGATGCGTTTAGGAGTGCCGCCGTGAACAACAGCAAATGAGCAAGAATTGAAATGCCTACCCACAATTCCTCTCTTGGATGAAGAAGCTGCGCTGTGGCAGAAGAAGCCTGAACCAAACGGACTTAGAACCGATTCCATTGTCGGCCTCTCTCTCTCTCTCTCTCTCTCTGAGCACTTGCGGCTGTTAGGGGATTGCGAATGTAACTGAGCCTGTGGGAAGCACAAGCTCAGTGAGGATGAGGCATGAACGCTAAGCGTGCCACGTCATATCATCTTTTTTTTTTTTCCCTGAGTAGTTATATAATGAGTGAAGCATGAAAGGTACGTCGAATTCAACACCAACACCCACTAATTTAGGGTAAATCTTAAATATTTTTTTTTATGTTTCTTTTATGATTAGATTTTATATAAAATGGGTGACATTTTGATATATTATGAGCGAAAATTATATCTGTTTTCAATTTTTATGATTAAAGAAAATCCAAACATAATTATAATTATTATCACCACCATCACGCTTTATAGTCAATCTCGTTACTCGTATTTGTTCAAAAAAATGTCATTACTCGTATAGTCATTTCTATTACAAATCTCATCATTTCTATTACTTGTATAGTCAAATTGCAACACCATACTTTTATTTTTACTCTATATATCTTTATTTGTGTGTATATATATATTAAGAAGGCTTTGGTGGCCACCTAGCAAAGCCTCCTCATAACCAAGTGGGGTGGGTTCGATTCCCACCCCCATCACTTGGTTTAAAATTTTTTTAACAAAAAAAAAGTTTCTCACAAAAAAAACCCTCCACCTCCCATCGACGTTGTAGCTCTGGCCAGCCGCTAGAGGAGCACAATGGCAGCTGGCCGAAGCTCCGGTAAGGGATAATATTTCTTTTTCTTTTTTAATTTTAAATAACTTAGGGACATTTTAGTAAATGTGTCAACATTTACAAAACCCAATTTAGCCTATAGTACTTTAACATCTTTTTAAAATGTTAACAAACTTTTTAAAATTTTAAAATTTCAAATGATATTTTATTGAAATTTTCCCTTAGTCTTAAGGGTGCAATGAAGTTTTAGAAAGTTCTAGGGATGTTTGTTATTTGGGGGGGATAAAAACTTTATGAGTTGTATTTAAATTTTTTTTAGAGAAATAGGGTTGCAAAATTTTAACAAATAAAAGATGTAACATAAAAGAGTATAAAAATTAATTTAAAAACTTTTAACCCCGCATCACTAATTTTTCAAAATTTAACTCCTAATAATTTTCTTTCCCTTCCCTTCCCTTCCCTCCAAATCTTTCACACCAAACAAGATCTAAAATTTTTATGCCTTATTTAGTTGAAGGATTATTGAGATGATGGTTGAAGGTTAAAAGACCTTATTTTATTAAAAAGAGAAGAGGTGAGAGATGGGAAAAAAAAAATTATTTTCTAGTGCTCATCTCCCTCTCCTCTCCTAACTCTCCAAATTTAAGGGTTTTTTTTTGGAGGGTGGGAAATTTTGTATCTGACTTGGACAAAATTACTCACACTAATCTTTTTATATGCTTACTCCTCTCACCAAAAGCATTTTTCCTCTCTAGGCTCGTCTCTTCTCAGCAAATGCTTCTCAAGGTGAGCTCCTCTCTCATCCCCAAAACACATTTCTAAATATCTTTTTTTAAAGAAGATTGTGATTATTGAACTGAAATAATTTTTGATGCTTCATTTTCTGAATGGACTTTGTTGTTTTTCCAATGGATTTTGTATTTTATTATTCAATTGCCACTGGATAAACAGGGAAATATATAATACGCTTTACAATAATGCATCATTGCTTTTATATTTTAACAAGTTCTTATGCTCTTTTTGTTTTACCTGAGGCTAACAGGCTTATAATTAAAAATTACAAACTCTCAAGTGGTTTAGTGTTAATTGGATGCAAGTTAACTTAGTATGTTAGACAGAGTCGGCCAAGTGAGATATTATTACTTATAAGATTAAGGAAATATATACATAAAGAGAAATGTCTCAACTCTCAAATGGTCTAGTGGTAATTGGATGTATGTTGACTTGGTATGTTAATTAAATAGAGTCAGTCAAGTGAAATAGTATTAAATATAAGATTAAATAAAAATATATATATTTAAAGAGAAAATTGTATATTTACACACTCATAGTTAACTCCCTTTATTTATGTTCTTAAACTTGACAATAAACAAAATTTAATCTCCGACTTTCTTAAATCAAATAAACCCATAACCTTTCATAATTTTAATAAACCTCATATAACTTAATTTCAATTGAATCAAACACACACATAAATTATTGTTATACGAGTTCAATTATTTTTTTCAGTCATCTAAAATGAGCTGTGAGCCAATGAACATGATACAATCACATAGTGTGGGCGATCCTTCAATAAGTTACATGTGGAAGAAAAACAACAAATGAAGGAAGGTTGAAGATCATGCGATATACAGATTGCCTTGATTTTAGGGACACACACTTAGGTAAGGCAAACAAGACTCCTTAACAAACTCTTGCTTATATTAACCAGTGTGTACTTATTTGTCCACACCACTCAGTATAAAAGGAAGACAATTCCATCACACTCCAACAAAAATAGCAAAGTTTTATTTATTATTATTTTTTAAAAAAACTATTACACTTAAAAGACCCAAGTATGCATTAAAAGGCGGCGACTTCAACCAGTGACATCCAATAAAAATTGTCTAAAAGGAGTAATTAGACCAGCTACCAAGAAAAATTTAAATATTAAAAAGGTTGGCTTTTCTTCATCTTCAATTCACTTATAAGGTTGGAAGTGGAGCTCCCCATAACTTAAATTACAGAAAACTCCTCCTACTTCTTCGGCCTGCTGTCACTGTCGTCGGGACCTTTTTGTAATTTCGTAATAATTTTTCCGTTCCCGTGAGATCATCATCGGTCCCATCCCGCCCCTTGAGCAATCAAAACTGCAAATCGCGTAACGACCTTCCGAAATACTTGAAGCTTCAAAGATCGAATCTTCGCTTCAAGTGTTTCTTTTCATTTTGTTTTTCTGAATCCCTTCCTGTTGATCTATCGTCTTGTTAGCTTTTCAGTGCTTCAGTTGAATTGGATTTCATATTCTGAAAGGAAAAAAACGGTATTCCATTGAATTTGATGGAAGTTGTAGTCCCCAAGAAATGGGGGTTGTTTGGATTCTGGTGCTGTGTTCTGTCCATCGCAATTTGTGCGAGGGTTTGTGCTCCCGCCAGATCGGAGAAGGAAGTACGAGAAAGGTTCTACGGAAGTATCGCAAACTCATCTTCATCGGATCCTGGTGATGGCAGCTTGGCTAAAATGTTCGATCGTGTCCTTGAGAAAGAATTTTCCGAGAATGACCAGCCTGAAGGTTTTTACTTTCTCTTCCAACTTTGCTATTTCGTATTTTTTTTCAATGATCTTTGGTGAGTTGGGCCTGGAGCAATTTCATTTCTGAGCTTATTGTTTCTCCTTCTTTTTTTTTTTGATGATTTTCTGCTTGTTGTAACTTTTTAAGTCAAATTATATAATTAACAAATGCATGCATAAATCTTTGCTCTTAAAGGGTAATCATAGGCTAAACTTCCGAATGTAGGGTGTGGTTTATTTGGTCGTGTTGAATGAAATTCAGTTGGCATCGAGAGGACAGCTTGTCTGTCTCTTAAGTACTCAACCAAATAGGTAGCACAACTAATGATGTATCTCAACTTAGAAAACATTGCCTTATTGGAAGGTGTTCCCACAAGTGGAGTTCTATATGCACATGATTATAAGTAACATGGTTTATAGAGTCACCGCACTTGACCATAGCATCTAGATTTGCTCCATGTTCTTGGAAGATTGACGTGGTTGGAAATTGGGATGTTAGTGAAAGCTGCTTTTTGGAATTTTTAATTCTCTATTTTTCTCGTCTAAGCTAGGTGTCGCAGGATGTGTGGTTAAATGACCATCTCTCATGCTCAAATGTCATGAAAATTTACAGAGGTTGTGCTCGATTGTCAGTTATAACTCCCTAAAGTTACTTGTTCTATGCTTGTACCAGTGAGGATTTGTTAGGTGGTGAATGGTAGCATTACTTTATCTTTTGGGAGTAAATGATTTGATAGCATTGTCCCCTATATGCTATGTTTAATTATATTTTCTTAACCCTGACTCATCTAATTTTCATGGTTCACTGTGCATCACATAAATCATGTAGCTCATAGGTTTGTTTATAGCATCGTGAAAGGATTTAATTACTCTCCTCCATCTTTACTAGGATCTGACAAGAATAGCTTCAACAACACTGTAGCTGATCAACAGGTACCCCTATTTTTGTGTCCATAGTTTGCACAGATATTTTGTACTGTAAATCTTTTGTAGAAGAAAAAATGCATTTTATTATGGCGAACAATAACCTTTTCATTGTCATATGCTGGCCAGTTTAATATATCAAGCCCCCACGAATCTATTACTAAAAGTTGGTTGTTATGTACGGAACTTGTACTGTATTTCTCAAATCTTAGCCCCTCAGATTCATTTTGTGACAGCTTATTGCCTTTCATATTTATAATGAAAAAACATAATCTTCCATTGGTAGTTGAGCTATGCTCTTGTTTATGTAAATGTGAGTTATAGACATTTTGGTCATATATTTCAGGGTGTACTGGAGACAGTAGCTAAAATTACTCATGATAAAGGCAAGAGAAATGATACTCAGGAGGGAAAGTATGACTTGTTGCTAATAAATTAGTCACTTATAATGGGTGATTAGATGTAGTTTTTTTTTTAAATAAAAATTATCAGAAGGCCACTAGTATTCATATTGAATTTCCCCCTTATCAGCGGTACCAGATCATTTCAATTTCAAGATGTGTTCTCCCTGGAGAATGAAGATTCTGATGATGCAACAACCTTGATTGACAAAAAGGTGTTCTGACTTGTGATTTAAAGCCTTGGTTGGTTATACATTATGCTATAAAATTTTTAGTTTTCATCATCTAACTCATTTATTTGTTTATCCTACTGTATGGCAGGACAATGTTTTTGTGATGTCAAACAAGAAATCCAAATACCCAGTACTTCAGTTGGATTTAAGGTTGACATTTATTATGACCTCTTTTCTTGTAATTTATTTTCAATAATAGAATGTTGTAAAAATGTCAGATATAACTCCAGCAAAATAACAGATATAACCGAATGATAAACATTGCTTCTTAGTGCCACTTTATTTTTCATAGTTCTTGGTTATAGTGCTGTTTCCCGCCTCTTTTCCACCCTGAGATTGATCTGTTATCGTGTTGCTTCAAATTCATGCAGGCTAATATCAGATTTGGTGGTTGTGATAGTTTCTGCAGCCGTTGGTGGAATTCTCTTTTCCTGTTTGGGCCAACCGGTCTGTATTTTGTTACATTAGCTAATTATTGTATCTGAAGCCTTTTTTGAATGTTCATTTTTTTAGTTGATTGCGCATCCAACATTTTCTAGTGGTATCTTTAAGTGATTTATTTGATTGTTGAAGAAAAATATTACCTATATAATCTGAATGTGGAGGTTTAGTCTTCTAATATTTTACCCATATTGTAGGTCATTGTGGGCTATCTCCTTGCCGGCTCCCTTATTGGACCTGGGGGGTTGAATTTTATTAGTGAAATGGTACAGGTATGTCATCAAAACATCTGTTGAGATCATATTCAGCAGAGCTGTGACTATTTCTTTGATATTTCTAGTCTGGTCTTTCCTGTTTTCAAAATCTATGTTCATAATTTCTTTTGGAGATTCTGATTGCCATTTTTAGAGGAATGTTTTATCATTAGTCAGTATCTTCTGAGTTTCTTGTGAAATTTGGATTTGTCTATTGCAATTAGTAATGACGATAATCATAGCTATGGAATGATTCTTCATCCCAACCATAGTCTATAATAAAGACTTGGACCTCAAAATAGACTCCAAGGCATTAACTTAAAGTGCAAAGTCATACCTTGATTATGGGCCATAAAGATTAGAGAAGAAAAATTTATGATAAACAAAATGAAACAGGAAGACTGAAGAGAAGCCGATCAAATCAATTTCTTCCTCTAATAACATACATTAATCAGACATACAATGCGATACCTGAGCCAAATGTGGGGAGCTTGCCCATTTAGCTTAGATCCTTTTCAGTATTTATAGATATAATATGGTGATATTTTATCAATAGCAACCATCAAATTTTGTATATTTAGATGTAATTCTTTCATAGAATATTTTGAAAGAAATTGTAACACGGGGGTTTGTTGTATAGTGGCTTTATATATGTGTTATCATTCAATCATTTTGTGTTTTGATGGCTTCTGACCACTTTCTTGTATGCAGGTTGAAACTGTTGCCCAGTTTGGGGTTGTTTTTCTTCTGTTTGCTCTCGGGCTGGAGTTCTCTTTGTCGAAGGTTTGCTATTCTTGCCCTGCAAAAGCTTCTTTTGCATAAAGCTATTCTGAGTTTTTTATTCATGCAGTTAAAAGCTGTGGGGCCTGTTGCTGTTTTGGGTGGACTGCTTCAAATTGTGACATTTATGTTTTTGTGTGGCATCCTTACCATGGTATGACAGCGGTTACATTTTAATGTAGATTTTGTTATAAGCTACTACTTGTGGTTGTTTCTATATGGAACCTGAACATTTCTGCCTTCATGCTTTGCAGTTATTTGGAGCCCAATTGTCAGAAGGTGTATTTGTTGGTTCCTTTCTGTCCATGTCATCAACAGCAGTGGTAATGAAAATATACTGTCATACATTTTTCCTAAAACTATCAATGGTGTCTTGTTTATCTGTCATTAGGGTTTATTAGATCCTAAGAAAAAAATTTTGGGTCTTATCTTTTACCAGGTAGTGAAATTTTTGGTGGAGCGGAATATAAATAATTCTCTTCATGGTCAAGTGACAATTGGAACTCTTATTTTTCAGGTATTTTCCAAGTTGTAACTGGTCAAATGGTTTATTTATCGTACATATCATTCATTCCTTTGCCTTTTTGTATTAGGATTGTGCTGTGGGTTTACTCTTTGCTTTGCTCCCAGTTTTGGGTGGCACCAGCGGCCTTTTACTAGGAATAATTTCAATGGGAAAGTTGTAAGTCTGTCATGTGCCTTTAATATTTCCTCTTGGTTTACTTTTTTATTCACAAAGTTTCCGTCCCTTTCATAACTGAACATTTTCGTTGTGGACCAAATAACTGGACATAATGAACCTCTTGTATTGTTGGTTCTAGCCAACTGAAACTTTTGATGTTACTTTATCCTTTTCACAAGTTTTTATCTTTCTGTTTGTTGAATCTTAGTAGAAACTGTAGAAATTGACGTAGCATCTGATCTAACTATTTCCAACTTCAGGTTGCTAGTTTTGTCCATGTATCTCGCAGTGATATCTATATTATGCTGGTCTTTTGTTCCCTTCTTTCTGAAACTAATGATGCAGCTGTCATCTCAGGTGATTATCAAAATCGCATGTGCCCACACACACACACACACACGCAAGTTTATTCATATGAGAACAATGAACTTTATATTGATTTGTTTTGTTTTTTATTTTCCTCTACTCCAGACAAATGAACTTTATCAGCTAGCTGCTGTGGCATTCTGCTTACTATCAGCATGGGTGAGATATTGCACCCTAGTCTATTTCTTTTGGCTGAATTAGTTGGTGACATAGACTGCTCATCTTCCTGTGCTTTATTCTTTTATATAACTAAGAAGGAAAAACATAATTCTTTCTCATGCTTTAGCGGACATTTGTTTACAATTCCTATCACAATTTTTTTCAAAAATATTGATGGAAAACATATAGGAGGGCCTCCATAGTTACTGAAGTACGAAAAGGCTGATTAGGTTAAGTCTACCAATGTCTCCATTTTGAGCGAGCAAATTACTGCAGCATCATATAATTTTCGTGCCAGAAACTTCGGAAATCCTTAAAGTAGTCAAATCCCAATTGATGTTTTGATAAGTTGAAATCTCTTTTCAGTGCAGTGACAAGCTTGGCCTTAGCCTCGAGCTGGGTTCATTTGTTGCTGGTGTTATGATCTCTACAACAGACTTTGCACAGCATACTTTGGACCAGGTACTCTTGGGTTGATTTCCTGATTCTGTTTTAAGGAATGTTTTGTTTGTGATAAAAAAGGTTACATCTGACAAGATGCATAAATATATTGTAGGTGGAACCAATACGTAACCTGTTTGCAGCTCTCTTCCTCTCAAGCATTGGAATGCTTATACATGTACATTTCCTATGGAATCATGTAGATATTTTGCTGGCATCTGTTATCCTTGTTATAGTTGTTAAGACTTCTGTTGCTGCTGTTGTTACAAAAGCCTTTGGTTATAGTGTTCGGACATCATTTCTGGTAAGCTGCCCACAGCTGTTCGGATGATAGTTTGTGCACTAACATTTTCATACTGAATGGCAGTTTTCATGACAATATAGGTTGGGATTTCACTAGCTCAGATTGGAGAGTTTGCTTTTGTTCTCCTCAGCCGTGCTTCAAATCTTCATCTTGTTGAGGTTCTTCTCGCATCTCGTCTTTACTGTTTCGATTGTCATGCTGCTTAGCTACTGACATTTCCATCCGATGGAAATTGTTGGTCACCTTTCCATGTTTTTGTTTCTGCAGTGCTACACATCACACCTTGCAAGTTATACGTTAATTAATGTCTGTGTTGCCAATATGTCGATCAAGATTGATGGGAACCACCCCTTTAGTCTGTTGTGACAACGGATGACTGTTGGCCATAATCAGTAGAGATCATTTAGATTTTAAACAACATAAGGACATCATCAGTTATTTTAACATGGCCGCAAGCTAATAGAGAGTGTAATCTGAGTCCGTGAAGGACGGGCAATTAAAAATGTGATTGTGGTTACTCCGCTGATGAGAGTTACACCACTAGTGAGTTGATTGCTGATATGCCTTAGTTGATGGGCAAGTGTGACACCTCTGAAATAAACTCTTCTTCTTCTTCTTCTTCTTCTTTTGTGCTTATTGAACAGGTTCTCATTGTTATCTGCAGCAGCAAAATGAGAACACTGTCAATTTGCTGCTGGCCTTAAATGGATGTAAATAAACTTGATATTCAAAAGAGGGGAGAGTGGTAGCAGAGGACGAGGTATAAATCTTGTGTTTGTGTGTCCTGTAAATGAAAACTGAAGTTTGAAAATTGACCGTGGGAAGATGATTTAATTTGTATACTACTAAGGCTCAAAAGGCAAGAAGATCCCTACACTGCTATGTCTAGGGAGCATGAAAGACAGTTGCCATTACTTATTATATCCTGCACTAATCACGCTTTTGTTGTTTTTGGATGCATTGCCTTTTCCATTCTTCATGCTGTCATTGGTAATTTTCATAATATTTTTGCTAATTAATTGCACCTATCACCACAGGGGAAAATGTATCTTCTCCTCCTTGGGACGACAGCTCTTAGTCTGGTAGGTTTCATTACCCTACAAGGCACCCGATTTTTTCCCCCCTCGCAATTTTGAACTTACTTTTAAAACAATTGAAATATTAACATGGTAACTGCTGTTCCAGGTTACAACCCCTCTATTGTTTAAATTGATACCTGCTGTCATGAATCTGGGTGTACTAATGCACTGGTTCCCCCCAGAGAGCAGCAATGGACGAACCAATGCACAGAATGAGGTAATATGTCCTTGATATGTATGTGAGCAGATAGTTACTTTCACTCGTGGCAGGTAGCCAGTGGATTTCAATTTTTTGCTAGACTTGACATGCCACAACTTAAAAGGCGTGATCTTTTTAATTTTACTTTATTTCAAGGATTAACTGTTCAATCCCTGATTAGGTATTTGCTATGTCTTTGGTTTTTGGGTTACATAGGAAGTCCGTGACATGGAAACGAAAGTTAGGAAAGGATAGCATAGGAGATGGGGTTTAACCCAAGACATTCACAGCTGACTTCTTGCTATGATCTATAGCTGTGAAGATGTTTATTTTTAAGCTGCTAGTTCTGCTATTACTTGAAATTTTTGCTCTCTTTCTTTCACTTTTGACTTATGGGTTAAGATGCATCTAACACTTTCAAGTATTTTTTCGATAGCTCTTAGTATCTTAAAATGATTTTTTTATGTATATAGCACCATAAAATATTTTTCCAGTAGCTCCCAGTATTTAAAGGTAATTTTTGGCATAATTTTTCCTTTAAAGGATCTACTCAATAGCAATGAGCACCTTAATTTTAGGATACTGGGTGCTGATGGAAAAATATTTTAGAATGTTAGATGCATAAAAAATTACTTAGGATTTGTAGAATTAGCTTTGTGCAGCATGTTTATACGTCTATTAACATGTCATTGACATGTCTTGGTGTCAGCTCATTTTATTTGCTATGAACCCAAGCATCCTTGGGGCTATGCCTACAGCAAGACTGGGAAAACCAAGGATGCTTTGCCTTTACTAAAGATGGGTATTATAACCACCTCTGTCTCTTGCTCTAACAGGAGAAAGCTTCCATGATTGAAATCAAAGGAACGTTGTGATTCCCAAAGTTCCTATTTTCTTCTTCTGCCCAGTTTCAACTTCAAGTTCCATGGCTGACAACATTTCAGATGAACAAGTCTGCATAATATTCGCTGCTAATGAATGAAAAACCACTGGCAAAGTCTGATGTTAATTGGCTTAGAATTTTTTGTTAATATTCTTTGGATAGTGTATATAAGAAAGGAATATATAGGCCTTTCCTCGTTGCTAATGCCTTTCATTTGATTCATCACGGTCACTCGTTAATTATTTTCTTCCACATAGTGGCTTCATATTACATGATTGACCGAGTCTTCGGAAAATTCACTGTGGAGCGTGTTTTAAAATTTAGTCCATTATTAACCTCAATTCTCTTCATTTTTAGCTTTATTCGATCGTATTTCATATGGTCTGTTTCACCCAAAATCTTCAAGAGCTGAGAATAACAAAACTCATTCAAATTTAGACTAATTATTACAAGAAAAATATGATATTGTTAATCAATGTACTCAACTTATGTCCGGTCTAAAACCATTCTAATATGCAGGTAAATTGAACTCCGGTTAAATTTATTCATAAATATGTCAAGTATTTTTTTAAAAAATATAAATAAAATTGGATCTTGCGTTAAATTAGTTCCATTAGTTTTGTCATTCTAAATAATTATAATATATTAGATCCCTTATAACAAATGTTTTTCTTCTTTCGTCATTCTCCCTAATTTTTCCAAGGATTAATCTATCTAATCTATTAATAATTTATTATTATATATCACAAACTTAAAAAAAGGGATAATATATGATAAAAGCTTTGCGACATGTTTTAAAGTTTAAACCTTATATTTGATTATAACTATATCAGATATGCGTCATCATGACCTTTAAAAAAAAATTAAGACTAAAACACACACGATTACTTAGAACATCAAATTAAAAATTAAATTTTCAAATATACTAGTATATGATTATTTAAATAATACCACCTCCTGTCTTAAATATAAGATACAATTAACTTTTTTTTTGAGAGATTAAGAAAGTGAATAAGTTACCAAATCATATAACATTTAGTGTATCATTATATTATATATTAATTTTAAAGTTAGACTACATAATTTAAAGAAAAATATTGAATTTAATAGTTTTACAGTAATTTAATAATTTTTTAAAATAAATTAAAAAATAAATTAGATCTTATATTTAGTATAAATACAATTCCTTAGATAAAACGTTAACTTTTTAAGGGGGAGAAAACGTTTAACTTTTGAATATATTTTGATTATTTTCTAATTATCTGTTATCCCACATCTCATGTTTTAAGTCTCGTAACCTTTACTATTGAAAATTATAAATAAGGAGCTTTGCCAATTAAATCAAGTTCAACTATTTAGATTTATAACTTTATGGATTTTGCATGATATTTTAATACTTTCATTAAAAATCTATCGAGGAATGAATAGAGCTGGTTAGAGAATGTTGCTTATTTTACCGAAAAAGTTCAACAGTGAAAATTAAAGGTGTATAGACATTTACTTTGTCTTTTGAGCCCATCAAAGTTATTATTATATTAATATGTAGAGGATTGAAGCTATAAAAAAGGATAATGGCGATTGGATTTATGATGTAAACGAAATTAAAACTCTTGCTTTAAATTTCTTTCACTTTTTATTTATAGAGGAGGGAGGAACTGGTAGATTAGAAGATTGTTCAGTGACATATCCTACTATCAAGAAAAGTGATCTTCAGATGTTGGGGGTGCATATAAGTGATGAGGAAATAAAAGATGCCATTGATTCTATGGGTGCTTTAAAATCCTCAGGATCAGATGGGCTTAATGCATTATTCTTTCAGAGTCAATGGTCTCGTGTGGGCAAATCGGTTTGTGGCTTTTTGAAAGAAGTTTGTGAAGATCATTATAAAGTGAAGAGTATGAATGATACACTACTGGTCCTAATCCCGAAAGTTGATCATCTTGGGTCTATAAAGGATTTCAGGTCTATTAGCTTATGCAATGTTATCTATAAGATTTTGACGAAAGTATTAACATTCAGAATAAAAAAATTTCTCCCTAATATTATTTCTCCAAATCAGTGTAGTTTTGTGTCAGGACGTATCAACAATGGTAGTATCTTTATTTCCCATGAGGCTATTCATTCTATGAAAAATATGAAAAGGAAAGAAATGTTTCATGGCGATTAAAATATATATTGAGAAGGCTTATGACAGATTGAGGTAGGATTGTGTGCTTTCTTATCTTGAAGAATTGAATTTTCCTCATCATATTGTTCCACTTATAAAAGCCTGTATTACGATTGTCAATATGCAAATTCTATGGGAAGGTAGTGCTACTCAAGAATTTTTACCTTCTAGAGGCATAATGCAGGGTGATCCTCTTTCTCCATTCTTGTTTGTTATATGTACGGAGAAACTTGCTCATATCATTCAGGAAGACGTTTCCAGGGGAGATTGGAGGCCTATTAGACTTTGCGAAGATGGTCCTCCACTATCCTATTTATTCTTTGCAGATGATCTTATATTATTGTCAGAAGCTTTAATGAATCAAATAGAGGCGATCAAAGATGTATGAATATATTTTTCCATGCTTCAGGACAAAAGGTGAGTAATGCTAAAACTATAATGTTCTTCTCTTAAAATGTTAATCAAACCCGAGTTCGTCAGTTAAGTGAGCTTTTGGGATTTACTCCAATTACGGACTGAGGAAAATATTTGGGGGGGTTCCCTTACATCATCAAAGAGTTACTGAGGCTACATATCAATATGTTATATATATGGTAAAAGTGAGACTTAACAATTGGAAGGCGAATCATTTGGCATTGACAGATAGACATACTTTGGTGTCCTCAATCATTAATGTTATACCTGTTTACCTTATGCAAATTGTGTAACATCCTAATTTTTATTTAATGGTTTAATCACAATTAAGAAATAATTAATTAAGATAAATAGATTTATCTTGTAAATTATTAGATAAAAATGTTTTACTTAAAGTATGATTTGTGATAGTAAAAGAAATTAGTGGAATAAAATAAATAAATATATAAAATATATTAATGTGGGAGTAAACAAAGGGGGGAAAGAAAAAAATAAATATATATTATATTAAAAAAAATCTGATGGTGGGCATGTGCCACCCACCATCAATGAATTGAGGGGTATTAATCATCTAATACCCCTCCAGCATCATTCTTTCATTTTTGGATTAGAGAAGAGTTGATCAAGAACTGGGCAACGGAAGGTTAGAGTTCAAAAGTTGTAAATTATTTTGATGTTCAAAATCATTTCTAATCATAAAACTTATTTCATAAAAGTTGTTCTATAGAAGACTATAGTAATGTAGAGGAATGTTAGTAGATAATTTTAATCGGTTTAGATTTTTTATTTGATTATTTTTTGATTTTATAATTATTTTTAGTGAAAGCAACCCAAAAAAGAGTTATTTTTTACTTGTGGGACTTATTAAATTTGTGTTAAACAATTTATTTAGACTATTGGAGGTATTATCAAAGTTTTAATCGGTTTAGATTATTAGAAAAATATGAGATTTATAAAATGACAATTTTATGTTGAAAATCTAAATTTTAAATTGGGATTTTGTACACTTATAGGCAATTGGTGTTAACTTATGATTTAACGGAGTTAATTGAGTTGAGAAAAGTATTAGATTAAGCTTAAAACAAACAATTTGGATTAGAGTTCAAAATTTGTAATTTTTGGGTAATTAATTCAAA
>JBAGKO010000008.1:3603973-3639380 GCA_037177275.1 Acacia concinna
AATATATCAATATATTGTCACCTATTTTATTATTATAAATTATACTTATATGTTTCTTTAATTTTCATGCATATATATAGTGTTATTTTGTCATTGTCAATTAAATTATAATATTTTAATATAACTGGTCCAGCCCCTGGTCTAACCCAGTTGAACCCTAAACCCATGTTATAACTAGTTTATTGCCCGGTTCGATCTTTTGTACCTTGGTAGAAAGCCATATGAAATGGTTTGGACACGGTTGAAGGCGCCTGACTCCTCTCCCATTCCCTTATAGTCCCTGGCCTCTCCTTGGCTTGCAACAACATCAATTAGTAAGAAAAATGATAGCCCTTGTGCACTCTCATGGTCTCAGGAATAAAATAATAAAATAGAAAACCCAATTATTAATAAAAAGGTTATTTTGTGTGTTTTAATTAAATAAAATAATAAACAATAAATAGTTATTAGGGAAAATCCTATATAAAGACACCTGAATTACCTAAACTCTATATTAAGTTTATAAATTTAATATATCCTAAATTCGCTCAATGACTCAATTTAAGATATGTAAATTCAATTTATTTTTCAATTATACCCCTCACCATATGCAAAGAAAAGAGGAAAGGTTTCGAACAGAAAGAAGGGGAAAGAATCACGTGCTTACTATGTATGATTTCAAATAGAAACAACACTAAACTAATTAATACCAGAATCCTTTTACATTGTCAAAACATACTGCGTGAACATACTTCCATGAGAGTGCATAAGGACTGTCAATTTTCTCGCTAAATGGTATCATTGCAAGCTAAAGAGAGGCAAGGGACCATAAGGAGATGGGAGAGAAGCCGGGTGCCACTCGAAGAAGGCCATTGGATGAGTTGATGAGGATGATTTATGTAGTTGAGCCCGTTTACTGGGAAAGAGTTTGTTTTTTATAAAATGTAATAACGTTGCACGATCTATGTAGTTGGTCCTACTTAGTGTGAGAGGCTTTGTTGTTATTGTAGTAAAAAAAAAAAAAAAAGAGGTACAGGTGACTTATAATTTATATAGAGTGCTATTAAATTAAAAAGTTTAGGTAGAGTTTTTGCTCGTGTAATGTTTGCTATAAAATTCTCAGCGAAGTTTTGTCAAATAGGTTGAGGGACCAAATGGGTCACTTAATTGATCCCTCTCAATGCAGTTTCATCATAAGCAGACAGAGTGGTGATAATATCATATTAGCGCATGAAATAATTCATTCCACGTGAACAAAACAGAATGGCAAAGGTTATGTGGCAATCAAAGTTGATATGGAAAAAGCATTTAATCGTCTGGACTGGGGTTTTATATATTTCAATGTTCAATCTCTAGGTTTCAATGAGTTGTAAAGCTGATTATGCAACGTGTCTCTTCCGCCACAATGAGAGTATGTTGGAATGGCTTACCTTCTACCTCTTTCATCCCAAATAGAGGAGTTAAACAAGGTAACCTTTTGAGCTCCTATCTTTTTGTTATTTACATGGAAAGGCTTAGCTAGATTATTTATCATGAGGTGGAAGTTGGCAATTGAAAGCCTTTCCGTATCAACAATAGAGGCCCATTCAACTCCCATCTCTTCTTTGCTATCTCATGCTTTTCTATGAAGCATCCGATGATAAGCTAGAATGTGTTCGAAGCACCCTGAGTTTCATTGGCCATGTTTCAAGTCATAGAGCTAGTCTTTCCAAAATCAAAATTCTTCATTTTTATAAATGTCCATTCGAGCAGAGCCCTTTAGTTTAGTCAAATGCTAGGGATCCAACTTTCCTCTGACTTGGGAAAATATCTCAAAGTGCCGATCATTCATAAGAAGGTCTCTAAGCTAACCTTTGACCCTTTGGTACTAAGAGTTTGTCAAAAACTCGCAAATTGGAAGGTAAAATTTCTGAATATGGTAGGGAGATATGTTCTGATCAAATCAGTTATACCTTCCCTCCCTTACTACCATATGCAATCTCTTTTGATTCCAAAAGGTGTTTTGAAAGAGATAAACAAGTTGAGTAGAAATTTCTTCTACAACCATGATAAACAAGGAAACAAAAAGCACTTAATTTCCTAGGATAAAATTAAAAAAGAGAAGGATTTCGGTGGTATGGGATTCAAAGATTTGCATTGCCAAAATGTGGCATTTTATTATGAAGCTTTGCTGGGCTTTATTGACAAAGTGTAATTATCTTTAGGTTCAATGTACTCATAATAAATACACATATATGTGGAGAGGGAAAATTTCTGAGGGTAATAAGAAAGAAAAAACAATCAGCAGTTTGGAGTGCAATAGTCACCATTTGGGATTTTTTCTAAAAAGCAGTTGGAAGCAAAATTAGAAATGATAGAAACACAAATGCGTGATGGAAATTATGGTATAACCTTGAGCAACCACTTTTTCACTATGTAGATAAAAATCATCATCTCCTAAACAATAAAGATCGGGTAGCTAACTTTGTGAACAATTATAGTACTTAGAACATAAGTAAATGGAGTTTATTTCTATTGATTCGGGTAGTTGATCATATATTGGAATGGCCTCCACCAACTAGCTCTCACACAGACTCAGATTCTTTGTTTTGGAGAGCATCCCCTGATGGAATCTTTAGCATTAAGTTTGCCTATTATCTGTCAGAAGATCGTAGAAGCCAACATCATGAACAACCTTAAAAAACTATATGGCGTTGACTGATTCCATAAAGAGCAAAATACTTTATATGACAAGTTTTTCACGAGAGTCTCCCATCTAACTCTCTCAACATATCCTGTACTAAGTGAGAATAATAAGTGTTTTTTGAGTGTCACAGAGAGGAATACATTCTTCATGTTTTAAGAGATTGTGAGATTGCAAGTTCAATATAGCTTTTTTATTATTGATCCTATATATCATAGTGCCTTTTTTACTAGAATAGCCACCACAATGCAGGATCATCATCTTTTAGTAGTGGTTGTGGACGAAAGTTTTTGGTCTGGGATGCTGGATCATACGGAAAAACAGATGTTGTAAAGTATTTGAAGGCAATTGCAATAGCCACGGGTCATTAATTCATCATTGCAAATACTTGCTCATGGAATAAGTGGAAGACGGATAGTTGTTTTACAAGATCTACAATCTCACTTGCTTACCTCAGGATAAATGGCAACCGCCCCTAGAAGGATACATTAGGATAGATGTTGATGGATCTATCAAATCAAACTAGAGAGTAGCCACAGGCGATCTAATACGAGATCATAATAATTCTTGGATGGGAGGTTTCTTTCACAATATTGAGACCTGCTCATCTACTATGGCATAAATACTTGCCATCTATACGGGACTAAGTGTGTGTAAATAGATAGGTTTCAGTAAGATACACATGTATTCTGATTCTACTGACGCCATTCATATGCTTATGGTAGCGGAGGAATCTATCATCCACTTCAGCACGAAATTGGTGAAGCTAGATCTCTTATTTTTTTTAAATTGGGATCTTCAAATTATTCATACACATAAAGAGATGATAAGATGTGCCAATTTATTGGCAAATATGGCACATCAAACAAACATAGAGCTAGTATATGTCCAAAATCCACCAGCTCCGTATTTAAATGTTAGCTAATCTCCACTAACATTGAATCTTCTGTGATACACTTTAGATCTATTTTGTCTTTTTTGGAAAAAAAAAATAGTGCTAACAAATGTTAATGGCTAGTTTTCTAACTGTGAAGGTGAATTCTGTCTATTTTTAAATAAATTAGGATAAAATTAACTTGTTTTAAAAAGTCTTACATTAATTTCTGAACAAAATTAACTCATCCCTCAATTTTTTTTGGGCGAATATCCCTGAATTAAATACTGGTATATAGTAGTAGATGAAAGATATAGGGGTAAAATGGGAATTAAAAAGAGGAGGGGAGTGCATTTATGAAGAATAAGAATTGGCGACGGAGGACAAGCAAGTGACGGCGGCTACGGCGGAATTGGCTTCAGAGTGTGTCTGTCTGTCACTGTCTCTCTGCAATTTTGCAGTTGCAGGCTGCAGCAATTACTTTACTTTATGACAGTCTTTTTGATCCTATCTGATTTGTGTACAGCTCTTCAAAAACGCCATACTTTTTTTTTTAACTATAATTACTTGACTTTGAATATTAATTGGTTAATTAATAAAATGAAAAAATTTCAATTGAGGGCTAAAAATGTAAATTAATTTCAGTTAATACTTAATAATCAAAATAAAAATA
Organism: Acacia concinna; assembly: GCA_037177275.1. Classification (NCBI taxonomy): domain Eukaryota; kingdom Viridiplantae; phylum Streptophyta; class Magnoliopsida; order Fabales; family Fabaceae; genus Acacia; species Acacia concinna. The sequence continues at coordinate 3,608,183 of JBAGKO010000008.1, forward strand.
AGGTTTTTAAGTAAAAATATAATAATACCTTTTATTTTATAGGTAAGTGAAATTTTTTTATAAACAAGTATATAACTTTTCGTGAATAAGTAAAAACTTTTTATAAATAAATGTATAATTTTAACAACTGAAAATTAATAAATTGTTCACAAAGAGTTATATACTTGTTAATATGAGAATTTCACTTATTTATAAGATAAAAGAGCATTATTATCTTTTTACTTAAAACAGTCATTTTTATTTTAATTTTTGGGTTTTGACTAAAATTAATTTGAGTCCTTGGTTCACAATTGAAATGCTCCCTAATAAAATCATCATTGCTCAATATTAGCGGGGACAATTTCAATTAAAGACCAATGACTCAAATTAATTTAAGTCAAACCACAAAATATTCTGAAATTTTATTGTAGGGTTAAGGACCAAAATAAAAATAAGTTTTTCAGGTAAAAAGACAATAATGCCCCTTACTTCATGAACAAGTGGAAATTTTCTATGAACAAGTCTACAACTTTTCCTGTACAAGTAAAATTCTCGTATGAACAAGTGTGTAATTTTGACAACTGGAAATTAATGTGTTGTACTTGTTGATGAAATTAATGTGTTATTTATAGGAGGATTAAATTTGATCACAAAGAGTTCTACACTTGTTCATACGAGGATTTCAATTGTTCATGAGATAAAATGCATTATTGTCTTCTTACCTAAAAAATTTATTTTCATTTTGATCTTTAGTTCTACAATAAAATTTCAGAATGTTTTAGATTTTGACTTAAACTAATTTATTTTCTTACTCCTCTATTAAAATTTTCTTATACTAGTATTATTACTCCCTCTCCCTCTCCCTTTTTTTTTTAAAGGATTTTCTTTTCTTCAGGCTTGATTTTTAATATAAATAATTTTTTTCTTACTTTAAAATTTAAAGAATTTCTCTCTCTCTCTTTTTCCTCTATTAAATAGATACCTATATAATAATTATTTTGCCCTCACCATTAATTCTCTTTTATATAATAATTTATTACATATTCTCTCTCATATATTTATATTCATTCTCCCTCGTACTTATTTATAAATAAATGGGGGTAAATTTGAAAAAGACATAAAATTTTTGATATACTTATTATTTTTAACCAATTTTAACCACTAATTTATTTTTTATTATAGAAAAATTATTTATAAAAAAGAAAAGAGGGAGTATCAATTAATATTATTCTGCCCTCACCATTAATTCTCTTTTATATAATGATTTATTATATTCTTCCTCATATATTTATATTCATTCTCCCTCATACTTATTTATAAATAAATAGGGGTAAATTTAAAAAAGACATAAATTTTTTGATATAATTATTATTTTTAACCAACTTTAACCACTAATTCATTTTTTATTATAAAAAAATTACTTATAAAAAAGATAGAAGAGAGTATCAATTAATATGTTAGAAAAAATTAACATGTAACAATTTTCAATAACAACAAGCACTTTACAAGCGTCTAGTTTATTGTTTATGCACTATGTGTATACGATATCTTTTGTTCTTTTGGTAATCATTTAAAGATTTATTAAATTCATTGGATATATTATATTTATCTTCTGGCTTTTTTCCTGGCAACAAACACATGGAAAGAGATTTTTTCAGAAGCCTTCTCTCTTCTCCCCTGAGAAGTAACCATCTTAAACTATTGATCTTATTAATATTGGTATCCTTTTTTTTTTTTTAAACAAAAACACACACACAGAACTGAAAGATTCTAAAGGAAGAGGAGAAAAGGATTCTGAGAGAATTTGGACTCCAAACGCACACACGTGTACTTATATTTCCCTTAGTTTTTTAATCTTTTAGCAGAATTTTTCATAAAACAGTGACATTTTTGCTTTTATATTTTTTTAATGTTGAATGGTACTTTTTGACTCCAGAATAATTTTAACACAGATTACACTAAAATTGAAGTTGGTGCAATGTTTTATTAAAAGCTCAGAAATTACAGCAACGTTTTCATGTTAGTAAACTTGTGTCAATTTGAATATTAGTAGGACAAGGAAATTTATAATTTTTTCACAAAAATATAAGTAAGTCCCTTATAAAAAATTAATACTGATTAAGTCTCTCAAATTTTAAATAAATGCTAAGGGAGTTATTCTCATTCATAAATAAAAGTTGCCAACTAAATGATAAAATTACATTTTTTGAACGCATTTATAATAAATGAATGGGAGAATTTAAAAAAATGATAAGGGAAATATGTAAAAGACGTTTTAGTACAACAAAATCATGAAATTCTAAATAAGTCATTTTGTACTTGAAAATGTGTGAAATTATGTAAATGCCCCTGAATTTTAATAATAAGAGCATCTCGATTCACAACAAGAGTGTTTCAATTTATATCAATAGAGGTATTTAAGTAATATGTATTTAAGCTTGTTGTGAATTAAGATAAGGGATATTTATATAATTTCACACATTTCCAAGTACAAAATAACTGATATGAGATTTCATGATTCTGTTGTATTAAAACGTCTTTTGTAGATTTCCCTTATCTTTTTTTTTTTTGAAATTCTCCCTAAATAAAGGGACAATCCCAGAAAAATATTATGAAAATATATAAAAGACAATTTAGAGCTCCAAAATTAACAAATTCCAATTCAATCTGTCGATAGGAATCTGTAATTTTTGAATATTGAAATTTTGTGAAATTACATAAATGCCCCTGAATTTTTACAACAAGAGTATCTTAATTCACAACAATAGAGGCATTTAGATAATATGTATTCAAGTTGTGAGTTGCTGTGAATTAAGATACTCTTGTTGTGAAAATCTAAGGGTATTTACGTAATTTTACAAAATTTCAAAATTTTAGATTCCTATGGACATATTGAATTAGGATTTTCTGATTTTGAAGTTTTGAACTGTCCTTTATTTATTTATATATATATATATATATATATATTTCGATAGTCTTTTTTTGAGATTTTTTCTTAAATAAATTCAAATTGATTTTAATTTTTAACATTTTTCGTATAAAGAATAAATAAACTTAGCATGGGGCCATTAACTACCGTGAGTTTAGATTGCCAAATCAGACGTTCACATGGAAATCCGACGTTGGTGTTGGGCTGTTTTATTTGGGTGTTTGGGACAACAGTTGGCCTATTAGATTTATTCTAAATAAGAGACTTTAAATATTAGAGTTTATTTGTCCATTTTGACACTTATAACTTATATCATCATCATAAATACTATTAAAAAACAACCAACCCCCATTACTCCTGTTAAAATTTATTTTTCTTTTTTTTTGTTATTAATTACACGGCAATTTTATTAAAATACTTTAAACAGTAAGAATATTTACCTAAAACTCTATAACTGTTTTATTTTTCTGATATTTTTTAAATATCTCTTGAATTTATAAAGTGATTCAATTATCAGGATAAAATATTTTTTTTATGAATTTTTTTAATTAGGGGGATTAAACCCATTCCTATTCACTTGGATTTATAAAATAAAGGGTGGATGGAAGAAGCAAATAATGAAGTGGAAGGAAAATAATTACAACTCTTTTTAGATAAAAAAAATAAAAAGTGGAGTAAAGGAAATATGTTCTATGAATAACCAAAAAAAAGGGCAAATTGCCCAAATGCAAAAAAAAAAAAAAAAGAAAGATGAGAGGGAGAAAGCAAAATCGTTCAAAGAGAGAAAGATGTTTTTCACATTTTTAAAATCGTCCTCATGGTGGACAATTTTAAATATAGTATATGAGTAAATATTTTTTATTTTATAGTATTTAGATAAATATTTTTACTGCTTAAAGTATTTTAATGAAATTGCCTAATTACATGTTTTTAGCTTTTTTTTTACTTCTGTTAAATTTCTTTTTCGGTGATAAATTTTAAATTTCACAATATATATGTGTGTGTAAAATATATAATAAGATTCATGTTCCTTTTAGTCATTTTCTATAAAATTTATTTTTTAACATATTAATTAAATAAATTTCACTTTTACATAAGTAACTTATGCTATAGTCAATCCAAACATAATCATATTATATAATTTAACTTATATCTAATACTCTTTTGGTCCTAAATATAGGACAGAGAGAAATGTTTTTTTTTTTATTTATAAAACATTTCATTAAAGTTTTAATGTGAACGTACAATTTTACCTTTAATTTATTATTGTGTTGATTGGGTTTTCATTTGATATTATATATATTAAATAAATGTAGAGTTGAAAAATTGTTGAATTCTATAGTTGAATTAATAAGATTTAATGTTTTCTTTAATTTGTATAAAAAATATATTAGAAGTGTCTTATATATAAAATTAAAAAAATATAACATATATATAAATCGGATTTACAAATAAATGAATTTTTCAGTTTATTTGAAACACACCCGTAATTGTTCCTACACCTTTTAAACTAACACCTTTCTCAACTAACCAATGAGGCTGAGGCAACCATGTTTCCCATTTTGAAACACTATACTGACCACCTCTCCCTCCTACGCCTAAAGGCTTAAACCATGCTGAATCATTCATTTCTGCTCAAGGAAATGCACACAGTTTTTATTTTAAATGTTACTAGTGATTGATTATTATAATTATAAATTTTAAAGATAGCAACACCATTTAAGATTTATGAAAGAACATTTTTTTTTTGGTTGAAGCTTTTATATTATAGTACTACTATGTAGAATTAAAAATGCAGACTACTCTAAAATTATACAAGTTTAGCTCAGGCTCATTTTGTAGAGTAGTTTTATTGCTTTCTTCTTCTATCAAAAAAATTATTGAAGTTTGAAAATGTTGAACCTAGGGTTAATAATTGTTATCAGAAACCATAGGACATGATCTGGTTTGTCATACTATTACTATCCTTTGGTTTATGATTTCTGAATTAAGTGTTTGTGTGAAATAATTTATTTGCGGAGTATGAAGTAAGTATATGGGAGGGGTTTTTTTCGTACTTTATATATAAAATCTTATTTAACTTAAATAACTCATACCAAATAAACCCTAAATAAAAATAAGAAGATAATGAGATGGGTGTTAAATAATCATAAATGCTTGTTTTAATTATGCAGTATTATACGAAAAAGTATTGCAAACAGGTTGACAGATATTTGTGCTTAAAGGCTGAAACTTTGCTCTAAGTAGCAGCGTAGAGTAAGCCAAGTCTGCATTATTATGGCTTTATGATTCTGGCCTTCCCTCTCTCTCTCTCTCTCTCTTCATTACACTCCCTCCACTCTTTTTCCTCCTAGTTCACGCCAAACGCCTGCTCTCTCTCTCTCTCTCTCTCTCTGAAAAGCCAAGCAAAGAAGGGTCAAGACTCAAGCTCTGCTATTTATCCATTCTACCTTCTTATTTATTCACCATTCACTGTCTTCTCCATTTTGCTCAAGATTTTTCGCTATGGAAGATGGGTTTGTGCTGTTCTGTCTGCAGAAGCAGAAAGAGAAGCATCTTTTTGTAGTAATGGCGTTTCTCCTTCTCCTCTCTCCAATTGCCTCCTCCATTAGCCAAGAAGGTGAGCGTGTTGTGGGTGCGTGTGTGGCTATCTATTCGTGTGCATTTGTATGTATAGTTTATTACTCTGTAATTTTTAGCTCTGTTTCGTTGTTCTCACTTCTCCTTGCTGAACCTAACTGTTTTCTGTCATCTTCTATGATTCCCACCATTTCTGAAAGTGTAAGGGAAAATGAGAGTGTGTAAGGGAAGAAGAAGATGTCCTTGTTTTTCCCACGGTTCCTCCTTTTACTTTCCGTCTAGTCAGTGACAAAATGGAAATGAAATAGTAAGAGCATATAGCAGATGGTTGACAAAGAAGTAACTTTTATTTTTTTAAACAGTTTTTACTGTTTATACAGTGGGAGTTGCAACTACCAATTAGGCATAAAGGAAACTTTTTTCACCAAACGTTAACTATTCAACCTACACAGAAGGAAATTATTTTTTCCCTATTGATGTTCTGTTTCCAATTTCTGGCTGCAAAACACAGAATCTTCTGTGTTAACTTAGTGAAACTCATCTGGCTTCTTTTTCCTTCTCCTCCTTTGGCTACATCTGGCTTCTGTTTTATATGAGAAGCTTTTTCCACTGGTAGAAACTGTTTCATTTTTTGTTAAACTACTTTCTCTCCAGCTGATGTGACTCTTTCAATTACGTACTCAAAACTCATAAAATCTTATCTAATAGTTAAAAAAAAAAGGTGATACACTATGAGTTATAATTTTTTTTTAAAAAAAAATCGAAATGTTGTGTGTTTATTACTTGTCTTGTATGATAAATACATATACACACAGATGTAAATTTTGTGTTGATGAATCTGATTTATAACAAATCAAAATTAAGACATTGAACCTATCACAGAATATAATTATTTGTAAAAACAATTAAATATAACTGATCGGTAATTTCAACTTATAGATAATAGTTTCAACCGACAGATATTATTAATTAACACAACCCTTGCTGAAAAATTAATAAATCTTGAAAATAAATTGAATTTATGTATATTTCGATTTTCGATTTTCCATTAAAAATTAAACAAATAACAAGTGCTGGGGTAATGCCTTTTATTTTCTGTTTGCAGTTTCCCATCTCTCTCTTTTTTTAATCTCATCATTCTATGAAACTTGTAATGCTAATATTAGGCAATACTTTCCCTAATTTCGTATTTGCAGTTCTAGACTTGGGAATTACTGGTTTATAATTTTCTTATAGGCTGGGATATGAATTTGGTAGATGTATGTAGAATAATAACATAATCACATGATGTATTACATTGTGATAATATTTCTTTGGCTTTACATCTGCCTTGTATAATCTGATTGATTGCCTTGCACATGCTTTAAGATAAAAGCCTCTCTAGTTTAAAGCTCTTTTGGGAAAAATTGGAGTTCCCTTTCTGTTTTGTTTAAACAAATGAGCAGTATATATAGTCACTAGACAATCATATTTCACCGAAGTACTTTTATTTTGAGGTGGTGACTCATTTTATGCTAATCACATGCATATAGGACAAGCTCTAATGGAGATTAAGGCCTCCTTCAGCAACATAGCAGATGTTTTGCTTGACTGGGATGACTTGCACGATGATGACTTCTGTTCATGGCGTGGTGTTTACTGTGATAATTTAACCCTTACTGTGATTACTCTGTATGATTCTATCTCTATTTCCTTTTGCTCTATATGTCTTGACTAAAACTTTATTACAGTATTGATGCATGTACAGTGAGAAAACACTTTCTTAAGCTTTGGGTTACACTGTAAGATAAATACCAGAATTGTTTGCACGAGATTGCTTCTTGCTTCGGCCACCATTACTCCCTAAAATTTATTGTTTTCATATTTGTGTAAAGTATAAAGAGGCCTTTTCCTACATGTTACAGTTGATGTATGATTTTTGTATTTAATAATTACGCTTTAGTTTAGGGAAAAATGTATTTTGAGTTGAGTTATATTAAATTAACTCTTAAGTGCTTTGTTTGTTTCTGAAGGAATCTGTCAAGTTTGAATCTGGGAGGGGAGATATCACCAGCCATTGGTGACTTGAGAAACTTGCAATCCATGTATGCATGTTTGAGTTTGTTTGGTTCACTCTTCATTTAAATTACATTCTCAAAGACGTTTTTTCTTCCTGATTAAATGCTTCCATTTATATAGAAATTCTGAATCTGAATGTATTTTTGGAAATGGCAGTGATCTGCAGGGAAACAAGCTGACAGGTCAGATTCCAGATGAAATTGGGAACTGCGCCGCACTTGTTCATCTGTATGAATCTTTGTCCTATTTCTTTCTTTCTTCGATGCTCATTTTAAAATTATTCTTGCCGTTCAAATGCTGATCTATGAAATTCAGGGATTTGTCTGATAATCAGCTAAATGGTGACATAGCCTTCTCGATATCAAAGCTAAAGCAACTTGAGTTTTTGTAAGTTTGAAACCAGAATATGACACTCAATGTGATGTTCTGTTTTTATGTGATTTTGAGTCCTAAACTTAGCTGGGAAATACAGGAATTTGAAGAATAATCAGTTGAGTGGTCCTATTCCTTCAACCTTAACCCAAATTCCAAACCTGAAGACTCTGTAAGTTCCTCCACAATCTGCATGTCAAGAGGACGTGTGGTCCTATGTGATGCTGTTTTGGGGGTGTTGATTGCGCTTCTTTTGTGTTTCAGTGATATTGCTCGTAATCAGCTCACTGGTGAGATTCCAAGACTCCTCTATTGGAATGAAGTCTTGCAATACCTGTGAGTCTCTTTTACTGTTTGTTTGTATAATTTATACTCAAGCCTGCAGGCTTTGATTATTTGTGTGGCAACTCTATTATTTATTTGATAATTCTTGTCAAGAAAAAATATTCTCTTTCATATTCTCCTTATTGTGTCAAAATCTGATTTCAAATTGTACGTGTTTATCAAACAGAGGGTTGAGAGGAAACATGTTGAGTGGAACTCTATCCCCAGATATATGTCAATTAACTGGACTCTGGTATTTGTAAGTATTCTGGCAATGGCAGAGTTTAAGGTTTCTCTTCTGTTCCTTCCCTTTTTTTCTCTTTTTGTTTGACCTTTGCTATATTGCTATGTTTTACATAAATTTTCAGTGATGTGAGAGGCAACAACTTGACGGGCACAATACCTGAAACTATTGGGAACTGTACAAGTTTTCAAATTCTGTATGTTATTTCTTCAGTGAATTCAGTGGTGACTTTTATTAGTATGGTTTTCCACCCCAAATTTTCACACAGGCCTTTGATTGAGATGCAGGGATATATCATATAACCAGATTACTGGGGAGATCCCCTATAATATTGGATTTTTGCAAGTGGCTACTTTGTGAGTATCTTTTATAAATATTTGTAATTCAATGTTGTCTTGATATGCGAGTTAATTGATTACATCATGTCTTCCATCCCTTCTTGAAAGGAGTTGGCTATTTGTGAACAATCTTGTTATCTTGATTCCAGTTCCGTAATAATTGTTTTTGCTTTATAGGTCACTTCAAGGGAATAGACTGACTGGAAGGATTCCAGAAGTGATTGGTTTAATGCAAGCCCTTGCTATTTTGTAAGTGTATTTATCAGTATATACATAGTAGATACACTTTTTCTGTGAGACTGCATTTCTGGAAAATATATATAGGCTAACCATAGGAACATGTATTTAACTGTTCTGGGAACTTGTCAGGGACTTGAGTGAGAATGAACTGGTGGGGCCCATCCCTCCTGTACTTGGCAATTTGTCTTTCACAGGCAAGCTGTAAGTATGACTTCGTACTAAAATGAAACCTCTTGTTAGTGATCGCTTTGTGCTTAAGACTTCACTTTCTGCAGGTATCTCCATGGAAACAAGCTCACTGGTCCAATTCCTCCCGAACTTGGCAATATGTCTAAGCTGAGCTACCTGTGAGTTTATCTCCAGTTTTTCAATTCCCTTCGTCTTTGTTCGCTTATTGGATTATTATTGATGGGGATTTGTTTTTTATAAGGCAATTGAATGGCAACAAACTAGTTGGCAGAATTCCTGAGGAACTTGGAAAGCTTGAGCATATGTTTGAATTGTAAGTTTATGTTATTTTATCTTATGGTCTTTACATTTCATATATCAATAATCGTTCTTATTGTTTTGATTCAGGAATCTTGCTAACAATTATCTTGAAGGATCTATTCCTCATAACATAAGCTCTTGTACTTCCTTGAATAAGTTGTAAGTTTAGTATTAGATGACATAAACTCTCTTACTGTTCTATACCTTCATGCCGCCATGCCAATGTTTCATTAAATTTTCTGCAGTAATGTGCACGGTAATCGCTTAAGTGGTTCTATTCCTTTGAGCTTCCGCAGCCTTGGGAGCCTGACTCATTTGTAAGTTGAGGCAAATCCAATTTAAGGGGCTATATTTGATCTGTTGAAGACATGTTTACTGATCACTGATACAAGTTTTTCCTTCAATATGCAGAAATCTCTCAGAAAACAACTTCAAAGGGGATATACCAATTGAGTTGGGCAACATCATAAATCTTGATACACTGTACGTTTCATTTTGTAATATTTCTATCATATTTATTTATAATGTGTGCTTATTGGGGTTTCTTTCTTTTGGTAATGCTTCAGGGATCTATCTCGCAACAATTTTTCAGGGCAGGTTCCAGCATCCGTCGGTTATCTGGAACATCTTCTGACACTGTAAGAAAGAAGTTGCAATTAAACCTGCTTTCCTAAGTTTGATATATTGATTTTTTTTTGTTTTAACCAATATATGTGCATTATTTATGCAGGAACTTGAGCCATAACCATTTTACTGGTCCCTTGCCTGCTGAGTTTGGGAATTTGAAAAGCATCCAGATTATGTAAGTTCTATTTCCTTTCTAGTGTTAACATTCATGAAGTCCTGTTCAATTATGAATGTTTAATTTCTTGTTTCTTCTTCCAGTGATATGTCTTTCAACAATCTATCTGGTAGCATTCCTTCTGAAATTGGGATGCTGCAGAATGTTGTTTCACTGTAAGTTAACAGTAAAAGTAATTTCTTCCCAACATCTACAGTGAGTATATTCTGAAAAGGATGTTCATTATTTTAATTATGTTTTTTGCTTTGCTGGAATTTATAATAGGATTCTAAACAACAATGACTTGCATGGCAAGATTCCTGACCAGTTAACTAACTGCTTCAGTCTCTCTTCTTTGTGAGTATACCCTTGCAATAGTTACTCTAGTGTCATATTTCTTGTGTTGTGTCTGAAGCTTTTAGTGCTTTATTAGTTGACTTTTGTTTTTTTTAAAAGGAATGTCTCTTACAACAACTTGTCTGGAACAATTCCTCCTATGAAGAACTTCTCACGATTTTCATCTGACAGGTATTGATGTTAAAACTGGGAATTTTATTTCACCTTCTATTGATAAATGACTATAATGGGTGACATGTTGCAGCTTCATTGGAAATCCCTTGTTATGTGGAAATTGGTTAGGATCAATTTGTGATCCTTACACACCAAAATCCAGGGGTAGGTGGCTTCTCTTGTCTTCATTTTAGTTTATTGGGTTAAAGAAATATTTGAGCATGATGGGCAATATCTTATACCTTCTTTTTATTTTCTGTTCAGCAACATTTTCCAGGGCTGCAATTGTTTGTCTCACTCTTGGGATCCTCACATTGTTGGCCATGGTAATAGTTGCCATGTTCAGATTGAGCCAATCAATGCAATTGATGAAGAGATCCAGAGGAAATGGGCAAGGCATGGGTAAATGTTAGAACATAAAACTTTGTCGCTTAGAGAAATATTTTTTGCAGTCCCAAATTCCGATATTCGGTTTTGTTTCATTTTAGGTTTGCCTAAACTTGTGGTTCTTCACATGGATATGGCCATGCACACCTATGATGATATAATGAGAAGTACAGAAAATCTAAGTGAGAAGTATATCATAGGATATGGCGCTTCTAGTACAGTGTACAAGTGTGCTTTGAAGAATTCTCGACCGATTGCGATCAAGCGACTATACAACCAGCATTCAAACAACAAAAGGGAGTTTGAAACAGAACTCGAAACCATTGGCAGCATCAGACATAGAAACCTTGTCACCTTGCATGGTTATGCACTAACTCCAAATGGAAACCTCCTTTTCTATGACTACATGGAGAATGGCTCTCTCTGGGATCTTCTTCATGGTAAGTTTGCTAAAAGGGCTTTCTTTTGCTTAAAAACGGCGCCTCAGTTTAGAGCTGTTTTTCAAAAATCACTTGCTTAATCTGTCTTGTCTTACAGGTCCCTCAAAGAAGGTAAAACTTGACTGGGAAACGCGCTTAAGGATTGCTGTGGGAGCTGCTGAGGGACTTGCTTATCTCCACCATGGCTGCAACCCTCGAATTATTCACAGGGATATCAAGTCTTCAAATATTCTTCTGGATGAGAACTTTGAGGCTCATCTCTCTGATTTTGGCATTGCCAAATGCATCTCAACCACCTTAACTCATGCATCAACACATGTTCTTGGAACAATAGGCTATATCGACCCAGAGTATGCCCGGACATCTCGCCTGAATGAGAAATCTGATGTCTACAGCTTTGGCATAGTTCTACTTGAGCTGCTCACCGGGAAGAAAGCAGTGCACAATGAGTCTAACTTGCATCATTTGGTATATATCTTCCTTGCATGAATTCGTTTCTGGTTTTTCAGGTAGATAATGCTGTGAAGGATCTAACTTTCAAAATGTTGAGATTTCTCACCGTTGAAAGGGGAATCTCAAAGCAAAATCAATGATGAAAAAGACTCAACTTCATGAGTAGTAAAGCTTTTCATATAATTACCTAATCAAGCTATGAACTTGCATGTTGCTAACTGAAAGGTCATTTTCTGTTGTGCGTGAAAATGACTTTTGCAGATACTATCCAAGACAGATAACGACACTGTAATGGAGGCTGTGGATCCTGAAGTTTCCGTGACCTGCATAAATCAAGCCCATGTGAGGAAGACCTTTCAGCTTGCACTGCTTTGCACAAAAAGGAATCCTTCTGAAAGGCCTACCATGCATGAGGTTGCCAAGGTTTTGGTCTCACTCGTCCCTGCACCTCCCAGCAAGACATTTGCCTCAGCTGCTAAGCCCAATGACTGCGCGAGATTCGTGATCGAAAAGGGGCAACAAGGAGGCCCCAAGAAGGAGCTGATACAACCTCAACAACAGAACAATTCTTGTGATGCTCAATGGTTCATTCGCTTTGGTGATGCTATATCCAAGAACACCCTCTAAGGCCAAGGCTCTTAACTCAGTTTTTGTCAGTACCCTTGTTTCATTCCAGGTAGGAATCAAAGAAAAGCCCCTTTTTGGAGTACATGTATGGTATTCTCTTTAGGCAGTAGACAAATAGATAGAGCATCAAAAGAATATAACTCATAGGAAGCATGTGTTTCAATCATACAGTAGAATCTTAAAAATGATTTCTAGTTCTTGTCCTTCACTATGAAATTGCCGGTGTCAATTTTATTAACCTAGCAGCCCAATGAAGTTGAGGGATAGACAGAATCAGTTAAACGGTGGTAAATGGATCTATCACTACAGATTTCGTCTAACTGGGTGTCGTCAGCTAATAAAAAGAATTTATCTAAAACCGACCTCGAATTCGTCGTTCGTCAGCGATTACTACCTATGGAGCCACATAAGGGCTGGGTTTCTCCTTTCATATCCCTGAGTACTCTACTCTGGTATTTATGGTGTTGATAGGGGCCACAACCGAGGCTGACGAACTCAAGCCTTGTTATTCTAGTCACGTCTCCGAGATCTGAATCCTCCGTTAGGGGCTGTTTGGGATGAGGGAAAGGAAGTGAAAATGAAAATGTTATTAGTTAAATTTAAAGAAATTGAAGTTGTGGGGATATAAAATTTTGATAAAGAAAAAAATATAATATAAAAAGGTATAAAAAAAGAATTAAAAGTTTTTAACCCTATTTCTCTAATTTTTAAAATTTAAATTGTAAAATTTTTTTCTCCTTTCTCCTCCCTTCCCAATCTACTAAACAAATCCACGTGTGGATTATCAGCGGTCAGTGATTCGCCTGTGCGTGTCATGTCTTAACACAAACTCAATTACGAGCTCAAATTAAGAATATGATCCTGATGGCCTTAGAAGATTAAATCCTGATTTTTAAAAACAGTAATTACTGATTTCATTTTGGCGGTAGCCTTTTCGCCGTACCAAAAGGGAAAAAGGGAAAATTAGGTCCTAAATAAGATAAATTATTACTTGAAATCGCTAAATTACTAGCTAGTCCAGATAACTGCAAGAGATTTAAAGTAATTTTAATGGTGAGGCTCAGACCCAGACTTACATTTTTATAGTTGTTTGCCTTAGTAATTTTGTATTATATTATATAAATATGTGAGATGAGTTGTTTGGTAGATCATCAAAGAGGCTCTTCCCAATGGGAATGAGAATGGAAAACGAAAAAGCAATGAACAATATGTTGACATTTCAGACCCATGTTAAGGCACTGTTTGGTTATTGCTGAAGGGAAGAAAACTCGTTTTTGTTGCATGAGATGTAAATTTTTCTCCTTTTTTAGCCATGAGATGTAAAAAATATACTTAATGAATAAGAATAAGAATAAGTAATTCAGTATCTTTACGTCGCACAAGGTTGAAGGTAACAATCCTCCAAGATTGATTTTTTCTTTATTTCCCTTTTGGGAATAAAAGGTGAGATCGAGGCTTAATTGAACGGACATTAAGGATACATGTGAAAGATTCCCAAAAACACGAGCCTAAATAATAAAAAAAGGTGTTCCCAAAAACTATTCCAAATCTTGGGAATCCATTTTAGCAGTTCCTAGAAATGCTTGTCTTCGCCAGAATCAGCTCCTACATTTGGGATAGTATCCATGTGAATTGAAAGCTCCTGAAATATCCCATTACTAAGCAGCGACATTTTTCTTTCGGAGTTTTAACCACAATATGTACAGCCTCCTGTGTCAAAACAAAAATACACTTGTTAAACAGATCAACTGATAAATCCACTAGAATAAAGTTAAATAAATTGTAAACACTTCTCTTAGAATTTCTTTGAATACAAATCTTTCTTTCATTCTCAAAACTTGACAGGCATTTTATGAAATAAAACATAAATTACAAAAACTTGTAATAAATTTGGTTAAAACTGCACAAAACTTTTGTGAAAATAAAATGGTGTGTGGAATTTTAGCGAAAATTCAGAAAATGACTGTATTGATCATAGTTTTGACTTTTGACTTTCTAGCAAGTTTTACAACTAAAATATAAAGATCTATCAAATATTGGCAAAATTCAAAGGGCATCTGTGTAATTTACTTAGATATGGTTTTACCTGTCAACATACACGCTTGATTTATATCTGATCTCTCATTCATACACTGTAGGTACTGCTTCACACAGGATCTATGCTTTTCTTCTTTGATATGGGTCATCCTCTAGAAGTTGAATTCAAATTCAAAGTAAAAAATGAAAGCTCTTAGTGATAGATGCTCTCAAAATGTACTATACATCTGCCAACAACCACACTATCTTACAATCTGAAAGACTTGATACTTTCACAGCTGAAACTCACATACCTCGTTTAGAAGATGAAAGTTGCTGGGCCTGTTCTCCTTCATGCCCTGGAATGTTGAATAAGTAAGAAGGTACTCATGCATAACTTTGGATAGAATCTAAACTTCTTAAATATTGCAATAGCGGTTTCATGAGGCATGCTGAGAAATAACCTTAGAAGTTGGCTGCTTTTTTGTAGTAGTCTGCTTGACTTCAAAACCCAGAGAAAGCTGGAAATCAAACCGCAATATGCTTCTTCTAAGTATGCATTGTTATATTATTGGCTTTGAATGGAGTAAGTAGTATATATGGGCAGATCTTGAAGAAGATTAAACCCCTAAAGTTAATACCTTGCTAAATAATTCTGAAGGGGGTTCATTCGACAACCTCTCGTCATTTATTTCCTTTTAAGAGGGAAAAACCATAGTTAGAAGAGAGCCTTTACAAATCTCAACATCAAGCACATTGGCCAACATAGATTTAGAACTAACGAAGAAATAGTTAGACAGAACATAAAATACATTACCATTATATTTCCACGTTTAATATTTCTGAAGACACCTCTTTCTCCTTTACCTGAGAGTCCCTGATACCAACAGAATACAAATTGAAATAAATATGGCTTTGAAAGGAAAGGGAGAAATGCAGCCACACTACAACATCATTGATGATAAATTACCAGTGTTTTGGGGCTGCCTCTGAATTTGCTAACAAGCTTACATTTGTGCTGCCTCAATTCATCAGTAGAGTTTTGGCTGTGCATGGAAAAACCATGTGGAAGAGTACATACATGATTAATCAATAATGTAAATTCAAGATATACAACTATGAATAACTTGCAAGTCGTCTCTTCAGGTGTGGCACTTATACATTATAACACGTCCACCTTTATGCAAAATAAAGATGCTCATACCTTCTGAGATCCCTTGTTTCTATACTTGAGCTTGTACTGCAGTTAGAATTGAGAACACCCTGCAAAAGTAAAGATATCAACTAGAAAGGCTTTCTAAAAATCAGCACTGGAATAAGTGGACACGATACTACTAGATGGGCCATCTTAATGAGGTGGAACATAAATAAAAGAGAATAATTGCAGAGATGAGACGGCTAAAGCAAATTCTGTGACTTTGCTAACATTAGTTGTGTGCTGCATAGCTCTTTTGGATGTCTTCAAGTGGAATACCTGAAAAAAGAAATAAGGCAAGAGAAATAAAAAACTTAGAATCTGCTTCCTCACACCAAATTGTTGACGGATATAGGGGATCAATCAAGAGAATACAATGAACAAACACTAATTACATTAAACTCTGTCAATTGCGGTGTCCTCTTCTTAAAGGGTAATGAAGGACCTTCAAGGATCTGCCAAAGTCCAAAAATTGCTTATTAGAAGACTATACATGTACATTCGTTTGAAATTTGTATCTATTACTTTCAAAGATTAAAATTGAAAATATCCACCTTTTTATTTAATGGTAGTGCTTTAAACATATGAGAACTTGATTTTCCACGTTCAAATGATGATGCATCGTTGGTTCTAGACCTGAAATTCAGAAAAAAGACAATTTACTAAGTAATGTTTCATGGAGGAATATATGGTATTTCAACAAAATGAATAATAAAGAAGTAAATATACTTATGCCTCCGTGCTCTATGAGCCGTTTCCAGGTTAAATTGTTTAGGAATAGTAACTTTCATTTTAGCGCTTGAATTGACGTCAGCAGCATCAACCTGCGGAAACAATTCAAAACTATTGAAATATATTGCCTCGACTTTAACACTAAATTATTTCGTGTAGAAAAACAAAGCAACGTATATGACCACATAAAATTAACAATACTTTCTTAAACTACATGCCTTTGGCTTCTTATGTGTAAAAGGAGGTTGATGCTTCAGATGGGCAGCCTGTCAAAAAGAAAAAAACCAAGAAGAAGCACCATCGAGTGCGTTAGATGTTAACCAATAGCATAATTTCTAAAACTTGGAAGTTCAGCAGAATATAGCTAAGATTGTTACGAGTCATTGAAATGAACTGAAAGAAGAAATATACAAAATTGAAAAACACTACCATATAAAGTATAAACAATAAAAGATGCCAAACATTTAGTTTTCTGAGGAATAAAGGAAGAACTACTTCAAACCAAAGATAAATGCAGCAACATGACACTAATAGTGATAAAATTATAACATATTAAGAGGTAATAACATAAGGGGAAAAGAACAAGGAAATGAGCAATATTAATTTCAGATGGAGCAAGTAAACATTTTCAAAAATTCGTGAGATAATACAACTACAAATTTGCAAGCGTAGGAAAAGATAAACTATAGCATACCTTGCGCAAGAAACCAGCTTCTAGCTTCTGTCTTTTAGTTTCTTTCCCATCTGTAGAACTCTGACTTGGAGAACTGCCCGATTTAAGTGTAAGGGAAAAAAATTAATTCAAAAACAGAGGCAGGTGGTAACCAAAAAGAACTTAATCAAAATCCATGGGCAAAAAAGTGGAACGGGCCCAAGAGTTCATAAAAAATATAAGAAAAGGCGTCATGAATTTGAGAAAGGTTCACATCTATTTTACAGATTTATGATAAAAAAAGGATTACAGAGCAGTCAGTTATATTCATTTAACTAATAGACAAATCTTCAATTTTTTTTTTAAATCACTTGTTCGGGCAAAATCTAGCCCAATGTTATCAGGAGGTGATATATAATTCACACCTTAAAATTCGAGGGCTGGTGAGGACTTCTGAAGGATTCCTTTGCTTGGCTAAATGACTTGCTGTGGGCTTCATTAAAGTTGACATTTTTGAACGAGCTGACTTGAAGAGAGGCTTTCTTTTATCTGAAAGCATATCAATAAAACAAATATAAAACAATCAAAATGAAAGATGTTTGGTTTACACAAAACTCTAGTGAAAAATTAGAAAATTCAATTCTACAGAAGAACTAATCTCCAAATTCAGAATATACATACAGGTGATGGTGCCAATTTTTTAAACAGTAAAACAAAAATTATAGAAAAGCATAGGTTATGAACAGTGTAAACACAGCAAGTATTTTCTTGCATTAGTAATTTATCTAAATTCAGACATTCATCTGAAGTCTGAACACTTTTTAAAAATTTTAAGGACGAATGGACAATATTGAAAGTTTCCTCTGTTAACATATAGCTTTGCAGCAAAACATCAATGCCATGCATGAATTTGATAGCAAAGCAGTATGATACAGTGCACCAGAAACTGTACCTCTGTTATCGCTCTCAATTGCTGAAACATCATGCTCCATGCAGTGACCAGAGTTGCCGCTAATAGTATTCGAGCTTTTGCCATCTCCACAGTCAACTGGCATGCACATGATTTTCGATGAAAAGCCTTTTCCCAATCTCAACTTCAAGACAAATGCTATAACAACACAACGAACCAAATAAAATCAAATTCAGACACAAAACTTTCTGGAGAGTCGATTAGAAATTCAAAATGACGCTTCTCAGTGGATTCATGACTTTGTTCCAGGATTCATACCAAAAATGACTATTCCCTAATCCAAGATAATTCAACAGCATCATTATTTTGATAAGATATAGAAAACTCGGTGTTCATAGAATCCTTACGTGAAGGTGGATAGCTTCCTGCGGATTCAAACCATTGTTCGGCTTCCACGGCATCCAAAAAATTCTCGGGGCGAGAGAAATTATGGAAACGGGGAGCGTCGAACTCATAATCAGGGTCAATGTCTTCCCCATCCGAGAAGGGTTGTAACACAAACTCTTCGAATTCTTCTTCCATAACCTTCCTTCTCTTTTCATAGCCTGTCGCCTGAAACAATGATCAAGCAATGAAACCATCAACGATCACGGAAATCAATTTAATAGGCTCAACATGCTTAATTACTATCAAAAGCATTTTCCACCTCCGGTACTCAATTGCCGGTTTAGTTTCTCCTATAAGAGAAAGAAAGCTATGAAAGCTTCGCTGCCTCAGATAGAGACGCAAACCACCATGTGAGGAGACGGTTCTTTCCGACTACCTTCCCTCCCTTTCTCTCTCTCCTCCGTAGAGATGAGGGAGAAAATCCGGTCATTCGTTACAATAATCCAAAAACAACCTTGGATCCCGTCTTCCCACTCGTTCCTAGGAAATTCGTCGTTATTTATCTTCCCGGAAAAAGAGAGGGAGAAAGTTCGGAATGTTATTTTAATGCTGCCATTTCTGCATATAGAGAGAGAAAATATATCGTTGTGGTTCTGTTATATATTTCTCCTCTGTGTATCGGTGAGAGAAAACTGTACCGGAGAGAACGGCGAAGATTTCGATGGAGACAAAGGGGACGCAAACAAAGAAATGAAATGGAAACACACTGTATGTGTGTGTAAGCGCCTTACCGGGTTTTATATCTGTAGCATAGCGCCCAACTCCCGGAATTGTCAGTGAATTTGAACTTGTTGCGGGGTCCACAATTCCACATAAACACTGTGCGGAATCTGTTTGTGATATGACCATTGTACCCTTTTCCTGAGTATTTCATTTTTAAGTAACTTTGGTTTCATGTCTATTTCCTTCGTCACTTCACTACTTTTCATTTGGATGACGTCTATTGACGGGTTTTAAAAAATATTTATATCTAGTTAAAAGTAATATACTTTCATTTCTATTTATAAGATCTAAACGTTTTTAGAGAATTTTAAAAAAATTTTAAGAAAACTAATTACATTACTTTAAGACATTAAAATTTATCGTTTTTTTTAAATTATCTTATTTGACTTATGAACTAATATATAATATAATAAAATATGATATATGATATAATTAAGTAATGTAATTAGCTTTCTTATAATTTTTTCTAAAATTCTCTAAAAAAGTCAATTAGATTTTAGAAATAGGAACAGAGGGAGTACACACATATGTATGTATGTATGTATGTATATTAGGAATAATTTTTTTTAAGTATACCTCGCTATAAAGGGGCAGAGAAATAGAATAGTAGCGAGATAAAGTATAAAAATGTAGTATGATAATAAGATAATGAGAGATAATAGAATTAGTTAGGAGGACAAATTATAAAAATACAATAAACATATAAACAACTTGCATAGGATATTAAAACAAAAGAAAAAGATAAATAAATACCCTCTAAACATTAAAAACTTGACCCCATATTTGGATGGAGAGAAAATTTGAGGGAAAGAAAATTAGTGGAGAAAACTTTCAAAAATAATAAGTTCTTTTACCATTTATGAAAATTTTTAAATCTAATATTCATTTTCTTCTATTTTCTCCCTACTTTTCTCTCCATCCAAACACACCCTAAAAGATAACAGGGTTCTGACCAAAACCTATTGAGTAAATAATTACTAAAACAAAATAACTAAAATTTAATAGAGAATGACTAAAACTCAACATAAAATGATTAAAACTTATCAATTTTCTATCCTTCATTTTTCATTTACCAAATTTGAGTTATCTTGTAAGGTTTTTAATATTTATAGAGTATTTTTTTTCCCTTAAAACAATTCAAATTTTTGACTTTTATAATAAAAGCCAGGAGTGGAAGGTTAGGAAAGAGGAGGGAAGCCAAGTCTATAGAAAGTGAGACCATTTACCATATAGACAAATAACTAGTTGGGAATATTTGACATTTCTTTATTTCAATAGAAAATGTTACTGTTCAAGTTTTCAATATAAAATATATTTATCTAATTTGAATAGATTAAAAAAGTTAATTAAATTAGTTAGTATATATATTTTTTAAAACACTCTAATTATCTTTCTTAATTTCATCATTCACTTTTCTCCTTAAATATAATTGAAGAAGCATTGTTAAGGGTAACTTAAGAAAGCATTGTGACAAATATAAAAACTATGTAGCATTGCGACAAATATCAAAACTATGTCATAAAGTTATTATTAAGATCAATTCTCTAAATATATCTTATATTAAATATTAGAAAGAGTATAAAAGAATAGAAATTTTAGTATTGCTTTCTTTCCAAATACCTCTGGTCTTAAATATAAACCAGTTGATTTTGTTTTAGATATTAATAAAGTTAAATAAATATAATTACTTTATAATATTTATATTTATTTATTTTTCTAACCTAATTAGTCTGACTTATAAATAACTCCAATATATAATCCAATGATACAAACATATATTACCTCTGGTCTTAAATATAAAACCCAGTTGACTTTTTTAAAATTTTTTTAAAAACCTGATTACATTACTTTAAAACATTAAATTTTGTCTAACTTATAAACTGATATATAAATATAATGGTAGATTACATATTACATAATTAAGTAATTTATTTACTTTTCTTGATCTTTGAAAAAAAAAATCAAATGAATCTTATATTTAGGACCATAAAGAGTACTGTAATTAAGTGAGTTACTATTTAGTTTATTTAATCTCTTTAAAAAATCAATTAAGTCTTATATTTAATACTTAAAAAAGTACCACTGTGGTCTCTATTATAAATTTTTTTAACCAAAAAATTTGGTCTTTAGTATAAGTTAAGTTCTAGAATATTACATAACACTATTTCAGTTTTGCCATTAATTAAAAGAGGAGAAAATAAAAAGTTGAAAAAACAATATTTATAAATGCGGATAAAATTATAAATTTATCATTTAATTATTGACTCAACAAATTCTTCTTATATGTAAAAATTAGTTAAAAAAACTTATAACAGGATCAAAAATAGTATAAATTAATTAATAGAAAAATGGCAATAAAGTCCTAAAGAAGGAAACTAATAATAAAATGGTCATTAATAACAACTGAGTAGTGATAATTAACAACTTCAACAGTGGTATTAATAATTTGTGAGGGACCATTTTAATATTAAATCCCTCTCTTTAGACCTTATTATCATTTTTTTTCCCTAAATTAATCTACCCATACGGGTTGGTGGGTGTTGAGTATTGACATTCCAAATTTCAAAATCATAAATGGGATGGGTGCCGACGATGGCGGTGGTTTCACAAGCAAGCAAATCAAACTGGGCCCGTCAAATGGTCATTGATCAAAGGACAATAAATGTTTGTCGTAACTTCTACCCATCTTGTTTTTATATATAAAGTATTTTTAATAATTTTTATATAGAGTAACTAAAATTTTAAATCTCATTTGTTTTATCATAAAATTTAATAATTTTTTAATTTTACTCTAATTTAATATATATAATATTAAATAAACATAAAATTAACATAATAATAAATTAAAAATAAAATTATACATTACAATAAAATTTTAATGAGATGTCTTGTAAATAAGATTAAATTTTGTTTCCCTCTCTAACCTATATATAATATATGTAGAACCAGACGACTATCTGTCAGCAAAAGCAAAAAATCATAACAGCAAAATTGTCCATTCTAAGTTCTAACGCTCTGGACTTCACAGTTCCGACAGAACTATTATCTGACCAACTGATTATCTTTACTAATTTCTTACGACTTTCGTCTGTTGCTTTTCTAATGGGTGTCACTCTTTTTCTTGACCGTTTTTTTTCCCCGTCAAACCCTTTTTCTTGACCTTTACTCGAGAGAATGGAACAGCAGAGAAAATTTTCATTTTTCCCAACATATAACTTGACCTTAACCTTTGAATAGTTTTATGTCATTCCAATTTCCAACATTCTGAGCGCACGAGCACAAGGAAATAGAAGAATGTGGGGAGAAGGGTCATGTACATGTTAGTACGCTTCCGCGTTCTTTCTTTCATGGTCCTTTGTTGCATTGTTTTTTTTTTTTTTTAAATAGAGCTCATAAATTCAAACTGGTACTAACGACTTAAAGTTATAATGACGGGATTGAACCCGTGACCTCCTCTCACTTAAGAGATACCATTACCATTAGACTATAAGGCCTTTAGTCATTTGTTGCACTTTTAGCGGAAGTCTAATGGTGTGTTGTATTTCTTTATTTATTGAATAAATCTAGTATTCTTTTATTTTTTTTAATCAGAAAATCAATCTAGTATTCTGCTAACTCTAAATTGATAAATTCGCTAGTGAACTAAATAGGATTGAAGTTAGACTATTAAATACCCATTTGATCTTTAATATAAGATATACTCTTCTGATCCTATATATAAGACAAAGAGAGAAGATTTTTTGGTCATATTTATAAGTCACTTTATTAAAATTTTGATGTTAATGTACTCCCTCCGGTCCTAATTATAAGAGTCTTTTGGAGAATCTTAAGGAAGTTTTAAGAAAGCTAATTATATTCCTTAATCATATTTATTACATTATATATTACTCATAGTTCACAAGTCAAGCAATATACTTTGAAGAAAAACGATAAATTTTAATATATTAAAGTAATATAATTAGTTTTCTCAGAACTTTCCTATGATTCTTCAAAAGGCCCTTATAATTAGGACCGGAAGGAGTATAGTTTTACCTTTCACTTATTATTGTGTTGATTTTATTTTTGTTTAGTATTATGTGTATTAAATAGGGATAGAGTTAGAAAATTATTAAATTTTATGACAGAGTTAATGAGATTTAAGGTTTTCTTTAGTCTATATGAAAAATGTTGAAATGTCATATATATAGGATTAGATGAATATTTACCTATTTTGATTATATGAATGAAGTTAATTAAATTATTTGATATAACATTTTTTAAAAAATACCATAATCATAATCCTTTGTTCCCTCAATCTCTTTTTTACTTAATTATTGTTAAAAAAGTATTAATATGTGTAAATTATGAAAAAAATTGACAAATATGATAAATATGTCTTATATTTATAATAGGAAAAACACACAAAAATATAATTAAAATATGCAAAAGATAAATAAAGTTTGCAATTATAAATTAAGATACTAAAAATATGAATTTAGATATATTAACGCCTTAAGTATCTTAATTAACAACTGAAAAATTTATTTACCTTTTACCTATATTATTTCAACTTTTTAATTATATCATATATTTAAGAGGGGGAGAGAATAATATCTTTATAAGAGTGTTTCAGTTCATCCTAACATCTCTGATTGATTACGTAGGAACTAGGAAGCATTGCTTACGTTAATTTTAGTTTTCCGCGACACAAAATTAGCCTTGTGAAATTTTTTTTTAGTGTGGTAGGTCATTTTAATCTAATACTAATATATAATTATTTATTTGTTATATTGTCTTACTTTTTTTTGGCCAACAGATATATTGTCTTGTGTATTTTCAATTTTGAACCCCAGCATCAGTGTCGGCCAGTTTTGACGTTTTAGTAGGATGAATACTTTTGTTTAATTATCGGGCTTCGACTTATTGTGGAGTATCGCTATTGAAGAGTCTTTCTCCCAACTATCAAACAATTTGTAATTTATTAAAAAATTGTGGGAGTTGACTTTTGTTCTGTTTGTAAGAAATAAATAGTCTCTGTCTAAAATATTTATTACAATTTTCTATTTTTTTCTCCTGTCACAAAGGAGAGAAGTAATCTCTCATTGCCAATAGTCAATTTCTTAGATTTATTATTAAATAAGAAAGAATACTACTTTATTTGTATAGGACACTTCCAATATTTTTCTTATGGATTAAGAAAAACCTTAAATTCTATAAGCCTATCATGAAATTTAACAATTTTTTAACTCTATCCCTGTTTAATATACGTAACATGAGTACTAAATAAAAACGAAGTCAACTTAAGTGTAAAATTGCATATTTATATCAAAATTTTGATGAGACGTCTTATAAATAGGACTAACAAAATTTTTCCCTCTCTACCTATATATAGGACCAGAAGAGTATTTTAAAAAATTAAGTTACATCTATAATATTATTCATAACCTACAGCTGAATTTTCTTTTTTCTTGTATTAATAAGAAAATTAATATAAGACTTATTTGAAGAGTTAATATGTAAGACGTATTTTTTGTATTTGTCAAGATTTTCTAATTCACACATATAGTATTGATACACTTTAACAATAATTAAGGATGAGAGAAAATAAAAGAATTAAAGGCGATAAAAAAGATATTTTATAAAATACATATTATACCACCTAATCTAGTTTACATCAAATTAGGTAAATATGTTTTTATAATAAAGATAGTATATAAAATCGTAGGAAGATGGCAAAATCTCAAAAAAAAAAAAGACTATAAAAATATATAAAGGAGTTCATAGCTTCGAAATAAACAAATTCCAGTTCAGTCCATGAGTAGGGATTTAGAATTTTTGGATCCTGAGATTTTGTGAAAATACGTAAATGCCCCTGGATTTTCACAATAAAAGCATTTCAATTCACAACAATAAAGACATTTAGGTAATATACATTCAAAGCGATAAGTTATTGTAAATTAAAATAATTTTATTGTGAATTGAGAACTATTATTGTGAAATCTATGAGTGTTTATGTAATTTCACAAAATTTCAAGAATTAAAAATTCTAAATATAATAGACTGAATTGAAATTTGTTGATTTCGGAGCTCCAAACTGTCGTTTATATATTTCTATAGTCTTTTTCTGAGATTTTCTCCTGAAAAACTATTAATTAATAATGTTATTAAAAATCAGGTAAAAAAAATACTTTCCTTAAAAAAGTTGCGACAAAAAATATGTAATTAAAAAAAAAATTTACTCCTATTGAATAAGAAGGAAAGTGACTGTTAAGTCATTTAGTGAAGTCGGTGTCACATCCGAAAGGTACTGTGCTGTGGCGCCGGAATGGCGCGCCATTGAATTGCATTATCTCCCAAAGTTTGAAAACTCTCTTTTATTTATTAGATTTTGGGGAAAATTTTGGGTGGCTACAGTATCTTTTTTCATTGCAGGTGGGTTTATTTATTTATTTATTTTGAATCAAAGCTGAAAATCTTTACTCATAATTTTGAGTCAAATTACATCAAATCAGGGTGTGTTTATCTTTTGCACCTTCTCACCTCTTTTGGGGCCTTTTCCTTTCTTTAAATTAATTCTCTATTCCCATAAGTATTCAATGCCTTTCGCTCCACGTAACTCATGGTTTGAATTTTGGGATTTGTCAGCTTCTCTTGGTTCCCCTTTTGTTCCCACCGAATTTCCATCTTTCATTGCTCTATCATTCTCTTTGCACATATCGTTTTTTCATCTCTGTTTCCGATTGAGTCGGCGATAACATCACTCAATCGGAATTTTGCTGTATGAATGATTAGAAAATGAAGTGCTTCTTGTTCAAATTTAAAAGAGGATCAAAATCCTCCTCTGAATCGCAGAAACGAAGACAGAAGAATCATTCGGGTTCAAATTACGCAGTGAATCCAACGAGCTCGCTGCCGTCGCCGAGAACCATAACAGAATTGTACCAAGAGAAAGAGCACAATCTGAGAGTTTTCACTTTCCAAGAGCTCAGTGAGGCCACAACTGATTTCAATCGGAGGCTGAAGATTGGAGAGGGGGGTTTCGGGAGCGTTTATAGAGGAACAATTAGGCCTCAAGATGGTCGAGGCGATCCTACTGTTGTTGCAATAAAAACACTTAACACCCGTGGGTTTCAGGTATACCGGTTTCCACAGCTTTGTTTTTTCCTAATCCTTTCTCTTTCATTTTTCTGTATCCAACTGTTTTGTGTTGTAACTAACTCTTAATTGCTCTAATAGCTGACAGTTTCTGGATAGAGAGGACATTATTCGTGTTTTTCCTTTGGTTTTTCCCCCCTTCTGGGCTAAGCGGCTGTGAACGGGTGTATTACAAGAAGATAACTGGACAAATTGAAACCCAATATTTTTCTTCCTTCACATGTTAAGAATTATATACATGTGCATTATTATATCGGTGTCATCTGCAGAACTTGCTATTGTCTGTCTGCTAAGGATTTCCAATTGTTGAGTCACATCATAACACTTGTACATAGTAAATAATATTTGCATAAGCTCTATATCCTTCTGAAGGTAGTTTTTGTTGCTTGTTAAGGGGCATAAACAATGGCTGGCAGAGGTTCAATTTCTGGGCATTGTTAATCATCCAAATTTGGTAAAACTGTTGGGATACTGCTCTGAAGATGGAGAAAGAGGAATCCAACGGCTGTTAGTTTACGAGTTCATACCCAACAGGAGCCTGGAGGATCATCTTTTCAGACGGGCTTTTCCCAGCTTGCGATGGAAAACAAGATTGCAGATCATGCTCGGAGCTGCCCAAGGATTACTTTATCTACACGAGGAATTAGAGATTCAGGTACTTCATCCATATAACGATTTGGTATCTGTGAATTAAGCATCGAAACCCCTACTTTTGTTGATAATCTCTCTGATTGTTCATTTGGTAGGTAATATACCGAGATTTCAAATCCTCCAATGTTTTATTGGACACGAACTTCCATCCAAAGCTTTCAGATTTTGGTCTTGCTAGGGAAGGTCCAATTGGTGATCAGACTCATGTGTCCACTGCGGTAAGTGGATACGGGGTACATGGACTATGTATTACCAAGTCAAAATAAGCAGCTTTGGTTTGATTATTAAGTAAAATTGACAAACACAGAGAACGCATTTTTTAAAATTATCTGAGTTGACACCACCAAGGTTTGTGTCTTATGTTTGTGGTCAGGTGGTGGGGACACATGGATATGCTGCTCCAGAATATGTAGAAACAGGCCACCTCAAAGTTCAGAGTGATATATGGAGCTTTGGGGTGGTATTATACGAGATGCTTACAGGGAGGCGATCGTTAGATAGAAGACAGGGGAAAGAACAGAAGCTTCTAGAATGGGTTAAACAGTATCCTGCTGATAGTAGGAGGTTCAGCATGATAATGGACCCTCGACTCAGAAATGAGTATTCACATGGTGCTGCTCGAAAAGTAGCCAAGTTGGCAGACAGATGCTTAAACAAGAAACCTGAAGATAGGCCATCCATGAGTCAGGTAGTGGAAAGCTTGAAGGAAGCATTGCAGTATTCTGAGACTACAAAAATGGCTTCTGAATCATCTCGACCTAAATTGGTTCGAAAAAATAAGTAATTTGTTACTCTTAGTCTTGGCTCAGGCATAAGTTGAATACATTGTCTGGTCAGTTGGGACTCACGAAGCCAGGTCCTGTCTTTATCCAACACTGGCTTTCAAGTTTCAACTCATATTGCTTTATGGTGAACGAGATGCTACTTGTCTATATATCCTATTTAAAGGAATGGGTGAGAAGGAAGAAATGTAATCAAGTTGACCAACTCAGATAATAAAAAAAACGAAGAAGCGCGTATTCAATTGCAGCTGGCAAGCTGGAGATATTTTCAGAGGGGCCATTCTTTTCTATCTTATTTTGGGCCCACTTTTCCAGAGAGTTATATAATTCGGACTCTGCTTCTCTCCCTGACAAGGAGGGTCTTTGATAGATAGAGAAAGACTCAACCCCTTTAATTTTTTTTTTCCTCATGAGTCCACCCCTCAACTTTTTTTTTTTCCTTATGAGTGACTCTTTCTCTCTTTGTCAGGGACTTCTTTAGCGAGGAGAGAATCCATCCCATATAATTCTGGAGGTATTTGAAAAACTTCCAAACCACAGTTTTAAATTTAAATTTTTATAAGTTGAGATAAAATTTCTCTCACATATTTATCACAAGATCCGTAAAAATTATTCTTCAAAGCTAATCCTTCAATCATTTAGAAAACTTGAAGAATAATTGATGGAGTTTTCTTATTAGTTCTATATATTAAATGCTTTGACTAGGGGAAGTTTGGCGGATTAAATTATCAACAATGGTTTTGTCTGTTTTAGAAATTAGAAGGCCTGCCAACGCTGACTTGAGTTAAAATAATACTAATATGTATTTTGAGCCGACTATAAAAAAGAGATGGGCAAATGGTATTACTAGTAATGATGACTGGTGATTGCATCATACTGATGGGGCCGTTGAATGTCCACTTAAGTATTGTAACTCTTACTTTATTAAGCCGAAGAATTAAATATAAATCACTATTAATAAATTAAACACTAACTAATATCAATATACAGATATAAAATCATTAACTAATCGTAATATTGGAAAGTAATGGGTAGTACATCCTTTTATGTTCCACTTCATTTTCATTTTTATTTATAATCATCCTTTATAAATTTCGTAAAGCATTATGCAACTATTTTATTTTATTCCTTTAATTTCAAGCTACACATTTCAACAAATTTAAATATTAAAAATTAACAACAGTTATCTAAAAAGTAAAAACTTTTAATGATCATACGTTCTTATTTTACAGGGAATATACATATTTTTAATAGGTTAAAATATACTCTTAATCCTTTACGTTTAGTTAATATCCTCTTTAAATCTATCTTCAACTTTAAAAAGCATGGTATTAAAAATCGGATCAGACCGGCCGGTCCAATCGGGAACCGGCCCATGGTTCGGTCTGGTCACTTAAATAACCA
Organism: Acacia concinna; assembly: GCA_037177275.1. Classification (NCBI taxonomy): domain Eukaryota; kingdom Viridiplantae; phylum Streptophyta; class Magnoliopsida; order Fabales; family Fabaceae; genus Acacia; species Acacia concinna. Next base: position 3,637,580 of record JBAGKO010000008.1, read on the forward strand.
TAGACCGGTTCGACTTGGTCAACGATCAGTCAAACTGGCCGGTCCGGTTTTTATAAAAAGAAAAAAAAAGAATACTTCTCATTCATTTAAAGTATCTCTCCCTTTTTCAAAAGCTTCGTGACCGTCGTAGCTAACTCTATGTAGCGTGTTACCCTACTTAAGCCTAATAATTCATACAAAATTGTGATTTATCAGTCTGTCATTTGGATATTTAGTAATAATATCTAAATTATAATATTTTAATATAGCTGGTTCAACCCCCGGTCCAACCTAGTTGAATCCTTTGAACCCCTGAACCCATACCGTAACCGATTATTTAGCTGGTCTGGTTTTTTGTACCTTGTTAAAAAGCTTGTTTTTAGCAATTTTAAGTTAATGGCATTAACTTCAATGATGGAAAATACTAAGTAAAGTTAAAATAATGGCATATTCTTATATTTAAATTATGTGTAAATAGGAAAATAATTAAAACCCTAATGAATCTTCAAATTACTGTCAAAATTAAAGCCTCCATTCAAATTATATCAACATTTTAACTTCGTTGAGTCAGCATTTTTAGTTAACAACATTAACTTAAAATGACTAAAAACACACTTTTTAAAGATAAGAGATTAACAGAAGATTTCAACTAAATTTAAAGGACCAAACATATACTTTAGCCTTTTTAATATTAAAATAAGTATATCATTATCATTATTTATCAAAACAGATATAAAATAATAAAGAACAAATATGAGATATATTATTAGAAATAAATAATTTTTAATATGATAAAAAATTATAATTTAATTTCTTATTTTAAAATAGAAATTTTTTAAAAAAGAAATAAAAAAATCTTCAAAAATAAAAATAAGAAGAGTGCCATTTAAATATATGTGAATTTTCAAAATTCAGAAACAACTGATAACACTTTTAAAAATCAAATAATTCCTAGGATAGGAATATAAGTGTTTAAAGTTTGATCACTTTTACCAAAACGCCACTCCTTCCTCATTCCCAATCTCTCTCCTTCCTCTCCACCCTTTTTCTCTCTCTTATGTGACCCTCTCATCCAGTTACTTCGCAGTGGGAGACGATCACCAGTTCCGTTGAGCTTCAACTCTCGTCCGTGGTCTTAATGATTCCACTAAAGCCCCATAATTAAAGAAATCAACGAAACCAGCTGCTTCCCAGAACCAAGGTTTGAAATTCTTGATGTTCTGTTTGGCCTTTGCACTTGGCTTGGACTAACGGGTTTATGATAGTATGAGCCGGGTTAGACGCCACACCTTTGGCACAGATACCATGATTTTTTCCTGACACGGTTCTTGTCAACAATCGCCCTTGTGTCTTTTTTAATGGGAATGTTGGTCCTTTATCTTGCTTTTATGAAAATGATAATAAGATTTTATGAAAAAGACTTAATATTAAAATAGTCCTCGTAAGTTGTTAATGTCACTACTTAAGTTGTTAATTGTCACTACTCAATTATTACTAAGGATCATTTTGTCATTAGTTTTCTTTCTAAATTTTATTGCCATTTCCCTTTTTCATTTGTTCCCCCTTTTTTTTCGTATTAAAGTTTGGTGCTCTAGGGTGGACTTTTGAATGATTTCTATTTCTACTAGGGGTCCTCATTCCATGCTTATCACAATAATAAGTAATTAATTTTTTATCGTTGTAATGATATCTCAACTGTTCAAATTAAATCTAAACTGTTCATATTTAAAATTTTTAATTTATTATTTTTAAATGATAAATTCATTTTTATGAAAAGTGATAGTTATAAGATTTTCTTTATTTTTAATTCTACATGTAATAA
>JBAGKO010000008.1:3639480-3661605 GCA_037177275.1 Acacia concinna
TGCTTTTTGGCTCATCGGCTGGTTAGTTCTCTTCCACACTCTCAGTCACACATTTTCTATCGCACCTTTTACTGACATTTTAGAGACAAAAAAAAAAAAAAACACACACACACACACAAGGAAAAAAGACCGATAAGATGGGAAAAAAAGACTGATAAATATCCTCCAAAGTCCAAAGATGCAGAAACCATATCAGAAATGCGTGAGGGTCATGCTCTCTTTTTTAAAAAAAATAAATAAATAAATTAGTCAATATTTCCTTTTCTATGCTTAAAATGCAAAGAGTTTTTACTTCTTCTAATAAAATTCCATTTTCGGGTGTTGGAATATGGTGGACTACACATATCATGATAACTTCAAGTACCTATATGTTGAAAAATATCATATTGTGGGTGTCAGTTAAAAATATTGATAGAAAAACTCCCATGAAAACTTCTCTCTCTGACTCTCTTCTTTTAAATGGTGAATATGTGGTATATGTGATTGGAGTTCATATTAGTGTTCAAATATCATGTGGGTACTCAATGAATAAATAGGATTATAAGTGCGCGTGAAATCCTTCATTGATATCAAACTTGCAATTTTTTTCTTTTTTAGATGAAACAACTTACCTTCTCAACTAATAGTTTATTGGCGAGACTCTCACATCGTTAATGTAATATCTAATTACCTCACTTATGTAAAGAAAAATGAACTCTCCCACATGGATCAATCGGTGGAAGAGTTTTTAACAAGAGAGTTTGAACTTGCCGCATTGTGGTGAAATGTGTACATGTTTGTGTGTTTTTCCTTTTATAACTCTAGGATGTAGTTTTGAGTTGTTACTCGCCTTCGCCTATCATCTTCACTATTTCAATGGCTGGCTGTTATACGTTTTTATAATTAATTAGAGATATTATATATGCCAAAAAGTTACTATCATTTTAAACCAAACATATATTATTAAACATGTGAGAAGTCTTTATTATAAGGACAATTATCATAAGTACTTGAGGGAGTAGATATCAGGGACCATGTTGGACCTATTGATAAGGCCTAAATCTTACTACCTCCGGTCCGGTCCTATTTATAAGACCCAGTTGAATTTTTTAGATAATTCTAAGAAAATCCTAAAAAAGCTAATTACATTACTTTAAGACATTAAAATTTATCGTTTTTCTTTAAATTATGTTACTTGACTTATGAACTAATATATAATGTAATAAAATATGATATATGATATGATTAAGTAATGTGATTAGCTTTCTTAGAATTTTTCTATGATTCTCTAAAAAAGTCAACTGGGTCTTATAAATAAGACCGGATGGAGTAATTAATTAGCCTTCTTGTCCTTGATAGAAACTTTTACCAACCAACGGCCTTTAGGCCGTGTGGTATAGTTAGTGTTTTAATCCGAGTTCAATCCCGATCACATGTAATCAAGAGAGAGATAGAGAGAGAGAGATGTTAATGTAAAAAATGATAAATTATTGATCAGTACGGACAACATTAGAAACTTGTTAAAACTTTGGACAAATTTAAGAACATTACCTAGTTTTAACCAAAGTTGTTGAAAGTTTCTTATAACAAGATTAAAGGCAACCTAAGAACTTAACTTATTTCTTAATTTTTGTGAACTATGAAAAGATGTTAGAGAGGATTCTATTTAAATGTCTTTTTAATTTCAAAATCTCAAATCAATTTTATTATTCATAAGAGTAATAATAATATTATTCAAACTTATTGTAATTGACAATTCAATTTTATAAAAAATTATTGATTTAAAATTTTAAAATAAAAAATATATTTAAATAGAATTCTCTTAAGATATTGTATAGGTAGGTACGATAGCATCCCCATTTATGGCTTGATTACACGGTTGGAAGTGACATTGCAAAACAACTAAAATTAAAAGAAATAGCTTCGAAAATAAAAATTTTCTATGGAACTTTAATTTAGAAAAAAATAAATATGAAATTATTAAATAATATTCGAAAGGACGTAAGAAATAATAGACAAAAAAAAGTTTAGACAAGTGTCACCAAATCATCAGGTGATTGGCTCCATTTTTTGAAATTTTAAACCTTTGTGCTGTATTATTTGTCATCATGTACATAACATAACAACCACTGTCTTTTTCTTCAATCTGTTTCATCATATAAACTTTATGCTATAAGAAAATGACAAAGAAATTGAGAGTGATTGAACATATTTCCCTTTGTCATATACTATAAAGAGGAGGAACATGGTGTACCACAAAGTTCACGAACGCACAGTGAAAAAGGAAAGCTTCATTCGTTTGATCACTAACAAGAGGGAAGCTTCATCTTGTTTGATTCATTTATGATAATGTTCCATTACATGTGCACGTAATTGGGAGGGTTTTTGAAATTCAAAAGCATTTTTGCAAATAATGGAGAAAAAAGGGCAAAGAATTTAAAGACAGGATGGTCATTTCACTTTTCCGTGGGAAAAGGGAAGAGAGGAGCGTTTCCCATTTGGTAGTAATTTCCAAAAAACTCCTTCAGGGAATATTTCTTTCTGTTATTTCAGTTAAGGGATCCTTCCGTCCCTTTCTCCCATTACACTAAGGACACCTGAAAAAATGGGCTGGCCTGTCCTTATGGGCTTGGGCTTCTAACTTCATATATTTAAATTTAGTTATGTCATAGTCTTAAGTCCAATCCTAATTGATCGGACTTTTAATTTGAAAAGGAATGTTTTTTAAACAATGAAGCATTATCCTACTTGGGGTTAGGATAGTCATTATACTCTGTCAAATATCAATCACAATGAAATGTTAATCAAAAGGTCATGTTCAATAATTTCATTGAGAATTATTTTCTGATCTTTTTCTACTAATTTTTAAAGGACTTGACTTATATACTATACTCATCAACTCTTCTAATAACTTTATTTGTATATGTCTAAACCATCTCAAAAAACGATTTTCTACTCATATGTACTACTTCAATTTTGTGTTATTATCCCTTTAAAGCTCAAAATGATATATGTGCCTGTGTAATCCCCATATGACCACAAATAAACATATAAAGTAGTTAATCCAAATTTTCAAACTAACTAATATGAGTTCTTACCTTTTAGTCTTCATTAACATTTAAAAGCAAAATATATAACCTTCATAAAGAAAATTAAGATTTTTATTACTTTGTTTTTTTATATATGGTTATCTTACTGAGTTGGTGAGATTCAAGTATTATCCAAACTAGTTGGAATGATTCTTTAAAAAATGTTTTATCCGTTCATATATGGCCCTCTTAATCTTTTTTTCATCCACATAAATTTAAATTTAAGATATCATAGTGACTAAAACCTATTGATAAATTAAGATTTTGATTAGTTATAATTAGGGGTGTTCAAACTAGGGATTGAGACCGAGATTTACCACTCTCGATCCCAATATCGGGAAGGGATCGGGATTGAAAAATCAATCTCGATCTAGGTTCAGGTTTTTTTTTAAAAAATTTAAACAATTTTTTGTCATATTTTAATATTAAAAATAATCCTTTAACAATTAATAAGATTATAATAATTACATAAATTGATCTAGAGTTTAGAAATTATGTTTTTTATTATCATTTTTATCTTCATTATTATCTTTATACAATATATAATTAAGCTTAGTTCGCAATATATGAGATTTAATTCTAACTAAAGATGTTATACATATATTTTGAAATGATAACTTAATTAATATGAGTAAGAATACACAAATAAAGGATAATTTTAATTTATAAAATAAAAAAATTAAAAAAAATACAAACCGGGACCGGGATCAACTCGGAATCCCTAAGGGTGATCCCAGTCCCAATCTCGGCCCCGGCCGGGATCAACAAAGTGATCCTGGTCCTGATCCCGGTCCCCGTCCCCGTCCCGGCCGGGATGGAAAAATTCTCGGGATTTTGATCGGGCCAGAAGTATCAAGATCAGGATTTTTTGAATACCTCAAGTTATTCGTTCCGTTCCTATTTATAAGACTCCAATGAGTGTTTTGGAGAATTCTAGAAAAATCTTAAGAAAGCTAATTACGTTATTTAATCATATCATATATAATATTTTATTACATTATATATTAGTTTATAAGTCAAACAACATAATTTAAAGAAAAACAATAAATTTTAATATCTTAAAGTAATGTAATTAGCTTTCTTATAAATTTTTTATAATTCTCTAAAAAAATTAATGGGGTCTTATAAATAGAAACGGAGGTAGTATTAAGTATTACCCAAGGGCTAATTCCATAATTACGTACAAAAAGGGGAGGGGGGAAAAGAAAAAGCTTAGATCCAACATTTCAATATATCATTAACCATTGGGTTCCAGCAAGAGGAATTGCAGCAAAGAAAATATGCATTCGCAGCATCTGAATCGTGTACGCAATATATCAGATTCCTTGATTCTTTACTTGTTTCAACTAATTTATGTGTAGACTATTACATTGGAATTTTCCCTTTACCTATTTGAAGTTTTCAACTATATTTGACAAAATATACTTTAATTTCACCTCAAATGCAAACTAATAATCTTTAAAGCTAATTATCAAAGGCCTTGTAGCCTAGTGGTAATGGTATCTCCCAAGTGGGAAGAGATCACGAGTTCGATCCCGTCGTTTACTTCAGGCCGTTAGCACCTGCCGGAGGCTATGAGCTCTAATTTTTTTTTTTTTAAAAAAAAGCTAATGGCATAATTTCTGTTGGCAAAAAAAAACAAAAAAAAAATCTAATAGCATAATTCCTTCATTTCTGGAAATCAAAATGTACAGTAGCCATGAGCGTGTGTGTGTCTAGCTCCATATTACGTATCTTCACCGCCAAGGTGCCGGAATGTATAAATGAGCTAACGGAATTAGAAGCACAAAACGAAACGTCCAAGTCTACAAGATTCCTCTCCCTCAACAATCAATCCAATTTTCTGAAATTCTACTTATTATACTAGTCTCTTTCACCTTACCGATGGGCTCGCCGGCGATCTGTTCTCTGCTCTGAATCCGGATCCTTCGAGATGTGGCCATGAGGCTCGTCGTGCCTCTACAAGGTGTGGTTCAAGGCAAAGGAGGCATTCTGCTTGGCTCTCTCATTCCCTGTGCTCTCTTCTACTTCCTCCAGCTCTATCTCAAACGTCAGCGTTCCGATGAATCTTCTCGGGTTCCTCCATCTCGGCCGACGTCGGAGCCGTCGGTGATCGCGCCGTCGACTGGTGTTGTTGAAGTGTCGTCCCTCGCGAATCTTCTGGCGAAGCCAGATGATTCGCCTGATGACACTGGGCTTAAGATAGTGGCCCAGAATCCTTATGATAGACTCAGTAATCCGAATGGGATGATTGGGCTGAGCTCGTCTGAGAACAAGGTTCGTTTAGCATTTACTTTTTTCTTATTTGATCATGAACATAATCTGTTTAAGGTTCAGACTCATGAACATTAGAACATGCTCGTGCTTCAATAACTTTAATAATATTTTGTAATATTGATGAAAATTTAATTAAATGATAAATTAGACAGTTAGATTTTAAGACGGCAGGGCAACATTATTTTTATAGATTTGCTTTCTGTTATGCAAGTTTTATTCACATATACATAATTTGTATGTTTGAATTTTTGAAGAATCTTTTTTAAAGGATTTAAAAAAATTTATGCATCTTGTCTACTTTAAAACCGAATTATTAACAGGATCGAATTACGTTTTTTGTATGAAGTTAGAGGAATCAATAATATATTGAAGCCTCAATATTAGTTTCTATCAATGTACTTCTTGACTTAGGTTGTGGATTGCATTTTTCTTGTTCTGGGATTTATGATAGATAACCAAGTGTTTTAATTAATTGTGTAGCTCTGCTTGGATCTAATTGAGAAGTGGTTGTCAGAGAACATGAAGAGATCGCTAGTGGGGGATGATGATTTCACTCTCACTGTTCATGGGATTGCAACTTATCAGCCATTTGATGGATTGAGGGAATTGAAAATGGTGAGTATATTCTCCTTCAAGTGAGGTTCTAATTCTTATATTCTGTGTATTCACAATTTAATTATTTTAACTTTATTCTTGGATAGTAGTGGAGGTTTATTGAAGGCAAAAGAAAAAAAAATGTAGTGGAGGTTTATCATTTCCGTTTGGATAGCTTCTAATAATAGACAACCACTTTGATGTAGTGTAAAATTATTTAAAATAAGTTAAATCTAACACCGCACATATGGGTTAAAAAGACACCAAACACATCAATCTATTGTTAAAATAAATATTGAAGAATATTGGAGAGCAGATATGGTTTCGTTACATTCTGTCCAGAATCTACAACAGACACTCTGAAAAAAAATCTAGTACAAAGAGTTCATTATGATCTCTCTAAAATTTCATTGATCCCAGGCAATCATTGGAAGGAAATATCTGTGCACTTGCCTACAACAAGAAAATTTGTTCTTGTTTTGCAGGCCATATCAAGTTTTATGTTTCAAGTGATGGGAGGGATGGTAAAATTGGACCCATCAAATATGGTTCTAACCTCTGGAGCCACTCCTGCTATTGAGATTCTATCTTTCTGCTTGGCAAACCAGGGAGATGCTTTTCTTGTCCCCACACCTTATTATCCAGGGTAATAAATCAAACCCCTTTTCTAGAATTCATGGAGCTATATATATAAACCAAAACCTAATGAATGATTGTTTTTTCCACAGCTTTGACAAGGATGTGGAATGGCGAGCCAAAGTAAACCTAATACCAGTTCACTGTCAGAGCAAGGACAATTTTGATATAAGCATCACTGCTCTTGAAAAAGCATTCTCTCAAGCTCGGAAGCAGCGACGCAAAGTCCGAGGAATTCTCTTCTCCAACCCGGCAAATCCGGTCGGCAATATGCTGACACAGGACATGCTTAGAAGTCTTGTGCACTTTGCAGAAAAGAAGAACATCCATATTATTGCTGATGAAGTACTTGCAGGATCAATATATGAAAGTGACAACAAGTTTGTGAGCATAGCTGAAATTCTTGATTCAGAAGGTCTAAATAAGAACCGCGTTCATATAATATATGGCCTCTCAAAAGACCTCTCACTTGCAGGCTTTAGAGTTGGGGTTATATATTCATCTAACGAGACTGTTCTGGCCGCTGCTAAGAAGCTAAGCAGGTTTTCTTCCTCATCTGCTCCAACACAGAGGTTAGTTATTTCAATGCTTTCAGATCGAAAATTTATTGAGAAGTATGTTGAAACTAACCAGAAGAGAATGAGACAAGTGCGCCATATACTTGAGACTGGTTTAAGTCTGCTAGGAATCAAGTGTGCAAAGAGTAATGCCGGTTTCTATTGTTGGGCTGATATGAGAGGATTGTTAAGGCAACCTCATGGTGAGGAAGAGGAACTTCAGTTATGGAACAAGTTTATAGATGTTTCTAAGATCAATATAATTCCTGGATCAGCTTGTCATTGTCATGAACCAGGATGGTTTGGAATTTGTTTTAGTGCAGCAAATTCAGAAGACATTCCTGTAATTATTGAAAGGGTTAAGAAAGTTGTTGAAACTTGTAAATCGTCCTGTTGAAGTTCGTTTGATATTTTTTACCACATCAATAAAATCATCTTACTTACAGTATTATAATCAAGTCATATGATTGTTTGAGATTGAATTATAATTTTGGTCTTGAAGTTGTTAGGCAGATCTGACTTTAACTTTTAACAATTAGTGGTTATATAACTAAATCTATTGTGATTATAATAATATTTTTGTAGGAAGTCAAATTAGGAAAAATGACTTGTGAATAATGTATTGATGTACCAAAGGCCTTGTAGTAGTAATGGTATCTCCTAAGTGGGAGGAGGTCACGGATTCGATCCCGTCGACCTAACTTCAAGCCGTTAGTGTCTGCCCGAGCCTATGAACTCTATTTAAAAAAAAAAATAATGTATTGATGTGATTCATATGACTTGCATTGGATTTCATGGTTTGTCTGAATGTATTTTTTTCTCAAATTTAATTTTTGTGGGACCCATGTTGACTGAAACTTGGGTTATTAAAAAGGAAAAACAAAATGTAGGGCTCATGTTACGCAATTTGAGGGAAATCATTATTAAGGGCCTAAGGAATATAATTATAAAAAGGTCTCAATAACAAATAAGTACTCCCTCCGGTCTTAATTATAATGACCTTTTGAAGAATCTTAGGAAAGTCCTAAGAAAGCTAATTACATTAATTAATCATATTATATATTGTGTTTTATTACATTATATATTAGTTCATAAGTCAAGCAACATAATTTGAAGAAAAACGATAAATTTTAATATCTTAAAATAATATAATTAGCTGTCTTAGGATTTTTTTAGGATTCTCCAAAAAGTTTTTATAATTAGGACCGGAGGGAGTAATATAGACTTATTATCTTCTACACTGAGACTTATCATTTTATGATATACACTTTGTTGTGAAACTTTTTAGCAATTACATTCCTTCTTCTAGATCTTATAGTCATTTTTCCAAGAAAAACGTTTCCATGCACTCTCATATCTCACATGATTGAAGGAAGGGATGTGCACTTTTGAGTTCATGTAACTTGTAAAATCCTAGATATAACACTTGAGAAGAAGTAATATATATTCTTGTACAATCCATAATCCCTCAGCATATAGAACGCGCAAAAAACTACAACAGATGCTACTGTAACTGATGAAATTAGTTGATATTATCATGTTGGGATCAGTAAGACAAGGAGCTTGTGATCTTGAACAAAATAATGCTTCTTCCTACAGCTTATACCAATTTCATTCTGGGCAATAACTTTTTGTCAAACAATCCTTCAATCAATTTGCAGCCAGATGCAAACATGAAGCACCCCAAAGCTTCCTTTTTTCTGATACTCTGTGTCGTCCAAACATGGTTACAAAATCAGCCTCTCTATTTCTCACATATTTAATTAAATATCGATATATCCTTCCAAAATCAAATTAGAAAAGAAAAATACTCTCAATGAAGTTTTCTTGTCTCTACTGTATGGGGAAAAAAGGGTAATAGGAAACTGGTTAAGCGTGAGTAATGATAATTTGGTAAAATAATAGATGTCCCCAAAAACATAATAAGGATAAAATTTATTTCATATCTCAATGTTTATACTTACATGGATCAAAAGAGAGGGTAATAAAAATTTTGGGTAATTGTACTTATATGGATCCGTATCAAAATAAAACTAGTTTAATCATGAAATTACCAAAAGACTCGGTAGGGATTCGCGTTGTTATAGTCAAGTGGTTTGAACTTCATAAGCAAAGATAAAATCATACATCAGTATAACAAGAACCATAGATAATTGTGATTTGTCTCCAAGATTTTATTTAATTTTTTGGTTCAAAATAACAAATAAAGAGAGGGTTTAATTTTTTGAAATATATATAAAATTTATAGCTTCAAACAGAACAAGAAGAGAAGAAAAAGGAGGGAGAATTACCCTTTGAAGATCCCAGTTGCTCATCTGAACAACCTTCCTTCTATAGCTTCTTCTTCTGCTCATCATAATTAGCTCTCCAAGTGTTGGTGGCTTCCTTAACATACCACTTCTGTTATCTTCTTCTCCATCAAAATCTCTGCTTTCCTTCACTTCCAATGGAGTTGAAGAAGATTCAGCTTTCTCAAGAAATCTAGTTTTCGGTGGAAAAATTGGAAATAGACTCTCCAAGAAGGAAGCTCCAACCAGACTTGACCTTCCTGTTTCACAGCTGCTTGTGCTGCTTCCATTCTCAGAAGCTGGGGATGAACATGATGACTCAACAATCTGTTCAGTGGAAAACTTCTCTGATGCCACTACATAGTTTTCCAGTAAAGAAGGATCTGTATGACCAAATGATTCTGGTTCCATGACAAAAATTACACCGTCATCAATATCACTACCTTCATCAAAGTTGGTATCACAACTGCTTTCTTTGCTGGCAACGTGGTATGCTGAGGGTGAAGATGATGAAAATTCCATATCAATGAGCTTGGCTTCGGAGTTGAACGAGAAATGAGGAATGGGTGTTCCAGGCTTTTCCTCCCAAGCAAAGGGAATAGAGGCAATTAGTTTGGTTGGAAGCTTGGGAACATCAGAAACTGATGCAGTAGGAGCATCAGCATCAGCATCAGAAGAAGAAGAAGAAGAAGAAGAAAAATTTGGTGATGATGAATATGAAGATAAAGATGACATATCAATGAGCTTGGTTTCTGAATTGAGTGAGAAATGAGGAATTGGCGTTCCAGGCTTTTCTTCCCAAGCAAAGGGAATAGAGGTAACTAGTTTGGTTGGAGACTTTGGGACCCGAGAAACTGATGCAGCAGCAGCAGCAGCAGAAGAAGAAGAAGAATTTGGTGATAGTGAAGATGCCATATCAATGAGTTTGGTTTCTGCATTGAATGAGAAATGAGGAATTGGCGTTCCAGGCTTTTCTTCCCAAGCAAAGGGAACAGAGGTTACTAGTTTGGTTGGAGACTTAGGGAACTGAGAAACTAATGCTGCTGCCGTAGAAGAAGAAGAATATGATGGTGGTGGTGGTGGTGGTGGTGCTGGAGGCTCTGGTTTCCAATCTTTTCTGGGGAAGCCTGGTCTTAGTTCCCATAGAAATGGAACTGAAGGTGGTTCCCTAAACCTGACCTGCTTCTTCTTTTCTGATTCATCCATTTTTTCCCCAAGGAAGGAAAACTATGATTTTGATTGCTCTGGTGCAGTTATATAACATGCTTGAAGTGGTGGGTAGGTGTAGTTTCCACTAACTAACGTGGTTTCATATTAACTGTGCCATTTTTTGTGTTCCTAGGGATTAGGCAACCTGCCATCCATCTCTACTTAGTTCACAAGTGCCTAACTAAGCCATAATCACTATCTGACTTCATCAAATACTAAAAGACCTTTTGATTTCCATTCAAATCAGGCTCCACTTACTCCTACACCTCTTGTCTTCCATTTACTTGTTCTCTGGTTTTTTTTTTCTTTTAGTAAAATTGGTATATGTGTATCAAATGGCTATTTATTCTATAATGTGCAAAATTGTTTTGGGTTGGATCTTAATGATATGGGTTTAAAGCTTGGGTTTAAAGCTTGAAACCTGATGGGATTTTTTTTTTTTAATGTTGGGCCAAGCTAAGCTTGGGGACAAATTAGGCCTGGCTAATTCAGTAAGAATCAAAATTTTCAATATAAAATTTTAACTTATTTAATTGAGCCTCCCAATTTTTTTAAATATTTATATCAGAAGAAGAAATAAATGGTTTGTTATTAAGTGGGATTTCTACAATTCTAAGGGCCGGTGACCTAAGTGGTTTCTTTTGTCTGGCCCATATGTGGCCAAGGCAATCAAATGGTCAAATGCCTTGATCCCCCAAAACCATCCCCACCCCAAAATAAAATAAAATAAAAAATCTTACTTTTATTTCTCCTGACCATTTTTATTAAAAAATATTTTAAATATAAGATATAGTTAATTTTTAAAAGGGATTAAAAAAATTAAATAAATTAGATAAAATAGTTTTAAAATAATAAATATAATTACTTTAAAGTAAAAATAATTCAATTAACTTTCTTAATTTTTTTAAAAAGTCAATTCTGTCTTATATTTATAGTCAAAGGGAGTAATTAATTATTCTTACTCTTTGTTATTTAAAAATATCTAATCATTTGCTTTTTCTAAACGGGGCATTTGATATTCAGAGGGAATTTGCATTCAAAACTGGGGGAAAGATCCCACCCACTGAAATTTCAAATTAAAAGTCTTGTTATCTTTATTTTGTTTAGCCACTAAGGTGTGGCCAAATAGAAAGCGATGATATTTATAAAAAGATGAGCATGTAAAATCGATGAGATGGGATTTTATAACTAATTATATGAAATAATTTCAGTATACATGTTATTAAAATTTAATTAGTTTTATATTTGATGAATAGGCATTCGATATTTCTTATACTAGATAAATAATAAAAAAAAAATTTCTTCAATACAAGCAATTTAGACTCATCTGCTGATATTAAAAATTATGAAAATTTAGCTTAATGTGTTTTTAATTCATATATCTGTGTGTGAACAAGTTGATCTAAAAATAGATTTTTGTCTTTTGTTAGATACTCTTGGATTATTAAATCAAAAAATTAAATTAATCAATAGTGCCTTAACATAATTGTAGTTAGTCCTCAAGTGCCTTCTTACTTTTGGATATTTTATTGTTTCCATTTGATAAAATAAGTAAATGGAATGCTCATATGAACCATAGCTTTATTCTATTTACCCAATTCATTATTATTTGGGTAGACCCATGAACAATTTTATATCCCAGTTTCTTTTTTTTCCACTTCTCAAAGGTCTACTCAAATTCTATGTTTAACTATTTAAAATATCATGCCAACACATTAACAATGTCAGTCTCAAATATCATGTGATTGAAGAAACAGGCGGATGTATTGGTTAACAACATTAAAATAACGAAATTGTCATTATTATTTATCACCGTATTTTCATTTATATTAAATAATTGAATAATTGATGTTTGTCAAGGTGTAATTCTGTTGCCCTGCATAAATGCAAATAATTTTGAACAAAATTAGATTTAAATTGATTTAGGAAGCAGCCCAATCTCTCACTGGCGCGACTGGTTAAGAGAACTTTTTTTAAAAATAGAGCTCATAGGCTCGGGTAGGCACTAACAGCCTGAAGTTACAACAACGGGATCAAACCCGTAACTTCCTCTCACTTGGGAGATACCTTTAGCACTAGACTACAAAGCCTTTAGTTGGTTAAGAGAATTTGATCCAGCAACTTTGTACTCCCTATCAACATCATTTAGATAAATAAAATTTCTCTGTTAAAATACTCGTTTTACCTTAAATTTATGTTGTTGGTGATCCTTTTCTTTTTAATTTGCTTAAACGAAATATTGCACAAACAATTGTTACAAAGCCATTGATGAATCATCAAGATTTTAACTTTGAATTAACTAATTAATTCATAACTGTTAACAAATTCTATTGGGGCCAAATATTCATCTGTGTTTTTTTTTACACCAACTCTTCATCCCAGTTTAGATAATCACTTTACATAATCTCATCACTCTCCAATTCTCATCTTTTTTTCGCTTTATGGTTTTGAATACAGGAGATACTATAATAGTGAGCAAACTGAGCCTTTCACATATGATGCAGCAAAAGATCTTATCCTAATCTTCAGAATATTTCAAGTAATTTATGATGAATTAAATGTATAAAATTAATGTCATACCAATATATAGGTGAATTAATTGCTTAATAGTTTGTGACCCCATCATATGAACCACACGCAGAATGATTCTAAAATTAGTGGTGCAGCCATGAACACCACCATCAAATAATAAATACTAAACAATGTAAGTCTCAATCATTGTTAATATGGATAGAAAAATTATAAGCTATTAGGGAATATTTCCACATGGTTAGAAGTAAAAAAAAAAAAAAGTATTTATGAACATATAATCATCCTGCATTTCTTGAAGAATGTACTCAAAACTCAAATCATTTACACATTTACACACACACTGTTTCATATACAATGATCTCCCCAACATATTTCAGTTCATGTAAAATCAAAGCCACTTCACATATGAAAAAGAAACCATATCAGAAACAAACAGAGAACCCAAGAAATCCAAAATCTCCACTCTGATTTATCTTTTTTTTTTTCTTTCAAAAGCATAAAACTATTAGTTTTGTGTAAATTCTTATAGCCTGATTGAGATCCGAAATGACCTAAATTTCTACCTGAACTGACTAAATTAACTGAACGGTCAAGAAGAAAGAGAACCGAATATTATTTCCTGAACCAAATATTATGAAAAATCTCTAACAAGGTTTCTGCAAATTAAGCAAACCACCAAGACTGAGATTGGCACACTGAAACAGAGCTTGAGCAGTCATTTCTCTCTCAAATCTGCAAATATAATTCAACCCCACGAGCAACTCAGTTATGGCAGCTTCAGTCTTCTCTTTATTAGCAAAGAACAAAGTCTGCAACAACAACACATTATTACTTTTCTGAACCATATTTTGCTGCTCAAAGCTCCTTTCACTCTGCCACTTAATCATATTATGTGCCAAAGGTGATAACCACCCCAGAATCCTCCCTAATGCCTCTCTCCATTCTCCTGCAAGCACAGGATCACTTGCAAAAAACCCTACTCCTTTCAATCTTGACCTTAATGAAGATCTTATGCTATTGGGTAACATAGCGTACAGATCATCCCTTGCTTCTAGTCCAACCAAGTGAGGTGACTTTATCATCTTCTCCATCACGATGATCAAATTGGCGTAGTGCAGAGCCAAAGCTGCAGCACCAAGAGTATTAGCTGGTGGGTTCAAGAGACTGCAATGAGATTCAAAAAATCCAGATGTTGTTGAATTATTCTTGTGATCATCATCTTCAACCTTTGGATTTTTCAATGGCCCAGAAACGAATGTACAAGAAGTGTTCTGGTTTTGATCTGAGGGATAAACTACAGCTGAAGCTGATAGACTACGTGATAGAGAGGGCAAAGAATTGCCAATTGCAAAAACATGCTTGATTCTGGCTAGAACAGTGAAAACTGTCTTCACAAGCATTGGCAGTACAGAATCGAAGGTTCTATTCCATAATGATCTATCTTTCAGATCCTTTATCTCTTGTTTCTTCCAGAAAATCTTCTGTTGAAGCTCATATGCCTTCTTCTGCTCTTTGGTATCGTTACAGTGTTGCAGAGTCTTTCTCAGCCCACTTTCTAAAACTGAGAGTTCATCCATTTCTTTGTACAACGCTGCCGTGAGGGTCACGTAACGTTCCATTTTCTTGTGATAGGCTTCGATTTCTTTCGGACCCGAGAGTACCCAGTTGTTCGGGCCGACACCCGAATCGGCGAACCCGCGGAATACCGGGTCGAATGATCGGATATTCGGGTCTTGACATTTGAGGCAGAGTCTAGAGACCGAATCGACGAGGATCCTGAGGTTTTCAGCGAACTCGGCGCAGACGAGGCTGAGGAGGAAGGACTCATCGTTGGAGACGATCTTACGAACACCTTCGAGGGAAACGGCATCGTTGCGGAGGCGGATTATGCTGGAATCGGAGAGGGAGTGCGAGAGGTGGAGGAGCTTCGACATGAGTCCGGCGATTTCGAAGGCCAATACTCCTACGACAGGTCTCTTACTGGATTTGAAAGACGGCTTCTTCAGAAGAATCGGCTTCGAGGTTCGAACAGAGTCGAAGCTGTTGGATACCGCAGTTTTGACCTTAACAAGCAAAGCTTCGAGGGCCATAGAAAAAATTCTCAAGGTGCCAGAACTCAGAAGGACGCAGGAGGACAAGATAATGACGTTGGCACTGATTTTCTCTCTAGTTGGTATGAGGAAAACAAAAAAAATAAAAAATCATAGGTGAATGGAAAGAATGAAGATGAAGTGCTTGTGAAAATCCATGACAGAAACAGAACAAGAAAATTGTGGAACAAGAACCAGAAGCTTTATAAACAAACAACTAGAAGGAGGAAAATAGAAAACAAATGGATCAGGCGTAGAAGGAAGGAAGAAATGAAGAATACGAAGAAGTGTTTGTAGAGAGAGAGAGAGAGAGAGAGAGATGAAAGGGAAAGAAATGAAATAGGGTAAAGCTAGTGGAAAGAGATGGTATGAAGGAAGAAGAAGAAGGTGAAATGGTGGGTGTGAAAGAGAAGGAAGGTAAGGATGGGAGGAGAGAGAAAGGGTAGAGAGAGAGAGAGGGGAGGAAGTGGGGGGAGTAAGAAGGAAGTTAGAAAGTATATAACGGCGAAGAAGATAAAGAGGCACATGCAGATGCAGAGACGCATAGGCAAATTGTGGAACATGATGACCGAAATTACATATAAGGGCCTCTACATTGTCAAATTTTTAGATTCATTCACACATTTTTTTTTTTTTGCAATTTGCATTACTACTCTACTCTCTTTGCTTTTTTATAAATGTTGAAAAAAAAAACATCTTTATTATAAGTTTATGTACAGAGTAATTAATGACCGTGTCCGTGTCACAATTTTATCCTAAATATTATTGTTTTTTTTTGTTAAAAGAGAATTTCATTCATAATTCTAAGCAAAGTTAAAAAAATGAATTAATTTAAGACATATTTAAAGAATTCACTAACTTTTGCTACTATTTCAGAATTAGGTAAGCTAGACTTATAAAATGGATAATGGAAAGAATTTTTTATTGTAAAATTTATTGTGCATATATACTTAAAGACTCGTATGGTCGAATAGATACAACTTATTTTTAATAGATTTAACTTTCCTTTAACTGCAATATATTTTTAAGACTTCAACTATTTGCAAATGCCATTAAAGATAGGATGTATGCAACTAAGAATAATTGCATATACTGAAAATATGTTAAACACATTTAAAACACTTTTAAGACAATAAACTTGTAATCATGTTAGAATTTTTTTAAATACTATTAAATAAAATCTTTGATGCATTGTCTCTTCGTAACCTCAATCAATACAAAGGATAATCAATCACATACGTAGTACACACTAAAAAACTTACTCCGTCGTGTAAAATTTATTTATTTAATTTAATTAGATTAAAAAATTTAATTAATATGATTTTTTTTCTAAAAAAAATCAATTAGAAGGAAAAAAAAAATCAACTAGATTTTATATTAAAAATTAGAAGGAGCGTAAAACCTTTGAAAAATTAGAATAAATATTATAAAACTACTTATTTCAGAGTTACAAAGTATCATGCTATTAAACAATGCATCTCATGATAAGAGTAATATTTATGACCTGGTACAAATATTTTGCAAGTTAACTTGTCTTGTGCCACTCTTTATTGAAATGAATAATAATTCAAAAATTAATTATAAATTATGAAAAGCGCATTGCTAAATATTACACATAAAGCATGGGGTTTGAGATGTAATTTTGAGTTGATTAGTGATAGTTCAGGTTATGATTCAGTCGCTCTAAAAGCGCGTAGAAGCTTCACTCATCATCACATCAAACCCACTTTACTTTCTTTTTTCCTGGTTAATTTTATGAGAAGAAATTTTAATTCATAAACTTTTGACTAAATTATTATCTCAAACATTTATTTTCACTCTTAATTTAGTTGAAAAAAATGACCTAGAATTGTTTAATTAAGTTGAAAATTTCATTGAGTATTTAATGGTATGGATGAAGTTCACATCATACAATTACAATTATGTAATGTGGCTCATGCATATATAAATACAACCTTATATTAATTTCTTTTTGTTATTATGATATAAAATGAATAATGATACACCTAGTGATCTCAAAATTTTTGCTTTCCTAATATTTATGGTCACATTTAAAAAAGAAGATATGTTTTCTTTGGGTGATGTTTGGAGGCTAAGGAACATTTTTTCTAAGATGATGTTGTGTTATGTAAGAAAAGAGGGCCATATCATTATTGGCTGTTTCTCTTTTGAATTTTTATACATTAATCAATTGTTTTTGTTCTCATTGATTTGTTTGTTTCTTCTCTATTATTAATTATTTAACCACTCTCATGAATATTACCAACCTCGATTTGATTTCCCTCCCAATCTTCTCACATGCAAGGACATTAATATACATTAAAAATATTATATAGACTATAATCATTAAAAAATTAATTAATTAGAATAACTATGATGTTTATAGGATTATTATTAAAAAAAATTAAAAACATTTCAGATATTTTTCTCAGCTTTTGATAGGAGATCTGATAAGACCTGATATATAACATTAACAGTACAATTTTTTTAGATCATTTAGATTTAATATGTTAATTTTTTAAGCCGTTGATTGTAAATTGTAATTTTACAAAGTAAAAAGAGATTAAAGTTTGTGAAATTGTGGTAAACGAGTATTTATCTTCAAACCATATGATGTCACACACACACACACAGAATAATACAGACAATGATGGGTTATTGTTTATCCATTTAACTGTATTTATCCTTTTTCAGGTCGGACAACATATATTCATCCATTTAAGTCTCATTAAAAAGGATGGGTTCGATATTTCTTAAACAAGAAAATTGCACTAAATGAGTTATTTCATTTAAGCCTAACAATACTTAAATCAGAATGAATCAATAATA
The DNA here is from genome assembly GCA_037177275.1 of Acacia concinna. Taxonomy (NCBI): domain Eukaryota; kingdom Viridiplantae; phylum Streptophyta; class Magnoliopsida; order Fabales; family Fabaceae; genus Acacia; species Acacia concinna. Next base: position 3,657,561 of record JBAGKO010000008.1, read on the forward strand.
AATAGATGGTTTTTGTTTTTGACGGGAAAGAACAATTATAATAAAAAATGCCATGTGAAGGCTAACGGTCTCTCTGTTCATGGTTATGTTGGTGTTTTTTTTAATAAAAATAAAAATAAAATGAGTGATAATTAACACAAGAAGGAAGTATAATTAGCAAGAAAAGATAATATGATGCATGTGTACTTGTAGACTTGTATATATCTAAAAGGCTAAAATCCACATAAATCCCTCAAACTTTCGGTTAGGTGTAAATTAAATAATGTCTATGATTTTCTAAAGTTTAAATTTAACTCCCATGACATTTTAATTATTGACATTAAGCCACTACCGCTAATTTTTCCATCAAGTTATTGGTGGAAACTGCCATGTCATATTGATGAGAATGACGTGGCGTCCTACATGGCATCTATATATGTTATAGTTTATGATAAATATATATTCTTTTACCAAAAGCTTAAAATGTGTTTGCACCACTCCCTCCAATCCAAAATCTAAAAGACAGTTGTCACCTTTGCTTCGTCCTAAAATATAAGAGACATTTGAAGAATGTCTTCTATTTTAATTGTTTTTTTTTTCAGTTTTACCTTTATTCAATACCAATGTATTAGTGCTTGTGTTGATCATAAAAGTTATCATTCCTAAAGAAAAAAGAGAGGGGTAGATTTTAATAAAGATAATCTCTCTCTCTTATTTCATATTTCCTTATTAATAAGGGTATTTTAATAAAAATTAAAAGAGTAACAATTCTGACATATTTATTATTTTTAATCGTTACTTCAAACCATGAGATTTGGTTAAATGTCTCTTATAATTTAAGGCACATAGAGTATTTTATTATTTAAAAAAGTGAAAAACAAACCCTAATCCCTTTGCTTTGTTGGAATTGGTGCAATCAATGGAACGTACTGATTGAGCCTTAAATACCATCGTTGAATCCAAATCAATGATGCCTCTTTATGCTATCATCCTGAACTTGCCTCCAATGCCATTGATCCGCCATCAATGGTGCCCAAAATTAATTTAGCAATAACATTCTTCAAAATTTTATATGTGGATAAGTTTTTTTATTTTTTTGTTAATCATATTATCACACAGGTAGTTGTGCAATTTCAATTTTTGGTTGTCAATTTAGAGAACAAGCGATTTGGGTGGATCGGCTGGTTTTTTGTTTTTTCCCGAAAAAATTGTGTTTTCTTGGTTTGTGTTTGGCATCCCAATATCTCTAGCAAAACGGGCGTTTCCTACTGTCATCAGACGTTGGGCATAGTACCGACTTAATGGAATGTTTGGTTGAACTCTAAAAAAAAGAACTTATTTCTAATCTGGTCTTATTCTTATAAATAAAAATTTAGAACTTATTCATTATGTCTTATTACTGTTATGTAATAAATTGAGTGTTTAAAAAATTTATATGCATTTTTAATCATTTAACCTTATTATTAATCATATGTTTTCAGCCTTTTTTTAACCTCTTGTTTAAATTTATTTTTCTTTCTTTTGTTATAATTTTTAAATTTAACAATATATATATACATGTGTATGTGTGTAATATATTCACTAATATTTATTTATGTTTGTTTGCTTTTTTTCAAATTTTTTAATAATATAATGACATTTTAAGCCTTACATAAAAATATATTATTATCATAAATTTATTAACTTATGTAGATGTCATGTATGATGCGACGTCATTTTTATTAATATGAGGTGACAGTTTCTGTCAGTAACTTAATGGAAAAATTAACAATAATGGGCTTAATGTCAACAATTAAAATGTTAAAGGGTTAAATTTAAACTTTAGAACATTAGGGAGATTGTTTGCAATTGATCCAAAGTTTAGGGGGTTTTATGTATTTTAGCCTTTTTAAAATAAACATTAAATAGGTATAGCATGTGTGCCTATGAATTTGTGTTGGAAGTTTGAATGTGTTTATTAATTAGAACCCATAGTAGTATCTTCATGTGCATGCTACACAAAGTTTGGCACTTTCTTGGCATTACTATTTGGCTTATTTAAATTAAACATTTGTATCTTTATATTATAATAATGTATGTCACGTTTGCAACGTATATATTGTCCTAAAAACTCATTTCCATTATTAGATGCATGTTCATATTCCAACATAACATTTAAATTCAAACACTGAAATCTTTCAGAATTTGTTTGGATTGATGTTGGTAAAAGTAACTTTAATTTTAACTTATTGTTACAAAGTAAAGTTGGATTAAAAGTTATTTGACGTAATATAATTTATGTTTGGATGTGTTTTTATAAAAAATGAATTTGAAAACAAACTTATTTAAATAATATAATGAAAAGTTAATTCAAAATGTTCAAATTTGAAGAAAAGATAAAAAATAGACAAAGTTGTTTTAACTTCAACTTAAATCTTATCTAAAAGCTCATCTTCTCTTCTCTGTAGTCATCCCAAACTATAAATGTTAGGTAATTTTCTACGGTAGAAAAGTTAGTTTGACATATCATAACGTGATGTCAAATAAGCTCATAATATATAAAACTAATGTGGTGGTGTTTTGTTGTTGAATTTCACTCCTCTAGCATTTAATGTAAGAATTATGAGTATTTTTCTAATTTAGAGAGATTAAATAAATTAAATACTCCCTCCATTTCATATTATAAGAATTGTGGAGCCGAATTTCACAATTCAGAATAGCAGTTAAGAATAATAAATGTGTCAAAATTATTACTTTTTTAAATTAAAATGCCTTTATTTATGAGGAGATAGTGAATCAGAGAGAATAATATAATTATTATAATAAGAAAGATTGTAGAAGAGAGAATAATAAATATGGTAGAAGTAAGAGTAATAAACATGATTTTATAAAAGAGTGAATGTGTAGTGTTTATATATTGATATTAAGTATGATGAATAAATAAGGGTAAAATAGGAAAATATGAATTAAAAATAAAATATTCTTCAAATATTTCTTATATTATGAAGTAGAGCACATGTGTTGGTTGTTTCATATAATATGAAACAGAGGGAGTAAACTACTTATCTATAACATATATGATATGATCTTTAGTTTATAAATTGGACAAATTAATTTAGAGAAAATGACACACACACATATAAAAGAGATAAAATAAGAAGAAATCTTTTCATCTAGCTAAAATTTATTTTCAAATTAAGTCTTATATTTAGAGTAGGAATGTTTTATCCGATGCTAATTATAGAAACTAGTTAGAGAGAATTTAATCCATAATATGTGTGTTGTGGAGATGTTGCCTTATGATTCTGAAGATACTCTGAGCGCATGCGAGGCAATCTTAATCAATAAATAACAGTAATTAATTAATTAGCAAATTTGAGGATCGAGATTTGGTGTTTCATGTTTGAGATAATGTTTGAAATACTAATTATTAATGTTAATTAATAAAATAATAAAATGTAACTATTAATGAGCTTAATTTGTCTTGTTGCTTTGTGTGCATTGAACTTCAATCTTTCCAATATCCATTTCCAAAATCAAGGAAGATACTTTGGATTCTCTATCCACCTTCGTATTTAAGTATCCCGAAACACATTTTATTCTTACCGATCAATATCATAAATAAAAAATCAATTATATTATTATTTTTTTATGACAAGACAAAAATAAAAAAACTATCACACCACGTCAAAACACAAAGTATCAGTAAAAAAAACAAGAGCAACACTAAATCCATGAAAACCCTTCGTAAGTTGGTGAGCTTCTTTAGCCAATCTGTCAGCAGTCATGTTCGTCTCTCGACAACACCAAACCAAAGAAAGCTGTCAATCCCTTACCAGAAAATTTTTAATCTCAGTTAACTGTCTTCCTTCTTGGTGATCTTCCCCCCATCCTATTGTGATTAGCTCAACCACCTTCCAACAGTCAGTCTTGACCACCACCTTTCGCCAATTCCCCTCCCAAGCCCTTTTAAACACCCAAACTACAGCTCACAGTTTCGCATGTAAAATTGTCTCCCAACCAATTCTAAACATGAACCCTTCTAACACAGCTCCTGCATGATCCCGAGCTACACCATCACAAGCTG
>JBAGKO010000008.1:3689567-3703452 GCA_037177275.1 Acacia concinna
CCCAATCAAAATCCTTACCCCTATAACATCTAGAGACAAGGAAATAACTCCGAAAACACAGGCATTCAAACCTAGCCAGATATACCAAACCACTGTAGATAATGCATATCACCACATGGTTACGAGTTATAACCTACTTCTTCCAATCAAAGCTTTAAACTGATGATGAAGCAATTGCTCAAGATCCCGCACACATACTCTATTCAGGCCAGTTAGGAATGTAGAAATAAATAAGCGTCATAACAACAGTGTGCTCAATTAGGTTTCCAATTACACGTCATTTATTCTAATTCTATGTTGACCAAATAAAAGGAGCTTTAGAAGTTTTTTTCAAGGAGGAAAACTTCCTTGGTCAGATAACATCAAAAAATTTACGAAAAATGCCTCCCTATCCAGACATTTTAGCTGTCACAAACAATAAAAGATGGCAAACAGACGGCATACACCCCAAACAATTAGCCACCTGACATATCATATATTCAAATATAATGTAGGCTTTCATGACCACCTGAATCTCAAACTGCCAACTCATTGTCAGACATTCCCATCCCAGACAGCACTAAAACTAGCAATCACTAGACATAATATGTTCTAAAATCAAACATTCAAAATACATATATAGTTACCATAGTACGAGCCTCCAAACTAATGATAAGATACGCATGATACTCATCTTCGTCATCTGCCAGTTTAGAAGAATCAGCATTATGAGAGCGTGTGTTCTTGTGATAAACAGTCCAAATTCCTTTGCAACCAGGAAGTCCAACCTGAAATTATGCAAAACACAGAGCTGAAGATATGATAAAACATGATGAAATATTTCTTACCACTTTGCTGTGTACTTTGCACAAAATAATAAATAAAAGGACTTCCAATTCATTCAGCGTAAAATAGTATCTTTATGAATAATGATTTTATTTCAAAATTAAAATAATATAGCATTTAAAAAAAGGTCAGGAATTTTGGTAGGGTAGCATATAGAAAAAATTAAAATTACAAGATTATTTCGTGAGCATAAGGAGCAAGATTAACAGTCCTAACTTTATCTTTAGAGGAGAAAAACTATGTCATAAAGGCCACAAGCATACCTCAGTTATCACTTCTGGACGAACTGATTGCCGAAGAACACAGAGTGAACCATTCTTTCCATGACCAGAACAGCATACCTACACAGTTGCTCAAGACTTAAATCAATTGAATGGTAGAGAACTATGATCATAACTTTGGGATTCAAGTCAAAGCCCAAGGAATGCTAAGATATGAGCAACATTAACCGGACATACAACACTTCTTTCAATTAAACAGACTACAACCACAGAGAAGAAGAACTTGTAATAAGCAATTAAAAAGACTGACCAGTTCATAGTTACTTTGTTTTGCAATTCCAGTTGCATTTACATCAGCATTTATCCTTAAACCATATGAGAAGTCTTTCAGAGGACCAACATTAATCAACGAATCCCTCACTGCAAATGAGAAGGTTTTCTGCAGGCAGCATGTTTAATTCAGTAATTCAGTGAGTTTAATAAACACAGATTTCAGAAATGACCCTTTTCATTGAGAACTAGAGGACTGAATTGAACACATGAAAGATGTCTACTTTATGCAGACTGAATTACTGAAACACTACCTGTGCTGATTCTGTTTTGTTTGGGGTAGATCCAAACAGTGAGAGCTCTTCACCACTAAGCATATCTTGTAAACCATCAGAAGGGGACCTACGTAGTCTCTTTGCTGAAGGAGCATCACCTTCTATATCACCAACCTGCAAAAATCACGAGGATATTTTATAGACAATTTTAGAGAGAATAAACCATATTAACAAATAAAGATGTGAAGGAATTTGCTCAAATAAACTTTGTGAACAAAGAAACAGCTGTACTAAATTTCCAACAATCTTTACCTAGAATAGCTTATTTGCGTCATTCAGAAATAAACCTATTACAAATAATCAGGAAAACATTAAATTGATGAGCAGAGAAGGTAAAGACATCCAATGTGCACCTCTTCCTTTAGATTTGATGACAGCATTGAAACCCCAGATCCACAAGAAAATTGCACCAGCATACTGTCTCCTAATCGGCTAGCGAGGAAAAACAGAGAATTTCCAATTGTTGTGATGCCCTAAAAGAATAGAGATATTCACAATATGTTGCAAATCAAACTTTAAGGCTAACTTCAACTTTAGCAGAACGAGCACAATATCTTAGACTTCAGCAACTTACAGATGCCAAAACTGAAGCTTTTGATTTGGAAAGATCAAGTCTCTGGACAACCCTGAAAATAAAAATAGAGAGACAGTTGTTGATTTAAGTCATCTATAAACTATATGATGCTCTGTCATACTTGAAATTTTATTTTTATAGGACAATGACTAACAATACTATCATTCAAATGAATCTGATGAACAAAATTAAGAATGTTAAACAATGACCTATAAAAGAGCAAAAATAACCTACCTTCCATCATAAACAAGAGTAAGCAGCAACAATTCACCAGTTTTTGTTGACAACAAGACTACATCACTCAACAACCAAGTTGCATAGGCAGCATCAAGTTCCACAATAAAACTCGATCTTGGCATCTCTTGACTGAAATGCAATTAGAAGCGATCAAAATCTGAGGATAAATGTAGAATCTTAGATCAAACAAAGTGCGCACAGATTTCTCAGCACCATGGAGATCATGACAATAGTTTGAAAAGAAAGAAGTTGGCAACTATGTGTACAACAATAGGAAAAGGACAGCAACATAAACAAAGCCAAAAATATAAAAATTAATAGTCATTATTTTCTTTCTTGGTTGAAACCAATTGAACTTCTCACTTCTCAGTACTAATATACGTTGAATAAATAAAATTAAATAGTTTCAATTTCCTTTCTAAGAGAGGAAGGATCAGTACCTACTGTCAAGTGAAACTGCATAACTATTCAACGCCAATGCACATGAAGCAGACTGCAAAAACAGGTTAATAAACTAACATACATGAGAAAATGCAAATAGATGAGTTTATATGTACCGTCTATCCTTTTGTCTCATTAAATGAAAAATGTAAGAACGCAGTAGTCCAGAGACAAGAAATTTCTATTCCCATTTACTTTAATGTTATACCCCAAAAAAATTGAGATTGAAAGGATATGTAGTAGATCTGCTAAAGCAAATATGTACCTGACTGTGATAATGAATAGTATTAGCACCAAACACAAGAACACCACCTATTGGTGATGGCACTGCAAGAAGCTTGTACGCATCATGAGGAAGATTCTAGCGATCAGAAAAATCCGAGAGCTTTAAAAGTTAAGATACTAAAATGACGGACACAGGAGATACATTTTCCAATTTACAAATGAATAACCACTTGGTTAGGTTTCACAATTCAAACAGTAGCAAACGAAAAGGACAATGTGATTCATATTGAAAGGGAACTATTTGCTCATCCTTTAGAATACTTATAACTACAAAATAAGAGCAAGTGACATGATGACTTCAAATAAGAGATAGCAACGTCCAATGACCAGCGGGGTAGGATAGCAATAATCAACCACTAATCTATATATCAAGTTATCATAACAGAACCCTTGTCAACATATTCCCTTTTTCCTTTGTTAGCGCCTTACCCATTAAGTCATTAAAACTCTTCCACACTTATTTCTATCTTCACCCCTACAACTGCCTCACGTCTTGCTACCTCCACCTATACTACTCTAACATTCATCAAGGATATAAAACTATCGTCTTTTTTCTCCTTTTGCCCAGTGAGTTTATTACCATTATAGAAGTTATCTAAATATCCCAAGATGCACTCTTATCTTGTTCAAAGGGCTGAACCAAGACATTGGATCAATTAGCTTCATGTAACACCAGGTTATAGCATTTCGTGAATACACCACAATAATCTACAGATACCCATCAGTCAATTGTTGAAGTTCAATGCAAATTAAACTTACAGCAGCTGACCATATGAGTGGATGCTGCTTCAAAGTTGTACTGATACTCAGTGCAGATATCATGCAAGTGTGATGCTTCCATGAGACACACCCAGCCCAAGTAAGCTCCCTTTCATGCAGTATCACCATCACAGGTTCAATATAACCTATATAATGGATTATACAGATCATTGGAAGATTTTTAGAGTGCAAATACAGTACTTGTCATTTACTTTTATCCTTCAAAAGTGATTTGCCAAGCACTATAATAAATTACTAAACAGTTAACAAACAAGCAAAAACATGCTCAAGCTCAAATACTCAAAAACTCTAGCCATTTAAATTTCTTTAGCACATAGCTACTAAATTTCAATTTTTTGCTGTCTCTTCATACAATATCCAACTGCATTGCACATGTACCCTATAACCTAGGAGCAATTTATCTGACAAAGTTTGAAGGGTCTAGAACGAATAATAAAGCTGGACTTTGTGATAGTTTACAGATGTAAAAGTGTTATAGAGCATTAGGTTAACAAGGAATGGTTTAATAATCAAGGATGACTTCCTATCTTCCCAGTTGTAGTGGAAAGGATACCTTATATGCATTCCCTTTGGCATTTTCACAAGGCCCATTTAAAGGGGGTGTCTGAAATAGGAGAATATCGCATCCTCCTCCTTGATAATTCCCTTCCCCAATTGAATTTTGATTTTCCACTCCAAAATAACAAAGAACCAGGAGCAGAGAAACAGGGTTTTCATCTTCTTATTTATGAGTTAAAAGCATGCCATAATTTTAGAATGAATGCATTCAAGGTGTACCCAAGGTAACGGGCATTTAAAAAAGCAAAAGGGAAAAACAGCAGTCAAAATAGTTTTTTCCTCCTCTGGTTTGTAAGTTAAGAGATGCTACATGTGATTCTTTTAGAATCAAAGTTTGACAACAGAATTCAGAGTTTATTTTCAGATAAGCATCAGAATTTCAGACCTATAAATATATTTCTTTCATTAAAAAAAAAAAAGACTCAAAAGAAAGGTTGACAACCTTATAATTGTAAGAATTACTTTCAAAAAAATATTATTCATAGTAATTCCAACAATGTTCTACACGGAAAACTCACTTCAACAATGACTACCAGAAAAATAGACTTTTAATTGTTAACATTCAGAAGAATTAAACCCACAAGAGCCCATCAGTGACACTCCATAATCCAAAGGTTACAATTTTCTTACTGCTCAAAAATACCATAATAATATTTGTCACACTCACCATGTACAAATGTAAAATCTTTTACATGCCTCATATCTAAGTCTCGTAGACTCATCATATAAGAAGACTCAATGCGAGCAGCAACTGCACCTCCAGAACCCAAGGAATCATCCTCTACAACTAAACCAGATCCAGCCTGAAAATCAAATTGCATGGATAAAAGAAATTAAAAACATTATAAGAGTAAAGAATACTTATTAAAAAGAACTGTGCTTAATAAATTGTATTGCGTTCTCATGTACATCTCATCAAAACTTCTCGACATCCCCAAATAACCTAACAGTACAAAATAGCTATCAAGACAACAGGCAGAGAATGTTCAAGTACTTAACTGCAATAGCATTTAGGAATTAATTTCACATGCTTGCTTAAATGGCCTAACTATCCTTAATAGGAAAACTGAGCAGAGATCTGCCCTTGTATCCTGGAGGAGATCTTACATGCTTTTGGCATCACCAATATATCACATCAAATTCAGTATTTAGGGACCAAAATCGTCAAGGAGAGCCAATTTGTGACGGATCACAGGTCATGATAAATTAACATTTCTTATGAACAAATTAAGAGAAACATTTTGAACTTTTATCCAAAGGTGGAAGATATTGAAGGAGATAATCAGCAACTGCACAAGATTCTCTGAATGAGAGAGTTGTTCACAGCAAAGGAAAAGACTAAAAGGATGGGCATTGATAAAAAGAAAGATAACCATCTAACTTCATAAAAACCAGAAGAGACCTTCAAGCAAATCCCAAATCATTGTGAAATCAATATATAACTCTATTACAGACTAATTATACAATGAAATCCAAGCCATGTGATCAAGTGAAATCGCAATGGAAGAAATATGTTACAAAAAGGATTTTAAATTGACATTTATAAAGGAAAATAGACCTGAGTAGCCTTAAGTATAATCATTTGCAAATCATAGACAAGAACTCCGCCACACCTGCCTTGAGGATCAACCTTTACCAATGGGCCTCTTGCAAATTGTTCTCTGCCTCTTTTTAAATGGAGCCACTCAGGACCCTCAAAACAATGCAAAGAACTACAAACAGAGTAACCATCCACAGATAAGCAACAGGATTCAGACAGAAAAGACAGGTAAATACATGCACAGTCAAGCAAAGAAAACATTGCACTCAACTATAGATATCAATAGGAATGAGGTGAGCATAAATAGAACCTACAAACCAACAAGGCAAATAAGGAATACACCACCCAACATACATACTGAATTAGTGATGGTCCCACCAGATCACATTGTTCGCTTTAGGATGTAGTACACAACAAGCACACACAAGTAAATCTAACTATAAATGATAATAAAGAATAATCACCACGAAAATACAACGATGATTATAATATTATGGCATATTTTAACCAGAGGACACCCAAGTTGTGGTCTTATAATTATAGACAAAGTGACATCCATATAAGAAATAGTGCAATTATCTCCTTAATCAAAACAAGCCCCCCAAAAGACTTCCAAGCTTCAAAAAACAGAAAATCGCCCAAGAACTTTCCAAACGCCAAGCTATGGGATATGATTTACACAATAGAAATTTCATCCAGTGAAAGAACCGTCTCTATCCTCAATTTTTCAAAAAAAAGGGTTAAGAAATCTTACTAATCAAGAAGAGGATAACATATACCTCATTCTATATAAAAAATAAAAAAGGAATTAAGCCAACAGAAAAAAAAGAAATCCTTGTAAAAAGTGGAAGTATAAGAAAGAACAAGCAAGGGGATAAGAAAGTTAGCACTTCCACTGTGTACCTGCCAAAGATGTCTTGAATAAAAATCATCAGAAAAGATGTCACCATTTTACACCATCTTGTCTAAAATCACCTCCTTCATAAATCACCATTCCCATTCAATAAAATAGAAAAATAATTCTAAAGGGGCCTCATTAAAGTGTTTAAATTACAAATACACCTTAATCCATCTAATCATGTTCAATCAGAATATTTCCCGTCCTTATCATTTCAGGTAGAACGCTCTACAATTTTGCCGACCATTTAGAAATCAACTCAAAAGGATATAGCACGTCTAAAAGCACACACAGACAAGTTGGGCATAACCACTCTAAATCCAGCTACACAGTGAATTTGAACGCACTCTTTTTCACAAGTCATCTCTCCTTAAACATGTAATCGAGCTACACAGTTGATTTGAAATGAATGTGCATTTTTCTATAAGTAATCTCTCCTTAAACATGCTCAAGATTTTTAGTCCAGAGAAGCATGAAGCCAAAAATCACTATTAATAACAGAATTTAACACACACGAGCCTCTGTGGGTGGGTGCTCGTGCGCTCAGATGACGATTTAAAATCTACTCACCTTACACGAAGTCCATGAATAGAATCATCATACTCCAGAACAGAAATTTTTGCATCTTTAAAAGTTAAGATGATAGAATCTCTCTTCCTAGGAGCTTCACCACCTCCAATGCTCAACACATCCATGGTTTCGATATTACCATGCAACCTGGAGAGGATAGGAGTTCAGACAAAAACGAACTAATGCGCCAAAAGACAGATTTTAATTATAGATTCCAGCGTGGGTAAAATGAACACAAACGTATTCGCCGTTTCTCTGCTCGAGTATATAAAAAGCTGCAAACCTGTAATGACAAGCAAGCTCAAGCGAGGCCCCAGAAACGCCATCCATGAGACCACCACGCTTGGATTCCACATTACCCTTCGGCTCTCTTCTAGCTTCTTCTTGCACCCTGACAATGTACACTTCAAGGACATTCGCCGCAGTTACAATGAGGTTTGGAATGGGACCAATTTCGCGCCTTGCTGGCCACTCTGAGTCAAGGTCATCGGTCTGAATCGGAGGGATTTGAGGTACGAAGTCGGCGCGAGAATGCGTGATGAACCCAGAAGCGCAATTCTCGATGCCCGTCGGGCAGTGCATCATCTTGTAAGCTGCAAAGCTCATTTTGAGAGTGAGCTTAGGCACGTACGGTAGCAGAGGAAAGAAGAAAAGAAGAAAAACTAAAGCAGGCTAAACCCTTAACTAGGGTTTTGCTTCAGACCGCGCGAAACCATAGTTAACCCACAAATTTGAAGGTTTGTGGTTGACTTCAGACGATGAAATGAAGTCGCAGGAGCAGTCAGTAGTGATTTTTTTCCCCCATCACGTTGGCATTTGGATTTGATTGATTATTTTTAAACTACGGACAAATATTTTTGACCAAAAACAAGGACAATTTACTCCTTGTAATCCATTAATCATTAATTTATTTAACTACGGAGTATAATCTTGAAACATCTAATGCGGTTGGAAAAAAATCCTGACTAACAACATTTCAATGACTTTCTTTCTCCGGTAAAAAAAAAAAAAAACTTCTTTTTTATGTTTTATAAGATCTCATTTGAAAAATCATAAAAATTGATTCTTTTTTTAGGCGTTTGGATTGACTTTTACAGAATAGCTTTTAGAGCATAATAGATTTTTCAAAATAACTTTTGTGAAAATCTAAGTTTGGATAAAATGAAAGTGTTTGAGTAAGAATAGCTTTTACGGATTCTAAAATAAGTAAAAGAGAGGAGTTTTGTCTCGGTTTGCGCAAACCTAAATTTCATAATTGAAAAGCAACAAAAATCTACTTCTGAAAATCATGGTTTGCAACCTCACCTTTTAGAAAACCATGGTTTCAAAATTGTTTGGAGTGTTTGGCAATTTTTGGTCAAACTATGGTTTCTAACCTCAAATCCCACCAAGCCGTAGTTTCCAACCTTCATCCAAACAGGCCCTAAGGATGATATAGAGACTCTAACCAGTAAATCCCCTTCCAGAATCATTACTTCTTCAAATAAAATAATATTATTATCCTTAATCCCTATAAGAGGTTTAGGGGGTGTTTGGGAAACTCTCAAACCACAATTTCAAATCTAGGTTGTGCAAATTGAGATAAAACTTCTCTCACATACTTACCTCGGAATCTGTAAAAAATACTATCAAAAGCTCGTCCAAACTCTCCCTTAGTTACACATACCTTATATCGCTATTCCAAATGGTTGATATAATTGTAAAATATTAAATTTGAGAGTACGAGGTTACAGGGAATGAGAATTTTATTCACAAGCTGCAAGGACGTTTGATTCTTAGTATAAGCAAACTGCGAATTAACTCATGCTTTCTTTCATTTTTACATTGCTATTTATAGAGAGGGTATTCCCTTCTCTGTAGTTACACGTAAAAAAACCTATACAGTTATGAGACTATAGACTTTTTGACAATTACATATAGACTTTTTGACTTTTACAAGACAAGATTACTAATTATAGCCTTTAAGACTTTTCTTATATGATCTTTACAAATTGAATTAAATTCACCAAGTATAAGTAACCCATAAATAAGACAAGGATTAATAAGAAGTAGTAGTCAAAGAAAAGAAGATGAACACCAAAGGAATTTATTAGCAGAAATCTTAATAAATTCCAATTTTGAATATGAATTAGAACCTTTAGAATTTGATGAAGCTGTTTATAGATAAGTGGAAAATCCGGAAATAAAAATATATAAATTAAAAATATGTGAAGAAGTAGATGAAGAATCTAAAGATGAAACTGATAATTTGGAAATAGAAGAAGAAAACTACAAACTTTATATGATGAATATAATAGAAGAAGGAGAACCTAACAATCAGGAATATGAAAAATATATTAATGCTCTTGAAGGAATAAATGAAAAAAGAATAACTTTTAATAAAAAAACAAAATAATAAAATCAAAGACATAAAATTGGACATGAAACCAAAAGAATTGAAAAATGAAGGTTTTATGCATAAAGTAAGTAGGATGTTAAAATCAAAGAAAAATGAAAAAAGTGCTTGTGTAGTTTTGGAAAAGAAACACCCTATAGAATCTGAAATGGACAAGCTAATCATTCAAGAGGGGGGTGAATTGAGTGTTTAAAAAATTTCTTGTGAAATGATAGAACTTAAGAATTTATACTGGTTTGGTCAAACTCCTGACCTATGTCCAATTCTCAATTACCACTGAGTTCAACTATTTCTCAAGATTTAAACTGGGCTTTTGGTGCCACAGTATAAACTCGATTGACTCTTAAGGATCATCCCCTTATAAAGCTCAATCTAAGTCCCCTACTCAAGGTTTCCAACCAAACTTGAGTATCTCACGAGTAGGTAGTTGATAACTAATTAATACTCTCTTAGAAGAGCTGAATAATAATCAATAAAGCTCACACTAGAATTACTGTCATAATAAATGCAACACGCTCAAGAAATTAATGACTCGTATGAATAGCTCAATAGTTACTGGTTTGTCATTAATGGGGTTGTATTTATAGCTGAGGAAATATGTCCGTTGATGTATCCGTTGGACATTAATTTGTAGCCGTTGACATTCCGTTGTTCCTCATATCAATTTTCATTGGAGAAATTCCTTCTAGGTCATGAATATGTCCGTTGAGGTTGTTGACGAAGAGGAATAAAGACTTTAGCCATTATGGGTAATGTGCATTTAATGCTTCTAACACATTCTTCACTTTATTTGAGTTGAGTTCTAAACTTCTCCAAATGATTCTTAACCTGTTCTTGAACACTAAATAAATCATTAACAAGGATTAGAATCAAGTGGGTATCAACACAATAAGTATATGAATGATTGAAAGTGTTACGCTACGATGCTCTATTTTTCTGAAAAACTGTTTATGATATTTCCTTGAGGTTGAAACTTAACCTTGAGGATTCGTGTTTTAAAAATCTAGAGCATGTGAAAATATACTTACCATCCTAGAGGAACAAGAGTACCCTCAAGGATCCTTACCCTTACTAGGTTCTGAGAATACACAGCCAAGTTCGTTGGTAGCCTTGCAAGGTTGCCAGTTGCTATCGTTTCCTCGAGGACAGAGTCCTTCCTAGAGGATGCTTACTTGCCCAGGTTTCTTTTCAACTTGGCCAGGTTTCTCTTGCATCCTTGTTTCCTCGAGGATAAAGGCCTTCCTCGAGGTTACTCACCCTGCCAACTTTCATAATGCACAGCCAGGTTCCTTCTTAAGCCTGGCTTCAGAGGCAAGGTTGAGATGTCTAAGTCGCGACTACATAAAAGTCATGTCGCGACTGCAGAAAATGCCGAGAGCAACTTGAAAAACCAAGTTCAAGTCGCGACTATGTAAAAGGTCATGTCGCGACTGTAGAAAATGCCGAGAACAACTTTAAAAGCCAAGTTCCAGTCACAACTATATAAAAGGTCATGTCACGACTACAGAAAATGCCGAGAGCAATATAAAAGAGGTGAGGCTCAAGTCGCGACAGAGGAAGGCACAAGTCACGACTTCACTATTTGTTCAGTCAAGTTGTACAAGTAGCCTGGCATCACCTATAAGGTTAGAATCAACCTTAGCTGTTGTGGCACATGGTCCTTTTCCTCGAGGCTGGCCTTCACCCTCGAGGTTGGGACTTTACCTGGCCAACCTGCAAGGGTGGTCAAAAACCTGGCTGTTATAAAATCACTGGCCACCTCGAGGTTTAACCTTGACCTCAAGGCCGGAAAACCAATAAGGTTTCTGACTTAGTTCAAAATTATTTTCTTTCCCTTGTACTAAGTGGATATCACTCAAGTACATTTACTTAAGTAATTTCCCTTTAGTTTTTCATTCTCAAAACTTCTTTTCTCAAAAACAACCTAAGTTTGGTAATCATCAAAACATAGGATCTAACAATTGCTTATTAAAGGAAAAATAAAGCCCTTATGCCTGTTTTTGTTGCTTATCTGTATCTAGGTTTTCAAAATCATCGTCAATCAAATCCCATATTTCTTGATATCAAAGAGGGTCTTCATTTCAATTGACCAAATGTCATATTTATCACTTTTCAATACAAGAATCAACGATTAAGTAACTCCACTATCGTCATTTGCAACAGACTTACACAAGTGGAAAACTTCCAAATTTTAAAATTAAACTCTACCCAAAAAGTGAGAGCCTATGACACTACAATGGTCACTATTTAAAGATGTTAGATATTTTAATTAAAATTATTATATAATATATTTATAAATTAGGGTAATTAAAATACTCTGAGTGTAACCCATTTAAGGTTTTGTTTTGGCTATTTAAGTGATTTGCTGATGGTGAAAATACATGTGCACAAAGTTCATAGCCAAAAACACAGAGTGTTAGTAAGGTAACCCTAACCATCTCTTGAGGTTCCCTGACTAGCCATGGCTATCACACAGCCCCATCACTGTGCCTTACAGTCAGCCAGAAGAGTCCTGACAAACTGACCAGTGTTTGTTTTAAAGTTGTTCATTCATTTGGTGATTTAAGTTCCTGATCAATAATTAGCAATGGCTAGAGGTATTTAGTCTTCTGCTGTATTTATTAATGGATAAATTATTCTATGTTTGTTATCTATGAATTTAATTTATCCTACATATGGCATTAGAGTTAGGTTCTATGATTTTCTACCTTCTAATTTTGATCGGGAATGATCTTTTGGATCAGAGATCATTTTTTTATAATTATTTTAAATTGTATTATTTTTCCTTTTAATTGTATTATTTTTCCTTTCTTCCATCCGGAATCTTGAAGGAAGTTCTGAAAAGTTTGTTTCACATCTTCATGATCATTCTTGTGGATCTAGCAAAAAGCTTTGTTTCTCTTCTTCCCTGTTATCTCTTATTTGTGCGATGATAATATGGAGAGGGAGATTGAAGTTTTATATTTCTGGATTATTTTTCTTTTGTGATTCAAACTTGCGGTGATTGTATCTTTATTTGTTGTTCTATATCAATGCTTGTTGCCGTCGAGATTTGCTTGAGATATATGATTTATAACTCATTTCGATCTCACATGATTTTCCTTTATTGCGAAGATCTATTTTGGCTTTTTTTTTTGCATTTTCATTCTATCATTGTTGTCAGAACCCCAGAACTTTTACGATTATCATCTCTATGTTTGATTTTGATTCTGTTGTTGATTTGTGCAAAAATTGTGAGTAAACATTTTGAATCATGATTCCCCATATTTTTGGTTGAGATTGATTCCATTACTGTCGAAATCGTGCTCCCATTAGCCGTGAAAAGTCACCTGAAAATGTCACGGGTCGCAGCGACTCATCAGGTTAGGTAGGGCTATAGGAAAACGGGTGGGGAGGAAGCTCTAAATGGCGCCGTTTTGCAATATCAAAAAGTCACCGTTTTAAAGCATCAGATGCGCCCTCCTGTAGAAGATCATGCACGTTGTCGTTTTGAACCACAGTGAAACACACATTTCACTTATAACAGAAGCGGGCTACAGCGTGAGATTGGGCCGCCATAAAAAATAAAAAAAAAAGAGGATTTTATGCTTTGCACGATGGGCCTCGGTTTTGGGCCACTTATTTTAATTTTTCTGAAATGAATTGTTGGGCTGATATTTTATTGTTTCTTGGCTTGTTTTTTTAACAATAATTATTTTATTCTAATGGGCTAATTAATTTTTTTTCAGACATAAATTTTTGGGCCAAAAAAATAAAATAATTTCCTCATCTTTTTCAAAAGTAATTTTATGTATCCTTTCAAATATAACCATTTAGAAATTGTTTAAACTAATTGAATAGATTAACTTGGGCATTTTTCATAAAGAGAAAAATATTTCCAAAATGAATTTTTATGAGTTATTTAATTGTCTAAAATTTGGGAAATTAATTTAGACAATTATTTAACCATTAAAGCT
>JBAGKO010000008.1:3703552-3719843 GCA_037177275.1 Acacia concinna
AATTGAAAACAGATCCGTTTTTCGCCCATAATATATCAAAATGTCACTCATTTTATGTAGAATCCAATCACAAAAGATCCACACAAAAAAATATTTTGAAGCTCCCAAAAATTAGGCGCCATGGAGACGTCAAGGAGGGGGCGCCAAGGAGAGAAGCCCCCTCCATCTTCTCTATAGTTTTTTTAAGGT
Organism: Acacia concinna; assembly: GCA_037177275.1. NCBI lineage: Eukaryota > Viridiplantae > Streptophyta > Magnoliopsida > Fabales > Fabaceae > Acacia > Acacia concinna. The sequence continues at coordinate 3,703,742 of JBAGKO010000008.1, forward strand.
TTTATGGTATGTTTGGTTAACGGAGAGGAGGGAGGGCAGAGGAATAAATTTAATATTGCCTCATTTAGATTGATAAGAGGGAAAGGAACAGATTTTAATGATACTTAATTTAGTTTTAGAGGGGAGAGGAGGGGAGGTAAAATATTTTTAGGTGGACAAGTTTACCCTTATTTTATTTAAGATATTTTTTTCAAAATTTGTAGAATGTTTAATAAAATATAATTATAAATGAAATTTAATATTCCCTCAGGTCCCATATAAGCAACTTTCTCTCTCATATGGTTGGTCCCTTTTATAAGCAACTTTGATTTTTTCTCTTATTGCTTTTTCCTATTTTACCACTAATAAATACATTCTCTCTCATATAATCATTTATTACACATTCTCTCTCATGATACTTTATATAGGGGTATAATTGGAAAAAAAAACATCACATCTTTGACACAATCATTACGTTTAACTAATCCCAACTACCCATCCGTTTTCCACAATTGCAACCAAAGTTGCTTATATATGGGACCAGAGAGAGTATATAATAATAATTTTATAATGATAAAAAGTAAACAAATATAATTATAATAAAAATATTTAAAAAATAGGATTAATGTGCTTAAATAGCCATGAACTTTTCCCAAAAGTATAAAAGTAACTATTAACTATTTTTTGGTATAAAAGTAACTATAAACTTTAGAAAATGGTGCAAAACCGTTAAAGTACTGTTTAAAACCGTTAACCGTAACATCCTGATATTTTTACATCCATAGATGAGGAATTTAGGATGAGTAAATGGCCTGAATTAGTAAAGGAGAAGGTCTAGAAAAAGAACAGGATGAGGTCCAGAGAAAGCAGCAAAAGTTTGCTAAAATCATTTATCACCAGTATAAAGTAATTTTCGGAAAAAAATTCATTTTGGGAATTATTGTTGGTGAAAAATTCTGAAATTTTTATGAGAGCCTCCTAGAATATTTAAAAAAATTTCTCTACTGTTTCTAGCAATTTACTCATTCTGAATTCCTCATTTAGGGAGTTAAATTATCAAGATGTTACAATTGATGGTTTTAAACAATATTTTAACAGTTTTGCACTATTTCTAAAGTTTATGGTTACTTTTGCATCAAAAAAATAGTTCATGGTTACTTTTACACTTTTAAACAAAAAAAAATTATGACTATTTAAGCATCTTAACCCAAAAAATATATACAGTTTATTCTCCTGTTCATAGTTTCTTTCCCACCAATTGCCTTCCCTCCATTACCCTCAAACCAAACAGTTCCTTAAAGTTGACGATGCTGTCTATTTGTCATGATTATATGGTTTAATGAATTTTCTTTTGGCAAAAAAAGTTCAAAAATAACAAGAACATCTTTTTTCGTTTTCTTACTTTTTGTCCTACAAAATTATAGAAAAGACAAATTACATTATAATTTTGGGTTAAGGAGCAGATTTGACAAAAAACTATTTTGTCAGGGGCGCCCAATACAATTAACTATTTTAAAGTGTAAAAATAGCAATGAACAATTTTTTTTAGGCAAAAATAACAAAACCGTTAAATACACTTGACGGCCGTTAAGTGTGGGTCCACTGCCTATTATTTTAATATATTTTTAAAAGGTTAAAATACAAATTTAGCAACGAACTATTTTTTTTAGGCACCAAAGACAATTATTTTTCGTAAGATCATCTAGGCAAATATGAGTATTTATATTGACGCCTTATTTTATTCTTTTTATAAGATCATTTATAAAATAAATATGAGTGTTTACATTATAACTAAAGGGATTTAAAAGAATTAAGGAAGTTAAATTTTTTTGAGCATTCACATATTCGTCTTGTAAATACCCATATTTATCTTTTAATTAATAAAACTTGATTTTATTTTGACCAAAAGGGTAAAATAAAAAATTTTGTTACAAGACAAATATATTAAAGACCAAAATTATTTAAATACCTTAATTCTTTTAAATCCCTTTATTTTTTTTGTAAATATCTATGTATATATTTGTCTTCTAAATCTCTAAATAACTATATTTATTTCGTATATATATATTCTTTACATTCTTGAATATCTATATTTATTTTGTAAACATCTATAAGTCTTTTAAATCCCTGAATATCTATATTTATTTTAAACGGATTTATAAATAATTTTTTTCGTTAACATAATTTTCTTGTAAACAAAATTTATTGCACCCTTTTGGTTAAAAGAAAATCAAGTTCTGTCAATGGAAAGACAAATATGTGAATATCTAAAATTTTTTAACTTATTAGTTTCTTTTAAATCCCTTTAGTTCTAATGTAAACGCTTATATTTATCTTATAAATGATCTTATAGAAAGAATAAAATAAGGTGTTAATATAAATGCTCTTATATAAATACTTATATTTGCCTAAATGCTCTTACAAAAAATAATTGTCTTTGGTGCCCTTAAAAAAATAGTTCATTGTTGAATTTGCACCTTAACCTTTTAAAAATATATTAAAATAATAGGCAATGGGACCCACACTTAACGGCCGTTAAGTATATTTAACGGTCTTGCCATTTTTGCCCCAAAAAATTATTACTATTTTTGCACCTCGAAATAGTTAATTGTGTTGGGCGCCCCTAGCGAAATAGTTCTTTGCCAAATCTGTCCCTTAACCCATTTATGTACTCTAGGAGAGAGTTTTATATCAATATTCTTAGATTCTTGATAGCTTCGCTCAAGGAAGAGGGACCTTGAGTTGGGGGCTCAAACTACACATTGTAAGGGGGAGTGTCTCTTGAGTAGTGTACATGAGCTTGTTTTGAGGCATTAAGAGCCCGTTGAAATCTTGGACAATAGTAGATACTATAAGAGACTTTGAGTAACTGGACGTAGGTTGAGGAATTAGACTAAACTAGTATAAGCTGTGGTATTTGTATAGGAATTCTCTTCCATCTTAGAATTATTCAATATTCATTTACGTTATTTTTATTAAAGAATTTTTATATCATCACCCAATTCACCCCCTCTTGGGTGAATGCTTGCTCTAACATTTGGTATCAGAGCAAAGGTCTTATGAGTTTTATAGGTTTAACAATCTAGAAGAAAATGATTCGATGGCAAACTTGGGTGAAAGTAGGATTCAACAGAGAACACTACTATTTATGAAAAGCAAAGTTTAGAGTGTTCGTGATGGCAACTGAGTATAGGCTCTGGCATGTGATCCAAGATGGAAATTAAATTCCAATAAAACATGAAGGAGACAATATGGTAAAGAAAATGGCAATTGAGTTTGATGAAAATGACAGAAGGCTAGTCACCCTTAACAGCAAAGCCATTATCATGATTTAGAGTGCTCTTAGTCAAAAAGAGTACTTTCGGATATGTAAATTATCAACAGACAAAGAAATATGGGAAGCTCTAGAAATTGCACATGAAGGAACAACAACAATTAAAGAAAATAGAATTAATACTCTTACTACAGAGTATGGTTTATTAAGAATGAAGTCTGGTGAGAGCATCATTGAATTCGAGTTCAGATATACACATATTATCAAGCAGTTAGCAACTCTTGGCAAAATTTATGAGCAAGGAATTCAAGTGAGAAAAAGCATCAATATTCTCACAAGTGATTGGGAAGCCAAGGTCACTACTATTGAGGAAGCTCGAGGTCAATCCATGTAATCAGTAGCAGCTCTATTTGGAAGCTTATCAGACTATGAAGGGAAAAAAAGTTCAAAAAGGAGTTATTAGATTTAGATGAGAAAAAGAAGCAGGGTCTGGCCCTTAACACCATCAAAAAAAATGAAATAGAAGAAGATGATGATATCAATGATGAAGAAATGTGAATGATAGTTAGAAGATTCAAGAAAATCAATTGGAAGGGATAAAGTTTCAAGAAGTTTCAGAAAGGAGGATCAACCAATAAAAGAGACAAAGATACTATCATATGTTATGAATACAAAAAACTTGGACATATAAAAGCTGAATGTCCAAATGTGTCTCAAGACAAAAAGAAAAAAATATGAGAAAAGGAAAGCATATATCTCATCAATTTTGGGAGATAGTTCATTAGAAGATGAGAGTGAAGTAGAAGAAGAAGCTAACATATGCTTGGTAGCTCAAGAAAAAGAATCTGAGATAGAGGAGGTAACTTTAGAACTTATTCTTGATTAACTTCAATATGAATATAATGCCTTACATACTAAATTATTAAAATAATGAAAGAACTAGTAAACCTCAAAATGAAAGCAAAATTTTCTGAGAGTAATACTGATTCTCCTTGTGCTAACTGTCTAGTGTTAGAAAAGAAGAATGAGGATTTAACAAAAACAATTGAAAAATTTAATAAAGGAAGTGAAATGCTAAAAGTTATCTTGAACTTTTAGAAAGTAACTAGGGAAAGATCTAGACTAGGATATGTACCTAGTGAAGACAACAAAGAAGTGAAAAATAGACAATGAGGGAAAAATTATTTAAAATATTTTTAGAAAACCAATTTTGTTTCAAACCCCTTTGCTTACTATAACTATTGCAATTAGAAAGGGCATTATACTTCATCTTGTTGTTTAAAGAAGCAAGGCATGTTAAGTAACTATAAATGGGTTCCCAAGGGTTCATATATTTCTAAAACTCTTCTAGTTGATCATAAAGGACCCAAAAGAACTTGGGTACCTAAGAAGTGAGCAATATCTTACAGGTGTGTCTGAGGGCTTCCAAGGGAAACAAATGGTATATTGATAGTGGATGCTCATGACATATACCTGGTGATAAGAGTTAATTTGCTACTCTTGTTCCTAAAGAAGGTGGGAAAGTAAGCTTTAATGGGAATCAAAGTGGATTGGTTATTGGAATAGGCAAGATTGGCAAAATGAATGGAATTCAAGTTGAAGATGTATATCATGCAGAAGGCTTGTGTCATAATCTTCTTAATGTAGGTTAAAGTGTAGACAAAGGAAATTGGATTATCTTTGATTCAGAAGAATGTTTGATCGTGAGTAAGAAGGATCTTTCAATCAACAAAGAAAATCTCAAATTTAAACTCAAGACTGTAAGGGATGGTAATTGTTATACACTTGATATTAAATCCAATATATTTGAAAATTGTCTAATAAGTAAATCTGATGAATCTTGGTTATGGCATAAAAGTTTGGCTCATGTAAACATGAGTCAACTAGACAACTTAGTTAAGAAAGATTTAGTTATTGGTCTTCCTAAATTAAGCTTTAATGAAAAGGAAGCTTGTGATTCTTGCCAAATGGGAAAACAAACTAAATCTTCCTTCAAATCCAAAAAGAAAAACCTTTACAACTTATTCACATGGATCTAGTTGGTCCTACAAGAATAAAAAGTTTTGGTGGTAATTTATATACTCTGATTATAGTTGATAATTTCTCTAGATTTACTTAGACTATTTTCCTATCATCAAAAGATAGAACATTTGATGAACTCATTTTATTTGCTAAAAAGGTACAAAATTAGAAAGGTATTTCTATTATTTCCATTAGAATAGATCATAGAGGTGAATTTGACAATCAAATGTTTGGAGAATTCTATGAATCAATTCCTATAACTCCTCAACAACATGGTGTTGTAAAAAGAAAGAATATTGTTCTTACATAAATGGCAAGAGTAATGCTTAATGAGAATGGTGTATCTCAAGTCTTCTAGGCAGATGCAATGAGCACAGCTTGCTACATCTCAAATCGTGTATGCATTAGAAAAATTCTTGGAAAGACACCATATGAACTATATAAAGGAAGGAAGCTAGATATAAGACATATATGTATATTTGGTTGTAAATGCGTCATCCATAATAATGGTAAGGACAACTTGGAAATTTGCTCCCACGGCAGAAGAAGGTATATTTTTGGGATACTCTAATAGAAGCAAAGCCTTTAGAGTCTTTAAGAAGATAACTAGCATTATAGAAGAATGTGTTCATATAGTTTTTGCTAAAATTGTCTCAGACAAAATCAAATGAAAAATATATTGAAATTTTTCATAAATTAAATGTTCTATCTATTTCAAATATTCCAGAATCTTCTTTAGAAATTGATTAAGAACATGTTTCTTCTCCTGTTATGAAAAAGATCAACCAAAGTCTTGGCAATTTTTTAAAGATCATCCTGTAGATAAAGTCATAGGAAATTTTGAAGGTGTCAAAACTAGAAGAAGAATTTTAAATGAAGTAAGTTTTTCATCTTTCATTAATGAAATCGAACCTTCTAGCATTGAAAAAGCCCTTTTAGACAATGATTGGGTAATAGCTATGCAAGAAGATTTAAATCAATTCCAAAGAAGTCAAGTTTGGGATTTGGTACCCAAACCAAGGGATCATCCTGTTATTGGAACAAAATGAGTATTCAATGTTGAGGCAAATGAATCACCCAAGAGGGGGGTGAATTGGGTGAATTGGGTGTTTTCAAATTTTCTTCAAAAGCTCAAACACAGGGAGCACATTGGTTCGGTCAAAAATGATGACCTACGTCTAGTTCTCAATATTCACTGGTTCCACCTTCCTCCAAGATTTCAATGGGCTCTTGGTGCCACAGTACATACTCGATTGACACTTAAGAGTACACTCCCACTTATAAGGTGCAATCTAAGTTCCCACTCAAAGTCAGTCTATTTTAAGTATCACACAATGAATTTAAGAATGAAATAAATACTCTCTCAAAAGAGTTGAATGATAAACACTTAAGAACAATAATAAATTGATGACTATAATGAATGCAACACTCTTAGTAAGTTTTCGCTTTGATCATTAGTTGTTGCTGTCATTAATGTTCGAGCATTTATATTGTCTGAGGAAGTGATGACCGTTGAGGTTTAGTTTGATACTGTTGGATTCTCATCATTCCTCTAGGCTGTTTTCATTGAGAGACACAATGAATTTCTTCTCTGAGTAATAAATATAGCCGTTGAAGAAGAAAAGGTTGGTAGGTTGGAAACTTGCCAAATTTGGTGAAGCATTAAATACCTCTGACACAAATGGTATTTCTGATAATTTGAGCTTGTGTGTCCTTGGAAATTTTTTCAACCTATTCTAATACATAATACAGGTCATTTGTAAAGATTAGAAACAAGTGGGTATCAATAAAACAGTAGCTAGAATGATTATAAAATTTACGCTACGATGCGTTGTTTTATGGCACATTGGAATTTTGAAATAACCTTGAGGTTTCAAGGTTTCCTCAAGGTCATCCTTAGAAATCAATGTTCTTGAGGATTTAATCAACAATTAACACATGGAGTTTTAAAAGAATCTGTTCTCGAGTATTTTATAAACTGGAATTACCTTGAGGTTTGGATTTACCCTTAAGGTTTCAAGCATATTAGATCACACCCTTAAGGGTTAAATCTTAAATCAATGTTCCTTTTTGGAAATTATAGTTCAAAATATGTTTGAACCCTTGAGGTTTAAATCAACACTTGAGGTATCGGGTTTTTGCGAATAAGAAATTTAGAATATGTGAAAAGATTAAGTTAGAAGCACTTACCAACCTCGAGGTCAATGACTAACCTTGAGGATTCTCTGATATTGGTCCACCAACAAGGTTTCAAAATTCAAAGGAAGGTTTTAGATAAACCTTACTGGGTTGCCAAGGTTTGACCAAACCTCGACGTTATGAAACATCCTCAAGGTTTGCCGCATTCCCTTAAAATAACAAGGTTTCACCCAAACATTGCTCCAACAGCAAGGTTTGGTGCAAACCTTGCCATTGTTGGAAGGGCTCAAAACCTTAAGGTTTCATCCTACCCTTGAGGTTTGGGATACACCTTGCCAATAAGGTTTTGGCTAAACCTTGCTCCCACAACAGGGTTTGACACAAACCTGAGGCCCAAAACCTCAAGCTTTTCCCCCAACCTTGAGGTTTGGATTCATCCTTCCCAATCTGTAAGGTTTTAAGCAAACCTTGCTCTAATGACAAGGGGCCAAGGTTTGTCCAAAACCTTGCCTTAGAGTAAAGGAAATTGAAACCTCGAGGTTACTAACTAACCTCAAGGTTTGTCGTCAATCCTTACTCTCAACAAGGTTTTGTGCAAAACCACCAAAAACCCATAGGGATAAACATGCAAATCTCAATGGCTATGGCTAGGTGATGAGGTCAGGTCTACATCCCCTGGATCACTCTCATCTCTCTAAGGTAAAGGAGGGGCTGATGCAAGAGGAGTCAGATCCATAGGCTCACTCTCATCACCCTCAGGTAAATGACAAGGACCACTCTCCTCCTTTTTGTTATCATCATCATATTAAGGGAAGCCAGGGTAGGTCAAAAGCAACACAGGCTCAATAAGAGAAGCCAGAGTCTCAACAACATCAGAAATGTCCTCATCCAAGGCTTCCTTACTGAGATACTCAATAGAAGACCACCAGAGGGAGCAGAATCAGGAAGGTTAAGAGGTGGAATGCGAGGAGAGGAAGAAGGAGACTCAACAACAATCTCTTCCTTTTGAGAGGAGTGATGGGATGAAGTAAGTGATGGTGGATGAGAGGCAAGCTTTAAAATGGGCTCGATGAAAGGTAGGTCTATGTCAAGTTGAGGAGAAGAGGGAAGTGATCATGACTAGGACCTGGTATGTCTATGGGAGTGATGTTGACATGGACAACCTGGGATGTATAAGTGGGAGAAGATGAAAAATAGGTCTGGGAGAGGGATATGGAGATGGTATAGCAGATGGAGTAGGAATTTGGTGGGTGGTACCTCTGCTAGTGCCTCTCATAGAGTCCATGGCATCAGCAAACAACTAGAGAGATGCAGATATAGCTCGTAATACCTTGCTCTGCTCATTTGTATGTGAACCAACTGATCAACTTGGGAGTAAAGAAGAGACAAGTAAGCCTTGATGGTGTCATTGATGAACACCTAAAGGGCAGCATCAAGACTAGGAGCCTGAGGAAGAGGAGTAGATGATTGAGTATCATCATCAGGTGTAGGAGCAAAGGCCTGAGGGATAGACTGAGATGAAGGAGGAGTCTTCTTTCTCTTCATAGAATAAGTAGGCTCACGTCTAGGAAGAGGCAACTCAATCCCCAAATTCGTTAGGTGAGAAGGGTCTAAGCGACCAGGCCTCTCAATAATATCACTCGAGTCTAAATACTATATCTTGCTTGCCTTGAGGATCAAAGAGACAATGTGTGGGAAAGGAATCCTTGTGGATAGATGACTCGTAGTGTAATACCTCCTCAACTTTGAATATAAGAACTCCTCGAGATTTTGCTTCCTCTTGTGGATAATCAAAGTGAATAGCTTGTACTCTAGAGTAGTAAAGTGGGACCAATTCCCATACTTGTAGACGATCATCCGAGAGAATACATACCATATGCAATGATAGAAATCACTCATCTCAGCTAGACGAAATCTCAGAGGTCCAACTTCAACTCTGGGCCTCAAAACCCTGAATATCTCTAAGTCACTCATCTTAGGCTCCTTATATACAAGTGGCTTCTTGATCCCAAGCCACTTGTTGATCCTAGAGGCTGCAATCAAAATTTCTTGCCCTTTGACCTTGGCTTTCAACTCTTCCTCTTCTTCCTCTTTTTCTGAACCATACCCTAATGACTTGTCCTTGATCTCTAAGCTAGCATAGAACTAATCCTTAGAGAGTGTGGAAGATTCACAGAAATCCATGGCATGTAATGTGAGAAGTAATCAAACAAGTCAAGTTGAGCTAAATTCTTTAGATGCTCAAGGTCAAGGAATGGCATTTTGTGGATGCTTCTCTCCTTGAAGTCTTTAGTGTATCTGTCAGTGTCTATAAGCTTACTAGTATTGAAATTAGGAGGAGCAGAAGTCCCCTCATCCTCTTGAGGTTGAGCTGGAGTATGAGCTATGGAAGTCCCTTGTCTCTGACCACTTTCTCTGTCAGTATTGAGAGCTTCATCCAACATGTTCATGGAGATTTTCCTTACTAAGGCATCTAAGTGATCTTTCCAAGGTCTGTGAAAAGTGGAAAAAGAGGGTGCACTTTTTGTCTCACTGGATGATCCTGATAAATAAGGAGATGCCATGACTTTGCCTCTTCCTTCAACTTGCTTCTTCTTTGAAGTAAAATGAGAGCGAGTGAATGGAGGCTCCTGAATTACAACACCCTAGCTCTCGGTACTACAGGGGATTTCTAAATCTCAATGGCTTCAGGTGCCGTAGCCGTTGACCCTTTCTTCATTGGAGGTTGCTTCTCTTGGACCTTGAGCTTATGTTTCTTGGCTAGAGGATATTTCTTCTTCTTAGAGGCCACTTTCTTCCTCTTCTTTGTAGCCTCGGCCTTCTTCAGATTTGCCGAAGCTTTCTTCGTTAGTGAGGGTTCCATTGAAGCTATTGGAGGACTTTGTCCTTGATTTTGGGCATCAGATTGCTCTAAATCTTCTGGAGAATGGAAGAGAGGTCTTGTGTAATATCCCAAATTTTTAGGAATCCAATATGGAATAATGAAGGGGAATAATTAGAGAAATTTGCTAAGAAGAATGGCCTAAAAATAAATCAATGGTTGAAATCTTGATTTTAGGCAAGATTTTTCTCTAAGGAAATTGATTATCTAAAAATTAGTCAAGAACCTGTAAATGATTGGAGAATCATTTTATAATCATATTTTTAGGATATAGGAAATTAAGGAAAGGTTTGATTTTCCCAAAAAGTAGTCCAAATAATTTAAAAGCTATTCTTGGAATTAAAGGCCAAATTTCTTGGAATAACTCAAGAAAATATTTAGAGATTATTATTTAGCCTAATATTTTAGGGAAAAATTCCTTACGGATAAAGGAAGCTAATGAACATATAAGATTAATGAAAAATGTTGTGGTTTAATATATGGATTAATTTAATTAATTTGGAAAATAAAGAAAGACTAAGATAGAAATTAAGGAAAACATTGGAAGGACCCAATAAATAATTTTATCCAATGTGAATTAAAACACTCATATATATATTTTTCCTCTCTTCTTCCACATGTGATACACTCATGGTGCCAGTTGTTGCATGCATGTTATTCTCCTTCCACGCATGCATATTATCACGGACAAATGAATGGCATGCATGTATTCCATTTGGCCATTTCTTTCTTTCCCTTCTATGCATAAGGCATTGAGACATATGGGAGGCATGCAATTCTCTTTTCCATGCGTAAAGCCATAGGAATAGCTATTAGTATGCATATGTTCCATTCTATAATCCTATTTTCGCTAGTGAAGACAAATAGAGGGAGGCCACAGTATTCATTGCACCATTTCATTTCATCTTTTCTGAGAAGCCGAGAGAAGAGAAAAAGGGAAGAGGTTTGGTCCTGCACTTCCATTCTTTCATTCCATTCCTTCAGCCATTTCATTTTTGCTGAAACAAATCACAACTCCTTCTGCATTTCGGTCTATTGGAAGATGAGAGTGAGAAAGAGAAATAGAGAGAAAGTGAGAAAGGATCCCAATCGGTAAGTGTCCATATCACCTTACACCTTCAATTTTCTATTCTATTTCGGCTGCATGAAGCATTTAAGGAACTCAAACTAGAATGCATGTGTGTTTCGATTAGGTTTTGGAAGTTCAGAACCAAATGCATGTAAGATGAAGTTGAATTTTAAGAGGTTGCATGCATGTTTCAGATTCTGCGATGAAAGTCGAAATAGAAGTAATGGAAATATATGTATGCATGCGTTGGGTAGTTGGGTTTTGGAATCTATAAGTTGTTAGTTCTAAAATTGAAAGCCAAGAATCTCTGTTAAACCAAAGATGTTGCATAATGCGCATGTTATCTGAAACCAAGACTGCATGAATGATCCAAGAATGTGATTGTTTGAAAGGTATATCTATTTATATATATATTACTCTATGCACATTGGAGGCTGAAATAAAAGGAACCCTCGGTTTAATGGTTCCAATATTAAATAATCATATTAGATGTATAAACCATGATTAGAAGTGTTAGAATAATGATTTAGACTTGGTCATTATTATTGAAAAATTCTCGTGTGTTCAAAATTCTCATTAAGTGTATTCTAGAGTAATGATTTTTAATTAAATATGAAACATGATAAATGAGCCCCTTTGTCCCTCAAAATTTTCAGTAAGATAGAGGACATGTCAAGCTTTAAAACAATCCCTATTTTGTGTAATTTGAATTTATAGATTGAGAGATATGATTTTTGAAAGTTAAGGTTGAATTCTGGAAGTCAAACATTGATTACCGAAATATATTCATTTCAGAACAGGGGAAAATGACTTTGGATAGCTATGAAATTTTATGAGAGATTAGTGGACATATAGAGCTTTAAAATAAGCTTGGAACCAGGTAATTTGGAGTTTTGTAGGCTGAGATATGAATTTTACAATGTTCATGAATATGTCAAGGTGAATTCTAACTTAGGGATTTCGTGTAATGTTTAACAGAGCAAACCATTTTCATTTCTTATGAAATTTTGTGAGCTATTAGTAGACATCCTAATATTTAAAATGAGTCTAATAATGTACCAAATGAATGTCTAGAAATAGAGTTATGAGTTTTGGAAGTTAGGGCTCTGAATCAGGGAAAAACCTAAGAGTCAGTATGAATTATCATAATAAAAGCCTATTTGTGAGATCTAATTGCATAATTTGGTTCTGTAACTTATATTTTTCCTATAAATGAGATTTAATAATGGTTACATAGAACTTTGTATCACATTAATTGGAGTTTCCTAGCGGGAGTTGTGAATTTTCCAATTTCACACTAGAAATTTGGAAGAACTCTAATTCCAGTAGGACCGTGAGTGATATTACTCATAATTTGAAATTGGTCCTTATAACTTGACAATTAATAAATAATTGACCTTAAAATAGACTTATTGAGAGTTAATTAGAGTCAAGAATCAAGCCATTTGGATCTCCCCAACCTAAGTTGTGAATTTTCTAATTTCAGTGTAAATTGGGGCAGATTCTGTTAATGATTAAGAGGATTATTTAATGATAACTAACAATATAAAGTAAGAGGATAAAATTTATGAGTGGGTCAAGAATAACATAAATATATTTATGTTATTAAGATTAGAATAGACATTGACCACTCTATATGGAATTATGAAATATAGGAGTTGACTTTTGCCTGAGCTCCAAGAGACAACCAATAGAAAAGGGGACTGGTGAAGGTATAATAGCTAGATAGTGCAACAGGTAGTAACTCCATCTTTCATTCATTATAAGATACACTACATGTCTTTGTATTCATCATGAATTATCTGGCATATTCTGTGTGTTTGCAGGGTGGTCGCCTGGGGCCTATTGCTTTGGTGGATGCTCATGCCAATGTACTGCTATGTGCTACTTGAGTGGATGCCGGGGCTTAGTGCATAGGTATAACTCGTTGCCTTGTGATGTGCTTAGTGCTATGGTGGTATGTGAACTGTGTGTTATGCATAAAATGTTTTGTGATAATTCTGTTATACGATGACTGTGTGACATGTTGTGTGATGTTGCATCTTTATGAATGACTACCTGTTACTATTGAGATTCTTTTGAATCTCACTCTTTTTCATAAAATAATTTACAGCTCGGAAAGGTAGCTCGAAAGGCAAAGGAGGTATTATTGCGGGTAAGCAAGAAGGCAATGAAGTTGGTTGTCTGTATAACATTTGTTGTTATACTTATATTCTGATAAGCCTTGTAAGACTATTGGTTGTATAAAGAATAGTGATAGATAAATTTGCATAGAATAATTGAATTGTAATTTCCTCATTAAGGAGGAATGTCAATGCCTAGGTAACCACAGGTAAGTACTGTCTTTGTTGATGGCCGGATAATGGTAGTAACAGTATGCAAGATAGTAGTAATTGCAGTGAGCATAATGAAATTAACAATGTAATTACTAGGTAAAATTCATAAGGTAGTTATGGTCATGTATGAAAAGGTCAGTAACTTAATAAGTGATTAAGCAAAAAAAAAAAGAGAGAAGATAGAATACTGGGATTAAAGAAGAGAAGCTCTGTTACTACCATACATAGTTGGTACAGTAAAGGATTATAATAAAGGGTTTGAATCACTATTTAAATATTTTCGAATTTGATTTAAAAAAATTTAAAATGTTTTTAGAAAATCCATTCATGCTACAGGTGTAAACCCTGTATCTGGATTTAATTCATTTAGTTGTTCATAAAATTGTTTCACTTTCCGCTGTGTGGTTCAAAGTCATTACTAAATTAACCCATAAGGATTGAGTAAAATAGGGTGCCACATCTTGATCTGAGCCATTTCCTTATATTTTTTCTACATTAGCTTTTGAAATTAGAGCCACCGATAGTCAGTTCATTGAGAGAAAGAAATTGCCGAGAGATTGGATTTTGAGGGTTTTGGCTTTCGAGGAATTTGGAGGTCAGTAATAGTTGGAATTCGAAGATGGAGGTAGTTAGGAGAGGTTGAGAGGCAGTAGGGAACCAGAAAGACTCTCTCGAGAAAAAAATGAGGTTTTTAAAATTTTGAAAGGTTTCAACTAAAATGAGGTTTTTAAAATTTTGAAAGGTTTTAAAGAAACCTCGAGGTTTTAGGGCTTTTGGTAGCCTCGAGGGTGGTGAGGTGCCTCAAGGTTTTAGTACTTTGAGTATTTATCCCATGGGCTTTTCAGTACAATTTTGAACCTAAATCCTCGAGGTTTTACCTAGACCTCAAGGGTTCATTACATTTTTTACCTATTTACCTGATTCAATTCAGAACCTCGTGGTTTAAGCTCTGCCTCAAGGAAATCAGCTTGCTTCATTGTTCTAGTTATGTCATGTCTGCCTCAAGGTTTTAGCTCTGCCTCGAAGTTTCTTCCATTCTTTCACTTCCTTTTTAATCTGATGCTCAATACCTCAAGGGTTTATTAGAACCTCAAGGCTAATTCTACTTTTATCAGTAATTTGACCTCATAGCCTCAAGGTTTCTAAGCAACCTCAAGGTAAAATCTCGTCTTAATCTTCTATTTCTAGCACATTTCCCTTAAGGTTTTGGAGCAACCTTGAGGCCACTTCTTTGTCATTAAGAAAGCACCTGTAAAACAAACTATCTACTACTCTTATGCTTAAGTAAGTCATCATCAAATAATTATCAATAAAGTAACATAGGATCTAACTTACAATTCATTGAGATTCACTATTCCCAATTCTCTTCTTATATGTAGAAATTGATCCTTCGCTAATGGTTTTGTGAAGATATCTGTAAGTTGAAGATGTGTAGGAATGAACAACTCTTTTACATCCTTCTTTTGCACATGATCTCTAATGAAGTGGTGCCTCACATCTATGTGTTTGGTTCTTGAATGTTGTACTGGATTCTTTGCCAAACTAATTATGCTTGTATTGTCACAATAGATGAGAACTTCTCTAACATTGATTCCCAAATCGTGTATTTGTTATTTCAACCAGAGCACTTGTGCACAACAGCTTGATGCAGCCACATATTCAGCTTTAGTAGATGAAAGAGACACTATGTTTTGCTTCTTGTTGAATTAAGACACCAGTGAACCACCTAGAAATTGGCATTGCCCACTTGTACTTTTCCTATTAGTCTTATAGCACTACAAAAAAAGGCAATTTTGTAGTGATTTCATGCAAAATTGATAAAACCGCTACAAATTTCCTGCATAGTTAACATTTGTAGCAATTTTAGGTAAAAACCGCTACAAATAAAGGTGCCAACTTGGCGTCATGTGGCACGAAGCTGGCGTGACATTTGTGGTGGTGACTTTGTAGTGGTTTTGTCAACAAAGAATCGCTACAAATGTTTAGTGTGTGCATTTTGTAGCGGTTTTTGTTTAAATACCACTACAAAATGCGAACCGTCAGAAATTTGTAGCAGTTTTGAAGAACCACTACAAATGTTATGCGAAATACGAGGCCGTTTGTAGCGTTTACTATAGCAGTTAAAACTGCTACAAATGTAGCGAGTTTTAGCCATATAAATAGCCCTCGTGTATTCATTTCAATGTTTCGCCAATTTTTGTCTCCCAGATTGACTTTAGAGAATTTCTATAATTCTGAGACGCTGCACAAATCTATTTACATCTAATTCGGTTGGGTTAGTTTTCATATTTCATTTCTTTACTTTTTTTTAAATGTATTTATCAATAAATTTATTTGTTATTTATATTTATTTTATTTTTGTGAATGGTAATTTTTTTATTTTATTATAATAATATGTTTAT
>JBAGKO010000008.1:3728338-3739153 GCA_037177275.1 Acacia concinna
GGCATCTTCTTATTGGCTCTTCAAAAGATACTCAAATCTATTATGGGTTCTTTAAAGTCTTTACTAATCCTTTATCTGTCTTGACAATATTTACACTTGTGTACAACATATCCTGATAGGATCTAGCATATCCTTTTTCTTGCCGGTTTTGGATTATCAAATCCTCATTTTCAATCTATCAGAAAACTGATTAAAGAAATGAGAATTCTTTGAAGTTCTTCCTGATGAGTAAATTAAAATTGTCTGTCCTTGGTAGTAATTCCATGTTATATCATCTCTAGAAGTAGTCACCTTATTCATTTCTATAAATTTAAAATCAACTAGGTTTATAGGACTTTTGGGTTTAGAAGTACTGGTAGAGGATGATGTTCCTAGGCTAGAGGTTTGGCTATTTACTGGATTAGATGATTGGGTTTTTTCTTTTTCTTTGGCCTATTGGGCTTGTTGGTTTTTTATAATTTCTATTAAAGGAGTAATCCTTTGATAATTTATAGGTCAAATTATATACTTTCAGAAGTCTGAACTGCAGCATCAGCCACATTCATTACAGGTCTATTTATAGAACTTTCTTCCAATTTCCTCACTTTGTGATGGAGTTCTTCCACCTGGTTGAAGATTCTGGAAATGCCTTCATTTATTTGTGTGGTTATAAGATTCATGTTCATCTCAAGTATTTGAAACTTCAAATGAACTTGTTCCATGAAGGATGATTCATAGATAGAATCATTAGACATCTGGCTTACAGATCTATCAGATTCCATCTGCTCAGAAAATCACCAATCAAGTTATTTTGTCATTTAATATATTCAATTTCGTAATCATAATAAGACATATCACTTTGCCATTTAATTAACATTTTATTACATAATTTATTTGTTCTTATTCTCTTATCAAGCCAATGTTTTACTTGAGTGTTACCAGTTCTAATTGTAAACTTTGTATTTACAATAAATAATTCGAACTTTTCTACTACTTTTATTATTGCTAAAAATTCTTTCTAATTAGAATGATATTTTTCTTGGGCTTCATTAAATTTTCCACTTGAATATATTGTTATTAATTCTTTTCCTTAATTATTTTCATGATATAATGATGCTCCCCAATAATTTTCAGAAGCATCAGTATATATTATCCATTTTACATTATTATCTATTGGAATTGTTAATTTTGGTAATTCTTACATAATTGTTTAATATTTTTTATTATCTTTTCTGTTTCTTTATTCCAAATCCATTTACTCTTTTCTCATGCTAACTTAAATATTTTAGCAGTTAATTTTGATAAATTTGGTGTATAATTCCTAGTTATATATTCTTTTTGACATAATTGTTTTCATGATATAAGATTACTAATTATAGCCTTTAAGACTTTTCTTATATAGGCTTTTTGAGAAATAAGGAAAGTTGTTACATAATTATTTCTTTTTCTTTGTCACCTTTTTCCTTCTTTTCCAGCTTTCTTCTTTTGTCTTCTTCTTATGATAAAGGTGTCAGCAAGTGTTAGCATCTTCTTATTGATTCTTCAAAAGATACTCAGATCCATTATGAGTTCTTCAACGATGAAATGAAGTCACAGATCAATCAGTAGTGATTTTTTTCTTCCTTCACGTTGGCATTTGGATTTGATTGATTATTTTTAAACTACGGACAAATATTTTTTACCAAAAACAAGGACAATTTACTCTTTATAATCCATTAATCATCAATTTATTTAACTACGGAGTATATTCTTGAAACATCTAATGCGGTTGGAAAAAATTCCTGGCTAACAACATCTCAATGACTTTCTTTATCCGGTAAAAAAAAACTTTTTTTTAATGTTTTATAAGATCTCACTTGAAAAATCATAAAGTGACTCCTTCTCTATATAAGGACGATAGAGAGACTTTTCTTAAATGTGTGCTCATTTTAGTCTTTTTATAAATAATTTATTAGATTAAGGTGTAAAAATACCCACTAAAAGTTTAATTCTTAAAGAAGACACATGTATAAGTTTGTGTGTGTGTTTGGACACTCGATTGTGGAGTCAAATAGTGCGATTGTGAGTCCAATTGTGTGATGCAAAACGTTGGCAGTCACAGTGACATGTTTGGACAAGTGATCTATGTCATTTTACTCATGCTGCAATCCCACTTAAAAGTAGAAACACCTCAACTAGGGCTGAATAATGGGCGAGTTCGGGTCAACTTGATACCCGCCTGTTTATATTTAAACAGGTACAGGTTAGCCTGTACCCGAGATGAACCCGAGACACCTATTTAATAAATGGGCTACAAATACTTGTCCAGGTTCGGGTGGGTAATAGGCAGCTCGTTTATTAAATGAGCCCAAAAAATAGCTCTTTTAGCAAATACTTGTAAAAAAAATCATCTAATTGAGATCCAAAGCTAATACACTACACTTTTGCATTTTGAAAACACAAAAATTTGAACTTAAAAATTACACTTCAGTTTAAATTAAAGCATCACAGAACATTCATAATCAAAATTGAAGTCACTTGTCACAACTATAAAGAATTTTCAAAACTCTCATCCTCAAAAGTCATATATAAAGAAATAAAATAAACAAACAAGTATATCCCGCCCGTTTAATTTTTTGGGGGAAAATTTTATTTCAAAAAAAAAAATAGAATGTCTACGGAAGGAAGTTTAATTATTAGGGGGAATTTTTTAAAAAAAGTATTAAACAGGCGGGGACAGGTAGCCTGAGGGCTAATAGCCCGCCCATTTAATAATTAATCGGCTGTATTTTGGGCGGGCCTAAACAGGTAAATTTCTACTGGGTTATGGGCAAGTTGACCAAGTAGGGCGGCTTGCTCAGCCCTAACTTCAATATGTGCTTATTCCAACGATTGATTGGTGAGGAGTGAATGTTTTAAAACAAATTTATGTTCAATTGGTCTTTTTTTTTAAGATATTAAGGAAGTCAAAAAAGTTAACTAGGTCTTATAATTATGATTGAAGGTAGTATAAATATTACAATATATTTACATGTCAAAAGACTCCATTCGATCCTAATTATAAGACCCTGTTTTTTTTAGATATTAGGGAAGCCAAAAAAGTTAATTATGTCTTATCATCAAGACCAGAGGTAGTATAAATATCACAATATATTAACATATCATAAGACTCCCTCCGATCCTAATTATAAGACCCAATTGATTATTTTTGGAGAGATTAATGAAGTCAAAAGAGTCAACTAAATCTTATAATTAAGACCGAATGTAATATAAATATCACGCAATATTTATATGTAATAAGACTCCCTCTAGTCTTAATTATGAGACTCAATTAGTTTTTCTGGAGAGATTAAGAAAGTCAAAAGAGTCAGCTAGATCTTATAATTAGAACCGAAAGTATAATAAATATCACAAAAATATATAGATATATATATGTAATCTATATAATATGATTCATGTCATTTTCAGCCATTTCCTATCAAAAGTAACTTTTAGAAAATTTTAACTAAATAAGTTTTACTTTTGTATAAATAACTTCTGCAATCTTTATTCTAAACCTAAATTAGATTACTCAATCTTATTTTTGTCCTTCTTACTTTTTTAAAAGTAGTGGTTGTAATCTTTACTCCAAACACACCCTATCTTAGTGAGGCAACCATGAATCTTGAAATGGATGCAAGATAATAATATCAAAAAAGTATAACCAATACCATACTTATACTAATATCAAAAAATATGACCAACACTCTACTTTTTTTTTTTAAATGCAAAGGTAGTATAAACATTAAAAATCATAACAAGAACGACATGTCCATTCCAATAAGATAACATCCTTACTTTTTGTAATGTATGCTATTTTTTGGGAAGTGCCAAAATATTTCCCAATTAAAAATGGAAAGGGGCAAAAATATTTATAAATTTTTATTTAATATTCACCAACACCATGTGCTTTTTGAGGTGAAAAATATTTATAAACATTCAAAATGGAGATGGGAGTACAAAAATACCCCCAAGTAAAAGAAAAGCGCGCGCGCGCACAAGGTGAATAAATTTTATGAAAATTATTTTCATGTATTTGCCTGGCACTCTAGTCAAGTTTGAAATATGCATTTAGTTTTTTGTTGCTTTGTTGTTTGGTCACAAAAATTTGAATCTAGCTTAGTTAATAATTTGATTTATTTTTCAATTAAGTCACCTTTATATACTAGCCACTTTAATTATTTTTTTGACAAATAATAGTATGCCCCTCCATAATTATTTTCTTATGGTTTTATACTTTAGGCCTAAAATTTAATTCTTAAAAATTTTTACAAAAATGAAATAGAAAATTTAACTATGTTAATTGTTAGTTAATTTCTTAAGGAAATTTATAGGTAATTGAAATAAAAAAATTAATGAAAAACTTAGCATTCTGTCCTGTCCTAAATATAAATTCTAATTGATTTTTTTTGGATATATATGTTAAGGAATAAAAATAAGTTACTTAGTTATATTATATGTAGTATATCATTATATTGTATATGGAAAATTCTAGAAAAATAATATTTGAATTTCAAATACCAAAAAAGTTCATTGAATTTAAAAAATGAAATATTCCTACATAGTACCAATATGGGTTTTTTAGAATTCAGAAATGAAAAAACTCAATGTAAATAACAAAATTCGTAACAGAAATTACAAAACTCATAACATGAATAACAAAATTCTTAACAGACATGACAAACATCAATGCTAGTGTGTTTTGACATAATTCATAAGGGAAATATATAAAATCATAATAGAAATAACAACACTCACTGTCTTTTATCCGAATTCTAAAAAACTCATATTGGTATTAGGTAAGAGTATTTCATTTTCTAAATTGAACAGTCTTTTTAGGGTTTTTGAAATTCAAATGGTAGTTTTCTGAAATTTTTTCTATTATATATTTGTTTATAAATAGGTTAAAACAAAGATACAAAATTAAATGCTTTAGAGCAATGTAATTATTTTTTTAAAAAATTTCTAAAAGAGTTAACTGAGTCTTATATTTAAAACCGGAGATAGTAACATATTCCCTACCTTGCATAATATACATTATAATGTCTAGCTGCTAAATAATAGAAAGTAAGTTAATAGCATTGTTATATATGCTCCTAAATAAATTTATTATATACACTTTTACACCTAAGAATAGCTGCTTATATTGAATGCACATAAAAAAATAATTTATTATTAAATTTGCACTTTAACCCTAAATTTTTTTTTTTATAAGTTGGGGATATTTTGGCCCTTTAACATTCATTTTGAATGCTTAATGGATATTTTTCATCTTCAAAAATCATATAATGGCATTTTTACACCTTTATTATTTTGCACTAGAGGCATTTTGGTTTTTCCAAAAAAATTGCATGTGCCCCGTTATAAAAAGTAAAGAAAGTGAGCCCATTTTAACGAACATGTCTTTTTTTTTTTTTTTTTTAATTTTGAATGTTTATGGATAATTTTGTATTTAAGAAAAGTCCATGGTGTAGAACAGACTTTAGATATAAGTTTGTAAATATTATTTACACCATAACCCTAACTTATTTGAATAAGAAATAAGAGGGGTGAAGTGCCTCCAAGAGAAGAAAGACAGTTAAAAAACTATTATTATTCATCGAGGCCAATCCAAGGCATAAATACGAGAAAGGTTTCAACCAAATAAACAAAACAACTTCATCAATCAACAGATTCAAAAATCAAAACAAGGGATAAAAGTTACAGTTGCAGGGGAAGTTAAGTGGGGACTGCAAATATAGCCTTGAGTTCTTGAATTCCCCAAAAACTTGTAGGGGTACCCCAAAAAAACTGCAAGAGCCTCCAATCGTAATAAAGCAGAATTTGGAATCAAAATGTCTAAAATGACCATTCATGAGGACACTTTGTTGCCAAACTTGCACTGAGAAAGAAACAGAAAGCATAGTTTACTTGCAACCTCAATAAGTTAATGCAACAAACTTTCTTAAGCTTGCTGCTTGAAGCTCAAATCAACATCACCACCGTTCAACTGTAACAAACAAAGAAGTTGAATAAATTGAACAAATATCTCCAAGTTTTGCTGACATTATATGGATATCTCCTCTAAAGATAAAATAACAAGAAGAAGACAAATCAATGAAAATTTGCTAAAATTCTACATCCATCCCCAAAAACCAAAAAGTAAATTGAACAGGTTCATCATAATTTTTGCTAAAACTACATGACTGTTTTTTTTTAATATTTGTAAGGGAAATTTGTACATGTTTGAAAATCAATGAGAAGTCTATAAAACTTCAACAAATAATAAGAGACTTGAGCAATTCGCTTTGTTTCAAGGAAAGTCTGTCAGTTTTCAAAATAGGAAAGATTATTGAGTATTTCTAGCAATATTCAAGGGAAGTCTGCATTGTTTTGGGGGACAAAACAGAGAGATCCATACAAGTTCACTAGAATCAATGAGGTTAAATTTATTTTTAAAAAAGTAATAAAAAATAATAGGATCTATTAAGTAATGATTATAAGGACCTAAAACACATCATCAAAAAGAAAGAAAAGGTAAAAGGGAAGTTCGTTCCTCCAGTATGCCAAAAAGCACAGTAATATTGGGTAGTCATGATCAGTCAAATACAAGCAACTAAACTTGAGACTTACTGATGTAGCAACTTCTTTGGCTTTTTCATCATTGAAACCAAGGGCAGCCAGGATCTGATAACCAGCTGATTCTTTTTGTGACCAAATTCCTAGAAGCAAATGACTCACGGTTATTTCCCCACCTTCACCTGCATTTTATGAGCTCATGTTACCAGAAAAGCCAAATAATCAAACAATAGAGTACCAAATTGTGCAATGGACACAATCCTAGTCTCAAAAGACGAAAATGCAATAAGCCATGGCTTGCAGAACAGCAACTATGGAATTTGATAGAGTGGTGATCAACTTTATATCAGAAATAACTTTGGTGGGATTTGAACTGACTAGGAACATGGCATAAAGCTAAAGGTCGAAAACCTATATTAGCATATGATGCATTTACTCAAGAGTTTATAAATGGCAAAAGTTCATCTTGTCAACATGATGCAGAATATGAGTTAACACTTGAATTTCTCTCTGCTTGACCCCATAGGCCCCCGCAGAGAATTCCATTTCATGCACCAAGTAACTCAATCACAGTAATTAAGATTCACTTAATTTCTCTGCTCAAATTGAGAACTGTTTAAAATAACCGATCCTACATGCATACTAGTGTAAACCTTCCAAACAAAACTGCATTATCTCGCTGAAAATAGTAATTCATGGCATTATATATATAAAAGAAAAAAAACGAAATACTTCTGGGCATGAGATTGGAAGCCGATGTATAGAACTAGTTATCACATGATTGTGGAAACTGAGAATACCTGACTTCAATTTCTCTTCAACAGCCCAATCAATGGATTTCTGAGCTGGTTCGGTCAATGGAGGATGCTCTGGACTAAAGAAATACATGTCAGATTTCCCAAGAAGCTCTAATATTTTTTCCCGTACTTTGAGAAGCGTAACTCCATTAGCTCGCAAGAACTTTGCAGCTTTACTTGTTCCTAGAAGGAGAAAATTAAAAATTATCTGAGAAGCACAAAATATGGAACCACTAAGGTGGAACAAAAAAAGATATACAACCAGTAATATAAAGAATTAATTACATAGTTTAGCTTCTTAAAATAGGAATGAAGTATCTTGATAACATAAATGAATTCAATAATAATTTTTATTTTTCCACAGCCTTTTAGTTCCAAACAGCTAGCTTGAAAGGATCAAACAGGTGTTGAATTTACAATTTCTTTGTCCTTCCCTCTTTCTCTGATCTAATAAAAATTGAGAAGAATTGGCCATCTCTTAAGCTCAGGAATAAATATGCGAGCCGTTTCAGAATGTAAAGAGAGTGCAACAAGGTTAATATCTTTCACATCATGATATATAGAAATAGAATACCTAATTCTTCGGAGATATTTGTGTTAAATGAGGACTGCAATGTCTTTGTGAAGGACAATAAACCCCTGTATGCCTTTTCACCAATATGACAGTGACAACAACTGAAACAATTAGACCTGGGCAAGAAAGTAAATGATGGTTTTTCTCTACAGTACTATAAGCAAATGTTTTGAATATTTTGTCTCCATCCTGATACGTGGATGTTGAAAGAAGGACTAGTCAAAAAATATCTAACACTACCCATAAAAAGAGTTAAGCATGCCCCATTAAGAGATCCGTTATAGTTATCTGTAATCACAGTTGAAAAAACAATTACTGCATCCAATATTTAACCACTTGGTTGATAAAGCAGAAATAAATCATCTCTGGGGTAGTGCTAGCACTGATTTCCAAATTCTGGTCCCCAGTATAAAAAAAGATAACATTTTCCCCAGTAGTGGTTGTAGTCAATTGCAATTAATTATTATTAGTGAGTAAAAATGTTCAATATGATAGAACATATGTCATTTGGTAGATAAATTTGGTTAGATGAAGTACCTATGTTTGACCACTCATATAACTCAACTAGACCAAGAGGCCAAGCCAGTCTTAGTACATATCTCCCCGAGTAATTTTTTGGGAGAAGCTAAGCTGGTGTGAGAAAACACCAAAGTTGTCGTCTTTTAACAGCACTCCTATTCTTATTCTTATTCTTGGAAATGAACTTATTCAGTCATTCTCTATTCAAGATAACACCCAAAACTTATGAGGCAAATATGCATATCATTCAATAGCCGGCAATCAGATAAATTCGTAGCCTAAGCATCAAGCAGCAAATTCACCATACAATGGCAATTGTCAGGCCATTACTGTAACTAAAAAGGTGGTATTGTAGCAAACCTTCTACTAAAATACCCATCAAAAGGGCTTCTGTTCCTGTGTTGGGATACTTGAGCTTCCTAGCTTCCAATTCCGCCATCACAAATGATTTTATTGCCCTTGCTGACCATCTAAATTCCAACCAAACAATTGCCCCATAAATCAAAATGTAAGCAAATACAAGACACCTAACAACTTGGCATGCAAAAAATTGGCTTCCCTAAAATTAGAAAATACGGAATTGATTCTCAAAAATGACAAACTCATCACGGAAGGATCAATAGCTACGATTTTTAAAATCTGAGAACTAAAAGCAGTGAAGGTCTAACTATTTAAATTTTAAAGGCCAAACAGCTAGTTTTGCTAATATCATAAGAATGCACTCACTTTGGAAGATTCTCAGGAGTAGCGGCCGGGGGTGCCCTGCAAAAAAACAAAAATCCATAAACTTTTACCGACCCAAAACCTAATCGGATTAGTCCATCACCATAGCAAGGATTTACCATAAGAACGGATAAACCTACGTGGATGGAAGACTTAGCGACACGGTGGCGGACGTGGCACGGCAATACTTGTCATGGGGAAAGAAACGACATGAGCTGGAGGTTTGAATCGCGATTCTTGTTCCGAATAGAGAAGTCAGAGTGAGAGTAGAAGGTAATTGAATATGGTTGGGCTTTGAAGAGGCTGAAGAAGGAGATGCCTGACGAGAAATTGCGGGTAACGAGGGAGAGAGAGTGGGAATGGAGGCCATTAGAGAGAGAGAGAGAGAGAGAGAGAGAGAGAGTTAGAGAGAGGAGTATCTCATGAAGAAATTTCGGTGGTGTTCCGAGATAGGGAAGGTAAGCTTTGGAAGAGACGTTCGAAGTTCGAACAGTGGTGGTATTTTCTCGTCACTTTATCGGAAGAACACTAGATTGTCATTCCCCGTGCGTTGAACGGGGGTGCTTGTATTTATGAACAGTCTATAATTAACACAGTAGATAATTGTAATTAATATAAATAAGCTCAAGTAAAATAATTACTTTGAATAATTACATTTATTTTGTTGGCAAAAGAAAAGAAAAGAATAATTACATTTATTTAGTTCAAACTTATTTAAGATATTCAAGCAAGCATTACACATAAGAAGAAATGAAAAATAAATCTCTAACTAACATTATTAAATATTTCACTGTGTATGCAACATTTATTGTTGTCCTTTTGCTTCAACTTTCATTGTTGCCCTTCAAATCTAGGATGATTCTATAGACAATGCAACATATAACTCCTCATAAGTGAGAAAATGCTTGCAGAAACATTAATCGACATAGCAAAGAGATTACCTCTAATTTTTATTGACACCCATAACGTGTGCCCCCTATAGTGTAAATAATGAGTTATTACCTTTGACAAAAAAAAATATAAAATAAAAATAAATAAGGAGTTATTACATCTTTATTATCTAAACTCCTCCTTCACCGTGTCATGTTGTCACGTATTTTGAGTGGTATGAGAAATTGATTTTTTTTTTCAATTAATTAAGAACTCAAAATGCTTTAATAAGTTAAGCCTTATACATAGCCAATTAGTCCATGATCATGCACACACAACAATGAAGAGCACTCTTGTATTTAATGAAATTATTGATTAAATAAGGAAACTATAGTATCTCTAAATGAGTTGTAGTTCCTAATAATATACCTAAAAATGGTATAGTTAATAGTCACAGCAATATACTCTCTCTAGTCTTAAATATAAGGCTTTTTTTTTAAAAAAAAACTCAGAAATGGGCTTTATATTTAAAGCCAAAGGAAGTATATTGTATATGCTTTACTAAGAGTTGGTTCCTACAAATGGTGTAATTGTTATAATAACTATATTGTATATGGTTTATCAAAGGATCATTGGATGGCAAAATGTCATTATGATAAAGATGCTAACTTACTAGGTTAGCCAACTATATGCAAGATTATGAATAACCAAGACTCAAAATCCAAGTTTTGAAATCAAAGGACATCCTTGAGATATTTCAGCAACATATCCAAGCAA
>JBAGKO010000008.1:3740584-3751629 GCA_037177275.1 Acacia concinna
TAGTTAATCAGAATTAGTTAATTTAATGCTTAGCACCTAGGAAATCCCCCTTAATAGTTTAATTAGGAAATTACTTAAGAAATAATCATAATAGCTCCTCAGAGAAGAACGATAGGTTGCCTCTATACTACATTTAGGTGCAATCTCATGATGGTCAGATCATGCTACAAATCTCAGTCCGATCAGTAGCGTTCTTGATTTCCGTCGCAGAAATATCTCTATGAATATCTAAGAGGGAAGAATGATTTAGCTGGGGAAAGTCTGTAGGCCATGAACTTGTAGGATGCACAACATCATCATTGGAGAAAAGCTTTTTAAAATAATCCACAGCCATTTCCTTAAGAGTTTTCTGATCATTAATCCAATCACCGGCATCATTCTGCAAAGCTTCAATCTGGTTTCTTTTGCGCTTCGTTCTGGCTGTCATGTGGAAAAAACGAGTATTCTTCTCCCCATATTTCAACCAATTGCATCTTGATTTTTGAAACCACAAGAGTTCTTCCTGATTAATCACCTTAGTATATTCTTTCCACAACTTGTCTTGAAGTCTTAAAAGTCCTCCCTGATTGTTTGTGATCAAGTGTCTATCGATGCCATCAAGTCTTCGGAGAAGCATATTTTTCTTCCTTGAAAGGTTCCCAACAACTTTGTAGTTCCATTCTGCAACCGTAGAGGTGAAGACATCTTTCCCTTCTTCCCAATTTTTGTCTTGCCAAGCATTTTTAACTAAGTCTACAAATCCATCTTCAAGGCACCAAGCTGCCTGATACATAAATCTGGGAGACTGTTTGTGAGAAGGTCGATCCTTATTGGCGACAATAATAACCCTGTGGTCTAATTTGAACCTCATCCCATGAAAAACTCTGAAGTCTTGGTGGGACGATTCCCATGAATTATTACAAAAAGCCCAATCCAGTCTCTCTTAAATATCCTTGCGGCACCAAGTAAAGATATCGCCAACCACCGGAATTTCAGAAAAATTACGGGCATCAATACACCATTGAAATTGGTCTATTGAGCGCAAGTGAGGCATTCCTCCACCCTTTTTATAAGATGGATTTAAATAGGCATTAAAATCACCTAAAATCAACCAAGGACCCGTAATACAGCTATTCAAAGTATTCAAAGCATGCCAAAGTTCAACGCGATGCTCATGTCTTGGTTCCCCATAAACAATAGTGAGAAAGACAGATTCATCAGAAGAAATGTTTTTAATACTACAGTGCAATAGCTGATTGTTAGACCAAATGTATTCAACATTCACGTCCCATTCATTCCAGAGTAGCCAAATCCCACCAGCGAATCCGGTTGCCTCAATTCTCAACCAATTATTAAATCCCAGACGACGAACCATATTGTCAGCTTTGAGGCCACTAATTCTAGTTTCCAAAAGACCCATGACATCAATCTTATATCTAGAGATAACATCTCTAAAAATGCGAGGGAAAGATCTACTTCCGGCACCACGACAATTCTAAGAAGAGATAATCATAAAAAATTCATCATAGATGGCAAAAACAAAGAGAAAGAGACTCACTTGTCTGGAGGTTTTTCGCTGAGCTGAGAATTGTTGGCATCAAGCACGGGATTATTTTGAGATTTATTAGAGGTGAGCTTTGAGACTTGATATCCTCTCCTTGTGACTGAACCATTTATTCTGGCCAATCTCTTAATTTTTTTGAGATCCAAATTTGGAGACACACGTTGATCCTGAATACAAGTTCTTTTGTTTTTACACATTGCTTTTCATAATTTTATTGTTTATTTTTTTAATTAATAAATACATTTTTTATTTTATAATATTTTTTACTTTATATATTTTTCATAACATAAATTGTTTATTTTATAAAAGGCAATTATATTAATGTCCACTTAAATTATATTTTTAATATAAATTTTATAATTTTTATTCTAATTTTTTAAATTTATATTTACATATATTTTTATTTTTAGGTATTGGAATATATGAT
Organism: Acacia concinna; assembly: GCA_037177275.1. Taxonomy (NCBI): domain Eukaryota; kingdom Viridiplantae; phylum Streptophyta; class Magnoliopsida; order Fabales; family Fabaceae; genus Acacia; species Acacia concinna. The sequence continues at coordinate 3,742,555 of JBAGKO010000008.1, forward strand.
TGTTAGTATTTTCATATTTTTTTAATAATACATTTATATGTTTAAATTTTATAATTATAATTATAATCATAAAATTGACATATTATATATGAAAAATATTATATAAAGATGGCTGAATTACTTAAATTATAGGACCATTGAACTGAACAAATTATATATTAAGTTATATGTCATAATTAAGGATTTAAAAACTAAAGATATGCCAAAAAACGCAGAGAGTATGAACAAACAGATATAAATGCAATACAAGAAAAGCAATAGGATTTAGATTGGGAGAATCCAAATTAAATCCAACCAAAATACCCAATTTCAAATTCAAGCCTATATTTTAACAAATTCTTGATGAATAATCTTTGAGCATGAAGACCCTATGCGATGTGGAAATTCAGAGAAAAGAAAAGAGGTTTTGTGCACGGTAGAGCGTTCCACTAGAAGACAAATTTAAACTTGTTCACGTTGTTCACTTTTTCAAAAATATAAATGTAGGAGTTCACTTTTCACTGCATACAAAGTGGAACTCATTCCATCCATAAATGAGTTCTTTGTAATTTTAAACTTGATTTTTGCTATAATGAGTTCTAGTATAACATTGTGGTAAATATTTTAAAGAGTGTAACATCTAGGTAATTTATTTATAGTTTGTAGTATAAAGGTAAAAAAAGCCCTACTAAGTAGGCTAATTATTTCTTGCATAATGCATAGTGTTGTGAAGGCTCCCTCTATGAACAAGTGTGCAATTTTGACAACTGGAAATAAATTAATGTGTTGTTCATAGTAGGATTAGACTTATTCATGAAGAGTTGCACACTTGTTCATAGAAGAATTTCAGTTGTTCATGAGAAAAATGGAATTATTGTCTTTTTACTTGAAAAACTTATTTTCATTTTGGTTTTTGGGCTTTGACTGAAATTTCAAAATGTTTTAGGTTGGATTGAAATTAATTTTCTTATTTAGTCCTCAATTGAAACTCTCCCCTTTTCCCCCCTTTATAATGAGTTCACTTTATCTGTAAGTGTCAATTTTAGAATATTAGAGATCTAGCATTAGCAATTTCCTGTTGAAATGGATGGAGGTGTGCCTCATTTATCATAATTGTTTGTATAGCTTTTATGGAGTTTACATAGAAGCCTGAATGCAAACGTATTTGGGTATGACCCAATGCCTTGCATACTTGCAGTCCTACATGAATTGCTAGTATTTCCGCCATAGTTGATGAACACATTCCCAGCTTTTGCATGAAGCCTCCTAATCAGTTTCCTCTGTGGTCACAAAGTATTCCTCCACAAGTTGCTTGAAAGCGCCTTCTCACCGATCTATAAATATCAACCCTAGCATAACCATTAGGTGGTGGGTGCCATTTGTCATGCGGTCTATTAGGAAGCTTGTAAATCTTGTGGTGATAAGACTACTCTGAACATCTTCCAGCATGAAATATTGACATTGATGAATTAATGATTGATGAGTGATACTTCGACCATCAAATATCTTTTGGTAATAATTCTTCCATAGGTTCCAACATAGTAGGGCAAAGGCTTTTGTCCATAGCCATTGTCAAAAGAAACTTGATCTCGCTTTGTGAAAGCAACTCCACCGAAGCCATACCTATAAATTACCACTAACAAAGATATTATGATATATGGGGTTAACAATAGAGAGCCACATGAGATACGGTGCTACAATCTCTCAATATATGAAGTATAGTTTTTAGTGAAGAACATTGAAAAGAACAATCATGTGTCTCACATAGACCTCTACTCGCTCTCAGGGAATTTATTGGAAGGCTCTCATAAAACACTTGCCACATAAAATACTTTGCTTTTTTAGGAATTGGCCATCGCCAAATGCTCTTCCAAGGCGGATTTGGATCATGATTTTCGTCATTTTTCAAAAGATTATCGACAGTCTTGATAGTAAAGACACCATTAAAAGAAGCTCTCCAATATATTGAATCATAAGTTGATTGCTTAGGAGAAGGAAGGGGTGTGGCAATAATTTTATTGACCACTCTCATCAACAAATAAGTGGTCCATTTGTCATGATCCCACATACCATTGATGGCCCCAAAGTCAGCTACTTGGTCTTCATAAGTCAAAGATTATGGTTCTTGTCAACATAATGTAATAGATGCTACTCAAGACTCAAACACAATTCCCACCAAGCATTAGTAAGCAAATCATTTTTGACCTTGCTCCCTATTTTATTCTTGAATTTTTCCCACACTAAAACAATCGATCTCCATACTATAGACTAATTTTGTTTCCGACTAACTTTGGGAAGTTTCTCATTACCACATTCATATTTATTCTAGAGGTACTAAACCCATAAAGCATCCTTTTTGGTTATCAAAGTCCAGCATAGCTTCATAATAAAGGCTATATTTTGGAGAGTTAGGTCTTTAAATTTGATGGCATTCGAATATTTCTCCTTCTTGATTTTATCCCAAGCAATTAGGTGAATTTTTTTCCCTTACTCTCCTTGGTTCCAAAAGAAATCTCTATTTAACTTGTCAATCTCTTTGAGGATGCCTTTGGGAATTAATGTTGTCTACATTTGATAATAAGGAAGGGTAGATATCACATATTTAACAAGAACTGATCTTCATGCGATGTTGAGGAATCTGCTCTTCCAATTAGCAAGTTTTTGCCTAACTCTTGAAATCAACGGAGCAAATGTTACCTTGGTGATTCTCTTATGAATAAGGGGAACTCCTAGGTATTTTCCCAAATATGACGTAAGATGAATCCCCAACAACCTACTGAATTCAATTGCTCTGCTGTAATGAACATTGTGAGAAACAAATATCTTAGATTTCTGGAGATTAATTCGATGACTCAAAACATTACAAAAATGTGTCATAGAGCGTATGACAATATCCATCTAGTTATTAGATGCTTCACAGAAAAGAAGAAGGTCGTATGCAAAAAAGAGATGGTGATAGATTTGGGCCGCTGCTACAAATTTAGAAAGGCTTCTAATTTCCCAATTCAACCTCATGATTAATGAGCTGGCTTAGATGCTCCATGCATAAGACAAAAAGATAGGGACTCAACGAATCACCTTGCCTTACCCCCTTTGAGGCTTAAAATGATAAGACGAAGAGTCATTCCAGCACACTATTAAGGACAATGATGTCACACATTGCATAATCCACTCAATAAATGAATCAGTTAGCCCAAGGGATTTCAAAGTGAATATGATAAAATTCTAATCCAAACAATCAAAAAACTTTTTCCATGTCAACTTTGATGGCTATATATCCTTTTCCCGTCCTCTTTGAGCATATAAAATGAATAATTTCCTAAGTTAAGATGATGTTATCTTAACTCTGCCGACCCTTAATGAAACTACACTAGGTAGGATTGAATAGGAAATCCATGTGCTTCCTCAATCTATTTGCCAACACTTTGCTAAGAATTCTATAGCATACATTTCATAAAGATATAAGTCTATACGATTTATCAAAGAAGGATCACTGAATGCATTAGAGATGAACTCACATACCTTTTGTCCTACTACATCCCATGGCTATATTCTACCTCCTTTTGGAAGTTTTTCTAGGGACAATTTTACCCTGAAAATTTAAAAAATAAAGCAATTTTATCCTAGCCATTAACTTTATTAATTTTGTTCATTAGTTGAGTCAACAGTCCACATGTCTTAATGTCAATTTTTTAAAAGTGTAAATATATGCCCTGAAAGTCTTAAATATAACTTTTAAAAAATGTAGCATACCCCTTAGTCCCTATTATAAGTCCATGTTGACCAAAAAATTTGGTCATTAATATAAGTCTAGCTTAACAGTATTAATTATTTCAATTTTGCCCTTAATTATAGAAGAAGTGAAAAAAAAAGTTGAAAAAGTAATATTCATGAATGAGGGTAAAGTTGCAAATTGAGACCTTAATTATTAGCTTAACTAATTTTTCTTGATATGTGAGAATTAGTTGAAAATCACTTATAATAAAGATTAGAGTGGTATGATATATGAACTTTTCAGGGAACTTTACATCTTAAAAAATGATATGGATGACATGTGAAGTGTCAGTTTAGCATATTTGGTCAACTAACCATCAAAATTAATGGAGTTAATGGTTGGGCAAAATTGCTCATTAAAAAATTCCTAGGCAAAATCGCCATTGTATGAAAACTTTTAAGACAAAAATGCACCTTAACTCTAACTTATACGTATAGGAATGACATCTTTAAGGCTAATCTAGTGATTTGAATGTAGTTCTTGTAATATCCTCTTTTAGCTCTCGTTTGGTTTAAAGAAAAAAGATAGAATGAAATAGAAAAGAAACGAGTAGAAAATATTATTTAAATATACGTGGGACCTACACTTTCAAGTAAAAAAACTTTAGTGATGGAATTTCACTTTTCCTCAAGTGGGTTAGCGGAATTTTTCAAATGATAATCGCCTTAACTACTCCTCCGGTTCTAACTATAAGAACTTAATGATTTTTTTGGTAGAATTAAGAATATTAGTTAAATTAGTTAATTGGTATATTATGACTTAATCTTCCAAAATTACCCTTCGGTCTTAATAACTACAAAAAGATAAAAGAGTATTGACTGTGGTAGTTTAAGAAAATTTGGTTAAATATGGGAGATAATGTGGATATATGGGTCTTATATTTATGATTACTTTAAATTTTTAACTAGGTTTTATAATTAGGACTGGAGAGAATATAATATAATTATGTGTATTAGAATTATGGATTGGCTTGTACCAAAAACAAACGAAGAAGAATGGTAGGATTAGGCGATTAGCAACTAAACATGATTTATTTTCATTTACACAGTGTTCCACATGGCATCCTTCCTTCTCCCAGACTCAAGTTTGAACACCTATTTGTTGAACATAATATATTCTACTACTGTAATGCGCTTACATATTGAGAAGTAAAAAATGTATTCTGAACATTTCTTATCTTTATTGGGGAAGATATTGATGTGTTCTCTTTGCTTAAATATGTTTTACATTCTAAGAGCATGAATGATTGTTTTTAAAACAATTTTTGCTTTACATTTCACTGTGAACTTACAGCACATACTCTATCATTGACATTGCAATTTGCTTCACAGAGTATTGTGCTATAACTGGCCATAAACAATTTGTCCTTACTGACATTAACAGGTATACTCTCAATATATGGGATGTTGGAGGATAAAAGACAATAAGATCTTATTGGAGAAACTACTTTGAGCAAACAGATGGTCTTGTATGGGTAGTTGATAGTTCAGATCTAAGAAAGTTAGATGATTGCAAATTTGAGTTGGATAACCTTTTGAAGGAAGAGGTTAGTCCAATGGTTATTTTTCATCAACTAAATGACTTGCTTACTTAAGTCATTGATAAGCTTATATTTTATAATTAAATAGGTATAGATTTTAAGATATATTTGGTTAGATTTAGTGATATTATATCTATTTAATTATCTTTTATATATTCTTTCTATCCTTTAATTAATTAGAAGATATAAAGAAATTTAGACAGAAAATCTATTCATATATTATTTTTACTGTACAGGAGATATAATAGGATTAAAGAAATCAGAAAAATCAAATAAAAAAAGAAAGGAAAATAAGAAGAAGAAGCAGCAACGGGTCCATGCAAGTAAAAGAATACGGATACGGTGATGCAGATTTGAATGATGAAGATATTGACATATATATCATTCAAAAAGTGGTACAAAAAGACAAAAAAGACATAATACTTCACCTATATATAGAAGAGAGCTCGCGGCACAAAAGAGGACACATGCAAGAATAGGAGTGATAACACGGACGATAAAGAAAAAGAAGGCAAGAAGGATCAACATCATGAATCGACATTGGCGAGCCTGCACAGGTGTCTCAACACCTTCAAAGCAGAATCTTAAAGCAGGATATATTGGCCGCCATAGTTTTACGATCTAGTCGTTGTTTCTTTTATCTTTTTTCTTGAACATGAGAATAATGTCAATTATCATGAATATGGTTTTAGTCATGTGTGGCTAATTTATTTTAGACCTAGAGGAGCTATAAACTTATTTGCATCTTAGATTTGATTTCCCACAAATTAATTATGATTAATTTATTTCAGTTTCTTAATTTTGATTTTCTTGATTATTACTTTTTGACCGGCCATCAATTAGTATGTTTTTGAGATTTAGGGTTGAGCTTGATGAAAGAAACCTTAAATAGACCTTGAGATTAAGGGGTGTGGAATTAGGTTTTAGTCTAATTTGCATATAGGGTAGGCATATACCTATAGGATTCATATAGTCAAATTAGAGTGTTTCCAGACTTTAATTGTACCTTCTATAATTATGTGAGACATTACATAATTAATTAAGGTAAGGATATAGATGAAACGACAGGCATTTATAAACACCAATACTATAAATTAACTAATGAAATTAATGTTTAATTAATTTAGTGGGGGATAAAAGTCTAAGTTAATAAATAAAGGATTAGTGACTCTGGGTTGGTTTAGACACAACGAGTTTCAATTAATTTTATTTTCTTTAGAATTTTAATTATAAATTCGATTTGCTTAACTTAAACAAAAATTAAGATTTTAATATCTAAAAATTGATTCTCTGATTCCTCATGGGAATGATATCTTACTTATCACTTTATTACTTGATACAGCCAGTGCACTTACGAAGTCTTAGGCTCTACAATAACTTTTGCCTATCAGTCATTCTTTTGGAATATCATATCATTAGTCCATCCTCCTCTTGTTTGTTTGATTCTAGGATTTAAACTTTGTTCATACTTTCAAAAGTCCCTTTGCTTTTCCTTATACTCCCCGCCAGCCCTTAATATAAAGAAGTTTGTTAAGTTAATTAATGTGACATATATTTTCTATAACACCCTAGTCATCATCCTTAATTCCCCTATTCCATCTCCTCATGGACTATTGTTAAGGAAGCATCAAGTAAAGGTAAATTAGGAAAATATTGACAAATATAAAAGCAATGTATTATATTTAGGATCAAGGTTAACTCCCAAAGTATGTTTTATATTAAGGACTAGGGAGTAATAAATTGAAGATATATCCATGAGGTAATTACAAGTACTTCATCATTTATCACTTGGAAGAAATATCTGCCCCGACAAACCAAACCAAACCAAAGTATTTCCTGTCGGGACCAACTTGGGATGCTGGATTGAATCTTCTTTCTCTTTCATAGTTTACAGTTTTTCTAGGAGTGTCTAGTTTGTAATGCTCAATATTTTCCATACATAGAGACAATCTGGAGCATCTTTACTGATACTAGCAAATGAGCAGGACATTAAAGCTGCCCTTACACCTGAAGAAATAGCCAAGGTATCCTTATAGTTTGGGATGCTTCTTCCATCTGTAGCATCTTAGGAATTCATACAAGTGACCATAGATTATAATATTAACAATATTTATGGGGGTGATGATGTGACATCTGTTAACAGAATGCTAATATCCTAATTCCATAGCATATGCCTTATACGATGGTTCAAATACAATTTCATATACATTTAAGTTGTTTCCAACTATTCTGCAATCCCTCCGACTCTATGTATATACTCTCACCAACTAACTAAATCACATTGATCAAAATGTTTGTTAAACTTACTTAAGAGTAATAAATGTGTGGAAGACGTAATTTTTTCCCAAATGTATCCTTATCTATGAAGATGATGAGTGAGAGAGCGAATGAGTGGGAAAAAGAGATGGGAGAGACTTGTAATTAATTAGGGGTAAAAGTGCATTAATTTTTAGACAAACATAAATTGTTGCTTATATATAAAGACCAATATGGGAGAGAATGTTACTTATATATAGAATTGGAGGAGTCCTAAAGAAAACTCCTTGAGGCAGTGGTAGCTAAGTACTACTAGTATAATTTTTGTAATTGTATTGGCTAGCTCATGATAGTAACTTGTAATTGTATTTGCTCTAATCATCACAAAAAAAAAACTTTAAAAAAGGGGGTTTTAATTTAGGAAAAATTCTAAAAAAAGACAAGTGAAATAGGAAAATCCCAATTCAATACAGCGAAATCAGAAAATTCCAAATCAGTCTATTTTGTACTTTTTTGGGGAATTACGAAAATGCCACTAAATTTTTCACAACACGAGTTTTGTAATTTACAACATGAGTTTTGTAATTCACAACATCAGCACAAACAACTTACAGTATAAATACGTAGTACCTGGTGTTGTTAATTTAGATACCCGTGTTGTGAAAAATTCAGTGGCACTTTTGTAATTACCCAAAAAATTATAAAAAGACTTATTTGAGATTTCCTGATTTCATTGTACTAAATTGTCTTTTCCCTATTTCTAATGTATTTTTTTTGAAATTCTCCCTTTAATTTATGAAATGCTTTGTTACACACGTGCTGAACTTAGAAGCGATGGATAATTGTTGGGTGTAGTGCATTTACTGTTTAGGGTTTACTTGATGGATTTGATTGGTTGGTCCAGGACATATGCATGTGTTTGGAGCGACATTACACTATCTGATTGGAACGTTTCATGCAAACCTATGCACGATTGCAATGGAAATTTTTTTTACATGTTTGGGATCACGTTGGAAGCCACATCATCAATTGGAGAAATTGGATGAAAAGTATAAGCACCATTTTTGCTGCTTCGGTGCCGATTGACATGCAACTCTTCATTTTTTTAAAAAAAATTGTCATTTTTATCCCATATGCTCATAATTATAAGTCTTAGTAGATTTTTTTTTGGAGAGATTAAGGCAGCAAAACAAGTCAACTAAATCTTATAATTAGGACCGAAGATTGTATAAATATTACACTATATTTACATGTAATAAGACTCCCTCTTGTCCTAATTATAAGACTCAGTTGGTTTTTTTTAAGATTAAGGAAGCCAAAAGAGTCAATTAGCCCTTATAATTAAGACAGAAGGTAACATAAATAGCACACTATATTTACATGTAATAAGACTTCCTTCAGTCCTAATTATAAGACCCAGTTGATTTTTTTAAAAAGATTAAGGAAGTCAAAAGAGTCAATTAGGCCTTATAATTTAAACCAGAGGTAGTATAAATATCACAATATATTTAAATATATATATAAT
>JBAGKO010000008.1:3759613-3771613 GCA_037177275.1 Acacia concinna
ACAAGTTTATAAACCTCACATAACCTAACTTAAATAAACATCACCTAATCTAACCTTAGTTGAACCAAACACACCCTTAATTTACTTTGTTGTTGCACTTCCCAACAAATCATATATCCAAAAGTCTGAGAGACCAAACGAATTGAATGAACAAGAAATATATTCATTCAAGTAAAGATGAAGAAGAATGCTGATTTATTGAGGGGCGGAGGGCAGGAACTGTTTTAATTGGAGGGGAAAATTAAATATAATAGGGTATTTGGTTCTCTCCAGTGAATTGAATTGTGAATGGAGATAGGCACTAACAGCGTATTTGTTAGCCAAATCTGAAATTCTAAGTTTTGATTTTATATGATCTTCAGTTTTGAGTAATTGGCAAAAGATCAGGGCATGAGGAGATTATAATCGCCATGTACGTATATATATGTGTGTGTGACTGTGTGTGGAAGACCACTCTTTTTAATTTTTTATTTTTATCTCTAAGTTTTTAGGGTTAATTAAGAGTAATTTTTTGGATGAAATAATTGAGGGTAATTTAGTAATAAGCAAATTACTTTTTGAATTTTTGGTCTTTAGAAATAAATATAATTTTTCAAGTAATAAATATTTTCTTTTGGTCCTTCTCCCTAATTTTCCCTTAATTTTAATTTAAAAAATGAGGAAATCAGAACAAAACAAACAAATTTCTGGTACTGAATATTTTGTGCTTAGTACGACTACTATTTACGTGAATATTGGTCCCTTGCACGAAGAGAAAAGTATAAACAAAGCGCAAAACTTGTTCCTGATTTCACACGTATATTCGGAACATGAATTGCTGGGTGAATTTGTTACCAGATTCTGATATAGTTCCCGGAATAATTTCTTTATTGGCATTCCAATGCCTTGAGTGATTTATACACAAAATTCAGCGATTGAAAGCTCGTTTTTGTTGCTATACCGATTATCCCAATGAGTTTTGATTTTCCCCTTTCTTTAGGTATTCGAATTACGTTGATAATTATGTCATCCTTCTCGTGATCCGGAGCTATGGAGTTCCATGCCGATTATATATGATAGCCGTATGATGTAGATGTGGTAGCTGATATAAGACTGAATATTTTACGGTGCTCTTCTGGGGATTTTTCGCTACCGAAACCTCTGATTTTGTTATTCTTTCGTGGTTCTGAAAGATTTCATGCTTCAAGAAGCAGTTTAAATTCACGAAATGTCTTCCCATCCGAGGTCTCTTTCTTGGATTGTGGTTTCACTGGGAGGATTGGCTGTGTTTATAATTCTTGCTTCCTGGGTTCTTATATCTTCCCCCATTGGTTCTTATTTCTACGGTGTAGATAGTGTTGAAAAGTTTGGTTTGCCAGTCGCTCCAATCAATAGCACAAATGTTAAGTCGAAAGAGAGTTTAGACCTAGTACATAATAATGTATCTTCTGATCAACAATCTCCGGCAGGTTCCTCTAGTTATCTGCCAACTGATACAAACAGAGAACACAATGATACCATATCAAACTCATCGGTACCATTGTTCTCCAGGGAAGTCGCGGTTAATGTTAGCTTGCCAATTCATTCAAATGCAAGTTCTCCAGAGGACAGTGGTAGTAATTCTCCCGGTGTGACGAGTAATATTAGAATTAATGAGCTTGCTTCTGTGCATTTGATGAACGGGTCTAGTATTGCGAGTACTTCATCAAATGGGAACTCTACGCCTCCTGATTCCACATCAAAGTCCGTTCCAGCATCATCTGATACACCAAAAAATGCATCCGTTTTTGGTTTAGTTGATTCAGGTTGTATTTCTTACCCTTTTGCCCTCCAATTTAACATTTAATGGCGATTCTTGATTTCTTGGTAACGCATATGCTAAATATTCTAGAAGCAGAGGTTGCCAAGGACCGTTTCACTTATATGCTTAAGCTGTTAAGAGAAGGCCCATAATAGTTTTATTATAATGATATCATATTATTGTATACTTGGTAAGGCATATGCTAATGCTGCTTCTAGCAGGAAGTTTTGGTCTAATAATCTCATAAATTATAGCCTTCATTATTAGAGGGCAGTGCTCCTATGATAGGCTTTTGTAGTTTACTGCCTTTTTTTATCTTTATAATATATACGGGATTGTGTTTTATCCTATTTTCTACTATTTACTCTCTTTTTTTCTGAATATTTGTTCATGTCTTTTTTAAAATCAATAAACAAATGGAATAGGTTCATGGTCATCTCTTGATTTTAATTGCCACTTAGTCTTTATGTGCACCTATTTTGTCAGCTCCTTGTTTGCTGGGGAAAACCCATAAATTTCCCTCAATGACCCATGTTGTTACTGTTGAGTACTTTAAAATGCTTATAAAAGAAATGACCATGACTTTTTTATCATAAAATATGATTATGTAAATGAAAAACCAAGACTAATTTTCGACTAAGCTTGAAGGGCTTAATTCACAGTAATTTAGTTGTATAGGCAACAGAGAAAAATCCTCGGAATGATACTGCACCAAGTCAAGCTCTCAGTTGTCTGGTTCTGGTTTGATCATAAGAAAGAGACAGATAAGTGAAAACATATAACTGGGTCTTTCTCAAATGATCTCACTAATATTGTCCTTTAAGGCCAGATGTCAAACGTCATAATTATTTGAGGTCAATAGATGCCTTTTTTAAATGTGCTTAACATAATATTTTAATATTTTAGTAGCTATTATCTTTTCAATCAGGAATTTTTGAACACTGTCAATTTTAAAATGGAGTTTGCTTTGAATATTGTGCAGGATGTGATTTATACCATGGCAATTGGGTACATGATTTTTCAGGACCATTATACACAAACAATTCATGCCCTATAATAACTCAAATGCAGAACTGTCAGGGTAATGGAAGACCTGACAAGGATTATGAGAACTGGAAATGGAAGCCCTTTCAGTGTGACCTTCCACGATTTGACCCCAAGAAATTTTTGGAGCTAATGAGAGGGAAGACTTTGGCTTTCATTGGAGATTCAGTAGCTCGAAATCAGATGGAATCAATGTTGTGTATTCTTTGGCAGGTTATTTTCTTTATTCCACATTATGCATAAAACTTTACCACTTGCCTAGCATCTTGAAGCTATGTATTTCTATGAAGTTAATTTTCAGGATTGATTGGTTAATGAGCCTTCTGAAGAGTTTTATATGAGTCGCCTCATCATTTTCCTCAAAGACGGGACCGTGTGTTCCTCCATTTTTACACCAACCTTGTATAAGTTATCCCAACAATGGAGGAACCTTTGGGCTTAGCAGGATCAAATTCGTTATAGGTGGCTTTATTTTTGTGCCGTTGAATTGGGTTCTTGCCAGAAAGTGGCAGGATCTATTCAGAAACTTTTGATGCAAAAATTAAGAAACAGTTGTTACATTTTCAAGGACAATTGGCAAGTATTCAAGTGGTTTTTCCATTACATTGATAAAGCATTTTCATATCGGCTGTTACTCTAATGGTGGTTCATGATTCCCATCACTTCGTTATATGTGCCCTGTTTTTTTTTTTTTTTTGGTCCAGAGTGAGCATGCATTTAAGCATATATTAATCAAGAATGAAATGCATGACTGGAAAATATGTTTATTTTCAGGTAGAGGTACCCAAGAACAGAGGAAACAGGAACATGCAGCGATATTATTTTAGATCCACATCTGTAATGATAGTTCGGATATGGTCCTCCTGGCTTGTAAAAGTCACAAATGAGCCATTCGATTTCGCTCCAGCCGGGGTTGACAAACTCCATCTTGATGCCCCTGATGAGAAGCTCATGAACTTCATCCCAACCTTCGATGTGGTTGTCATTTCTTCAGGCCATTGGTTTGCCAAAAAGTCTGTGTACATACTGAACAATGAGATAGTAGGAGGACAGTTATGGTGGCCAGAAAAATCCAGACCCATGAAGGTTAATAACATAGAAGCATATGGGATATCTGTTGAAACAATCCTCACTGCTCTTGTTAATCATCCAAATTACACAGGCCTTACCCTTTTACGCTCCTATTCACCAGATCATTATGAGGGTGGAGCTTGGAATACAGGAGGATCATGCACTGGGAAACTTAAGCCTCTTGCGGTTGGTGAAATGGTGAAAAATGGGCATACTGATACAATGCATGAGAAGCAAGTCAATGGGTTTAACCTTGCAATGAAGAAGGCAAGGAATAATAGATCAAAGTTGGTGTTGATGGATATCACTGATGCCTTTCAGTATCGACATGATGGTCATCCGGGTCCATACAGGAGCCCCGACCCTAATAAGATCACAAAACGGGGACCCGATGGAAGGCCCCCACCACAGGATTGCTTGCACTGGTGCATGCCTGGTCCTGTAGATACTTGGAATGAACTTGTGCTTGAAATCATTCAGAGAGAATATAATAGTTGAAGGTCACCATTAAGTTCGCCTCTTTTACAGGTATTGACGTGGAAAGTGCTGCTTCTTGAGAAGTTGGGCGTCTTTGACCTATACAGATTTGTCAATAAGAATCTTTAGGTAAATATAGGGATCCATTTTTTGAGAGTTAGAATTTTTCATTGCACCATCATTTTTGCTGAGATCAAGCTACATGTGTTTCTTCACAAGAAAGTGACTTGAGCAGAAATATGCAAGTTTGAGAAGAGGTGAAACTAGTTGTAGAAAGTCTGTTTCATTTTAAGGACCAAAAAGGTTGAGGAAAAGTTCTTATTTTTATGGAGTTTTCCAACAAAAATATAATACATTCATGTTCTTTTACCGTTCAGTTATTGAAAATTTGGAGCTAGTTGGCTGCTACTGGATAGGCTAAATGCCTAAATGTTCACTTAATTCTTTTGTATCTACCAATATAAGCTATGATCAGATTTTGGACGCCACCTTCAGCAATGTAGTTACTTACTCCTTTATTTATTTATTAATTTATTCCTTCATTTAATTTAGCTTTTATCCGTTTTAGTAAGTGAGGTATGATGACTTTTTGTTAGCCATACGTTTGTGAATTTGATGTAGCAAAAAACATGTAACAAAGCCTTCCTCCTATTGGGGACATTTTTTTCCCCCTTTCTTGAACCAGTTTTAGATTTTCATTCATCAATGAATGCCTGCAATTTTCACACACTTGGACGCACTTGTAAATTTATTTTGCATGTGAACCAAATATTACTACTATAATTTTTTATTTGAATTTTCCATTTTAATAACTTGCGAGTGTGTTCCGTCACGGCCTAGGGGCTATAATCTCTAGTGAATAATAATTCTTCAGCAAATCCGCAGTGTCAATTTACTCTATTTTGTTTTAATATATTGATAATTTTTTAATTATTTCTTAATTATGAATATGAATTAAGGTAAACGTAGGAGATTCAATTTTCTTAGAACAAGTGAATTTTTAATTCATTTTTATGCGATATATTGATTTTAGAAATTTTACTGGGGGAACATAAGATTTTGTGGAAATATAATTGAATTAAATGAATTAAGATTCCCACATTATGATTGGTTGGATCTTTTTACTGATTTTCAATTATTAACGGGCGATTTCAGTCCCGTTATTTGAAATTCAAATTTTCTCCCAGAATTAATGTCAGAATATCATATATTATTATTCCTCATTATTTGTAATACTATCATACCAATGGTTAAATATTGTAATTCCAAAAATTAAAAACTCAATCAATTACGCTGGCAACGAACCAACGGCTATAATTTCTCTCTTCATTTCTAATCTCTATTGTTGCTTTTCTAATTTCTCTTCTCTCTTCATTGTCCCAGAATAACATTGTTTTCCAGAAAATCTCAATTACAATTTTATCTCCAAGATCATTCATTCGGACCTCTCCTCTTCTCTGGAGCGAAGGAGAAGAGAATTTGGATTTCCAATACCAACCATTCCCCGCTCTCTTGTTCAGGTCTTTTCTTGGATCATTTATTTCATTTTTGTTTCTTTCATTTTCTCAGAATTTCGGAACAGGAACAGCGAGATTTCCTTATGTAGGATCGAGACATTAATAGCTCAATTTGAATATAACCTTGTTCAATTTAGATTCCGATTGTTCAAGCAGTTGTATATCCTTGATCGTCGATGATCATCTTTTATTTTTAGATTGTCAATTGCTACTTAGTTTCTTACTCTTGAATCGTCCCTGTGTTTTGTGTCTCGTTTTTTTAATGAATTATATATTCGTTTCACGTTTTCCAGCTGAGATAGCTATTAATGGCAGAATTTTGTGTTCTTCTTATGTTGGAATTTGAAATTACGAGTTCTGAACTTCTGATTGATCAATAATCAGTTTCCACTAGCACCATGATTAAAAAATGAAAAAGGACAATGGCTATCTTAGCTGTTTTCATTTTCGATTTTGGACAGTTTTTATCGAGATCAAAGACATTGGGATTAAGACCAATGATATTCAGGCAGTAGGCAGTAGCGTACCAAATTTAGGACAATTCCAATTCCAATGTCCTTCCAATGAGCTCTTGGGCTTGTCCCGTGTAATTAAGGTGTGGACTGTTGTTGGTTTTTGCTTTCAAAAGTATCTATAGAGAAAACAATACGTGCATCATGTTCGTCTATTTCTCTTCTTTTATGCACTGGCTATGTATTCTCATGCGGCATGTTCGGCGAATGGATTTTTTTGAGGGAGACAGGAGCACAATTTGAGCTCACTGTCGTTCTAACTGAATCTGCAGTATATTCAAAGTTCCTGCTTCTTATACTCGTTTTGCTAACGCCTCTAAGATGACGAATAATTCTATACTGCCATTCAATTTCTCTTGCTTGGCTGTACAACTAGTCAGTCGTCAGTCTTCTGATGGAACTTTTTTGTTGGTTTCTGTAGATGTGATGACAGTTCAATTTCTAATACGTTGGTTCCTCTGCTTTGGCTTTTTTCAATGCTTTACCCTTTAAAATAATGTGTTTTTGCAGATACAAGTGCTCCAAAATGTTTAAACACAGAAATGAAACTTTTCTACATTATGAAACAACATGCGGATCGCTTCTTAATGAGCTTAAGGTATACTTACGTTTTTCTGATCTATATTCTAAATCTCCCTCCCCTCGAGAAAAGCCCAGTATGTACAATGAAATTGGAGTTAATCTCATCAAAGGCTCACTTTCCATCATCAGGACATTTGGGATGAAGTTGGGGTGTCTGAGCCTGAAAGAGATAAAGCATTATTTGATCTCGACCAAGAGTGTTTGCATGTGTACAGAAGAAAAGTAGATCAGGAAAATCAGTCTAGAGCTCAGTTAAGGAAGGAAATTGCTGATTCTGAGGCAGAACTTGCAGCCATCTGTTCAGCAATGGGAGAGCGACCTGTACGTGCTAGTCAGGTTAGAAATATCCTGCACATTTTTTATTGTCAAGGATATTTTGCAAATTGCCGATTTTTATCTTCCTATATTTCATGTAAATGATGGGAAAAAGGTCTATGTCAAGCTGGCATGAGCTATGTGTGCTTTGAGGTAAAGCAATCTTAATGAAGTTGGCTGTCAAATTTTTTCCCAAAACTGTACCAAAACTTCCACTATGTGGTTACCAAATCATGTATCAAGTGTCGAAATAAAGGGGAACAACCTGCATTCTTGTCAAACGATGATATAGTTTAAAAGAACTAACTGATACTGTTTTGAGTTAAAGATTTTTTTGCTGTTGAAATTATTTTTTAACCAGTCAGACTGCTAAGGAGGATTGGTTCTCTCCCCGTTTGTTCTTTTTCTAGTCTAATAAAAAAGCTGGAAGCTTGAGGGAAGAGCTTGAAATTATTCTTCCAGAGCTGGAGGAGATGCAGAAAAGAAGGTCTGGCCGAAGAAATCAATTCATAGAAGTTCAAGAGCAGATACAGGCCATGTGTAGTGAGATCTATGGGTCCGAAGAATCTGCTCTTGTAAAAAATGTTGAAGAGGAATCTGATTTAACCTTGATAAAGCTAGAAGAATTGCACAGAAAGTTGCATACACTTCAAAAAGAAAAGGTCAGTTGTTTTCTGTTTGATCATATTTTATCACCTGACTTTGATTCTCTTTAGGATTGATTATGCTTGTATGTTCTTTTTATGCAGAGTGAACGTCTCAATAAGGTCCAAGACCAATTATATACAATAAAATCTTTAACTTCAGTGCTTGGTTTGGACTTTAAGCGGACACTCTGCGACCTTAATCCTAGTTTAGGAGATTCTGACGGATCTAAGAGTGTAAGTAACGATACAATCCGGCAACTAGATGCTGCTATACAAAAACTGAGGGAAGTTAAATTGCAGAGAATGCAGAAGGTAAATGCTGATTTTTTCTTTGCGCTCTTTCTTTTTACACTGAATTAGAATTGTTTTGCTCTTATTAGTGGCTAACAGTGGAAGACATTTGCTCTTGGTCTTGCAGCTCCAAGATCTTGCAACGACTATGTTGGAGCTGTGGTACTTGATGGATACACCAGTTGAAGAGCAACATAAGTTTCAGAATGTTACTTGTAACATAGCTGCTTCAGAACATGAGATGACTGAGCCTAGCACCTTGTCTATGGACTTTATTCATCATGTAAGTTATGATTAATTGGAGTTTTACGATGATATTATTTATTGTACGCGGTTCGTTATTCATGGACAACTAGTGCTTTAACGCAGGTTGAGGCTGAAGTAACTAGGCTGGAAGAGATAAAAGCAAGCAAAATGAAAGAGCTTGTCTTGAGAAAGAGAACAGAGCTAGAGGAGATTTGTCGAAAGACACATTTGGTTTCAGAATTAGATAATCCAATCGAATGTGTTGTTGAAGCTATAGACTCAGGTAACTTCCTGTCGGGTGACATATGTAGGACTCAAATGCAACCGTTTCTTCCACTAGCTAAACGTGTACATCGTCTTTTTTGCCGCTGGATTTGTAGACCCAGCTTGTGTGCTTGAGCAAATTGAGCTTCAGATTGCCGAAGTAAAAGAGGAAGCTTTTAGCCGAAAAGAAATACTTGAGAAGGTTGAGAAATGGCTGGCGGCACGGGATGAGGAGACTTGGTTGAATGAATATAACAGAGTGAGTTAGTTACATCCTCCTTTAATATGTTCATTTTGGATATAGCTCCTCGTCAATTCTTGCTGCTCATTTTGTTTTATCTTCCAGGATGAGAATCGATATAATGCTGGCAAAGGAACTCACCTTATTCTCAAGCGAGCTGAGAAAGCCCGTGCCTTGGTTAATAAAATGCCAGGTAATTATCGATCTCACTCTCAAGGGGGCTGAGAAAGCTTTTGCCTTTGTTAATACATAACCTTAGGTCTGTACATATGTTAATGGTTTGCCGTATTTGTTGACAGTATTTTGCTTTTATGGCCTAATGATATAGATTATCTTTTTCAATTCCATTCAAATATACCGTGATAAAATTTGAAGGAACAGAGGTCTTTGTCCTCTGGGCTCTCTTGTTTAATAAAAGCTCTTGATCTAAATAAGCCTAAATAGATTTAACAGGGGGAAACTGATTTAATTTTATGACTGCTACGTGCTAACTCAGTAAAAACATGAACAACTAAAATAAATGTGACAGACAAATATGAAATAAAATATTTGAATATTCAAACTCTAACACTTCCTCCCCAAGTTAGGGATGATCATCATCTCCTCCCTACTTGAATATTAGCTCGTCCAACTTTCTTGAGTTAATGCCTTGTTCATCAAATCTGCAACTTGTGTGCTAGACGATATGTAGTTGATGCATTTTTTTCACCAAAGAGAATACTATTTCCCTTAAAGCAAGGATAAAGAAATACAAAGCTCAAATGGGAATTCATTCATAGTCATAAATGTTAGAATTCATGAACCTCTCACTCCTTTCATATGCTCTTGGATATCTTTATGCGCAGCAATGGTGGATGCCTTGACTTCAAAAACAATCGCATGGGAAAAGGAAAGAGGAACTGAGTTCACATATGATGGTGTATGTATTCTCTCTAAGATGCCTAAATGAGTTAGTAAAGTAAATTGATTCCAATGTCCAAACTGAATACTGATGTGTGTATTTCAGATCTCTCTGCTTTCAATGCTTGAAGAATACAATAAACTACGGCAAGAGAAAGAGCAAGAACGTCGTAGGCAACGGGTATGAATCTCTTGTTGCGTTGAAAGCTCAGTTCGTATTCTTTGAATGTCATTTCATCCATAACTTGCCAGCAAAATTTTATCTCAGGATCTGAGGAGACATCAGGGACAAATGATAGCTGAACAGGAAGCAAGACATGGGTCAAAACCAAGTTCATCAAAGCCTCAAACTCCGAGAAAGGCAACTATTAGGACCTTCTCCAGCGGTGCATCTAATAAAGGACACGGTGGAGGAACGCTTCAAACTACGAAACCTGATTTTAAAGGTACCGAGTCACGCTCAAGAAGGAAGACCGATGCACATCAAATTGATGAATATAATCATTTGGATGATGACAATTCTTCTTTATTATCAGGTAGATTCTATTCACTCTTGTAAATTTTAATTCAAGGTTTGCAGTATTTTCGCCTTGTAAGAAGTTGATAGCCGTATTTCTTCCTGTTTAATTGAGAAGAGAACAGAGAGATCAGGCACTCATTTGACATATTAAGCCACCTAGAGTATGGACTAAGAAGTGGTAAGAGGGTGGGTGGGTGGGTGGGATGGTATAGTTTCTAGGTTCAGAGATTGTTAACCAAAAGAGCATTGTTGTTGGTAAGATCGAAGTTTTGTTTCTCTTCCCTTCAATCTCTTTTTGTTCAGTCGTTTATTGTCTTCTTGTTTTTCTGGGGTCCATTTTCTTATAGAAAAGTAATGAAATAATCAATCACCACGAACAAAAAAGTTAACCCCTATAATTTTGCCAACAAAAGATGGATACATTTGTTTATGTTTTCCTTTTTTTAGACGAAGATGCTCCAACGGATTCTCTCCGCTACTCTTGAAGTCTTGATGGCTATTGTCGCAAGAGTGTTTATGGTGGACCCAAGGAAGGTTTAGGCATTTTTTTTGTCTTTCATATTGAAGAAGGAAGTCAAAGCTACATCCAGCTGATAGATTTTTCCCATATTTTCCTGCTGGTATATTTATTTAGCCCAGCTCTTTCCTTAATGTTTGTGTTTCACACAAATCCCACAAACATGTATAGGCATTAACAAAAATGTGTAAATATTTCTTGCCATGTTTCTCTCATACTTTATATAAAGTCCACATGCGTACTCCCACATGACTCCATTTCTTCCATTCATGTCTTCCACTTCCTTTGACTATGCAGCAAGAAGGTACGATGTTGCCGGTGACAATGGAAAAAGGCATTCACTTCTTGACATAAAATCTCCCATGACGAGACAACCTTTTTGTCCTATATCGTCAACAATGTTATCTTCAAGAGCAAATATGGCAGGTGAATTGAGCGTACAGAGCGATAAGTTGCAGAAAACTAAATCACTAAAAAATGTGCCATTCACTACTCCATCCAAGATAGCAACAACAATGGTAGAAGATGATGAAGAGAATAACAAGACTCCGAAGGTATTGCCTATCCCTATCCCCACTACACCCGCGTCGGTAGTTTCAGTTTCTATGAAATTGGCTATGACTCCAGCTCATCTTCCTCCTCTTCTCCCTCCTCCCCTGTCACTTCCATTTGGCTGTGACTCGGTGGTTCAAGAGATTGAATATTCTTTTGAGGAAAACAGAGCTGGGTTTGTGTTGTGCTAGCATTTTCTTTTGTTCTTTTTAAAAAGAATTCAGTGCAATTCTTTTGAGGCAGAGAAGCTGTCAAGTCAGTTGTAATTGGCTTCCCAATTATGTACACAGTCTACTAAGATACTCCATCATTGTAGGGTTTCCATTTTTGTCTTTTTGATTTAGGGGCTGTTTTAGAGGAGTCAACTTTTTTCTATGGCTTTCTCTTCTATGGTCCCTCAATTTGGGATAACTCTAAAATATTTTTTTATAGTTCTTTTATGACTAAATTCTACATAAAATGAGTGACATTTTGATATATTATGAGCGAAAAACGGATCTGTTTTCAATTTTTTATGATTTTTT